>CM076570.1:783425472-783884497 GCA_034641835.2 Pinus albicaulis
ATTCGCCGGGGCGCTGCCGCCCCCCCTGTGACCCCCCTACTGTGCTCGGTGCAACGTACAGTGCGTGGGGCTAGTCGTGGAAAGAATATAACACATAACCAACATTCTCCCACTTGTTGTTTTCTTTCCACGGGGGGCCACAAGAGAGCTTAGTCATTTGGCCAATTCTTCAACACCCATTGTTTCTCTACACCAAGAGAACTTCTGAGTGCTCACGGACTTCGTCAATGCATCTGCAACATTCTTCAAAGTGTCCACCTTTACCAGCAACACCCTTTTAGCCTCAACCATATCTCTAACAAAGTGATATTGAACATCAATGTGCTTTGTCTTTGAATGATAAGCAGGGTTCTTAGCCAAGAAAATTTCACTTTGGCTATCACAGTCTATCCTTATAGCTTGCTGTACCAACCCCATACTTGAACACAATCTCTGCAACCAAACTGCTTCCTTGCTTGCATGAGTGGCTACTATGTATTCTGCCTCTGTAGTTGAAAGCGCCACTACAGACTGTCTTTTACTCATCCAACTGACTGCACCTCCAAATAGGCTAAACACATACCCACTTGTAGATCTTCTTTGGTCCGGATCTCCAGCCCAGTCTGCATCAAAAAAACCACGAATGTCCAACATTCTTTCCAATCCTGGTCTTCCCTGGTAGCACAAGCCATAATCACTAGTGCCACGTAAATATATGAAAACCCGCTTCACTACTGTCCAATGCTCCTTCCCTGGGTTTGACATAAACCTGCTCAATACTCCCATTGCATGTGCAATGTCTGGTCTAGTACAGACCATTGCATACATCAGGCTACCCACTGCACTTGCATATGGAACACGGGACATATCCTCCTCTTCTTCTTGTGTCTTGGGACACTGTTCAGCAGACAGCTTTGCACCTACGGGAATAGGAACACTCACCGGTTTACTATCCTGCATATTGAACCTCTGCAATATAGTCTCGACATACTTCCTCTGGTTTAACCAGAGCTTCCTCTTTGCCCGATCTCTCTTAATTTCCATGCCCAAAATATAGTTTGCAGCACCAAGATCCTTCATGTCGAATTTGGAGAATAGCTAGGTCTTCAAATCTTGGATAATTTCTTTGTCATTTCCAATCAACAACATATCATCCACATACAAGACCAAATAAATAACACGGTCACCAATTAATTTAAAATAAACACAGTGATCCTCCTTGCTTCTGGTGAAGCCAAGTCCCCGTATATAGGTATCAAATTTCTGATACCACATCCTTGGTGACTGTTTTAACCCATACAGAGACTTCTTCAACTTGCATACTAGTTCTTTCTTACCCTTCACCATAAAGCCTTCAGGTTGCTTCATGTAGATCTCCTCTTCTAGATCCCCATGAAGAAATGTTGTCTTCACATCCATCTGTTCTATCTCAAAATCAAATGCAGCAGCAACAGATAAAGTAATCTAATAGAAGTAACCTTGGCAACAGGAGAAAAAATATCACCAAAATCAATTCCCGGCACCTGGGGATAACCTTTTCCTACCAACCGAGCTTTGTATTTCTCCACCTTGAGTTCTACATTCATCTTATTTTTAAACACCCATTTGCTCTCGATGGGCTTCCTTCCAGCCGACAACTCCACCAGATCCCATACCTCATTTTTGTGCAAGGATGCCATTTCATCAACCATGGCCTCCTTCCAGAGTTTTCCATCCTCTGAATCTACTACCTCCCTGACAGTTTTTGGATCATCATCAGTTATAGTTAAGGCAAAATTTGAATAGAAAGAATATGGACTATACCTTTCTGGTTGTCTTCTTTCTCGAGCTGATCTTCTCAAAGCTAGAGTTTGTGGCTCTTCCTCTTCTGAGTCTTCTTCTATTGTAGAGTCTGATTCATCCTCCTTTAGCTCAAACTCTATCTTCTCAGGTTCCTTTGGTAGGACTTCATGTGTAACAACATCTTTCACCTCTCTAAACACCACATCTCGGTTGTACACAACCTTCCTTGTTTCTGGGTTCCAAACCTTGTAACCCTTTAGACCATCCTTATACCCAATAAAGATGCACCTTTCAGATTTATTATCTAACTTGGTCATTTTCTCCTTTGGAACATGTACATATGCATCACATCCAAATACCCTTAGATGTGAAAGAAAGGGTTTCTTACCAGTCCGTACCTCATGTGGAGTCTTATCCTCCAACGCTGATGAAGGTGATCTGTTAACTAAGTAACATGCAGTCTCCACTGCCTCGGCCCAGAATTCTTGTCCTAACCCGGTACCACTGAGCATGTTTCTTGCCTTTTCCATCAGTGTTCTGTTCATTCTTTCTGCAGCTTCGTTTTGCTGAGGTGTGTATGGAGTAGTCTTCTGTCGTGCTATACCACACTTCTTACAGAACTCTTAAAATTCCTTCTTATAGAACTCCCCACCATTATCTGTCCTCAGCGCCTTTATCTTCTTCTCTGTCTGGTTTTCCACCAGAGCCTTAAAATATTTAAATTTTTCAAAGACTTCAAATTTCTTCCTCAAGAAATATATCCATGTATTCCTTGAGAATTCATCTATGAATGAAACATAGTACACAGACTTTCCCAGTGATGGAACTGACATAGGTCCAAACACATCATTGTGCACAAGTTCTAATATCTTGTTCGCCCTCTTAGCACCAGAAGGAAAAATCACCTGATCCTGCTTCCCATATACACAATGTTCATAGAAATCAAAATCCAGAGAGCAATTAGACATACCTTCTACCATACCATTTCTATGTAGTATCCGAAGGCCCTTCTCTCCAATATGTCCAAACCTTTGATGCCATAGCATGGTCTTTTCTCCAGAGACAGCTATATTGCTTTCCGCTCCACTTTCAGGAACCACATAACTATTACACCCATCAATAATAGTGCTACCTTGTAGCTTGTACAGAGTTCCAGTCTGAACTCCCCGCATTAATACCAGTGCTCCCCAAACCATCTTATGAGCATCTTTCTCGGAGCTTGTTTGTCATCTGTGAAATTAGCTGAATAAATCCTTATTCAAGCGTGGAGATTATCCTGATCACATATCAATTCGAATTCATATGTAACACATAATCTCTTCTACTCAGATTATCACACATGCGGAAATAAAACAAGCGGTATGCGATCAAAAGATCATCAAAACATCACACACATTACACAGTATGTATGGGGAAAGCTTATAGCTGAAAACCCCCAACTATTGTATATTATAATGGAAGAGAAAACATGTAACAATCTCAGTACAATACTCCTCACAAGTACTCGGTACTTTCTCATAAAGTCACACACAATCTAACTCAGTTTTGAACAAGTCTCGGGTTCAAAACTCACTGCTGACTGCCTTGCCTCTATTGCGCAATCATGGCTTGTATATGAAGAGATCCAAGGTTCGAATCCCCTTGGCTTGACTGCGCAATTGTCATGGACAATTCCTCCAAGTGTAATGCAAATCTCATGCAAAACCACTCTACCAACTGATAGCTTTACTCACCCTTTCATCTACCTCTTCCACTGGTCTCCACTGAACTGATCATGCACTGTAGTGAACTGAAGTGTTCTTGAGTTGACTAATAAGTTAATATTTAGTAAATTAAATATTATTTAATTTACTCCACTCATATCTAGTTGATTAGTTAGTTAACTAATCCCAACTAGTTCAACTAAAACAAACAGAACACAACTCCACTATATGTCCCGTTAACTCCTCCAAAACTCCTGCCACTGAAGTCTAACTGAAGCCAACCATGCAAGATGCCATCAAACCCTAGGAACCACGTGATTCCTTGTGTCAGTTGCATGAGTCACCTCCATGACTCAAACTGAAGTGCGCCAAGAGAGTAAACTGTTGTTTATAGTCAAAATATTATTAAGGGTAAATAATATTTGACTTCCATATTTTTAGGAGATCAGTCTAAAAATAGCCCGGGTCCTAAAAATAAGGGTCTCATCTATTTTTACCGACATGTCGCATACTTTAAGAATCTCCAAGTAGAATTCCCAAATTATGCTCCATATGTCTAAAAATAGACATAGTCTAAAAATAGACTTTGCGCCAGAATTTGCCTGCGGGCCCACTTAGTGAAGGCGACTTCATTTCACTAAGCTCCATCATCTTGCTGCATTCTCAACACTCCCTCTCAGCAAGATATGGATTATCTGCAACCCCTATCCTGCCTCTGTGGAATTCGAACTTGCTCCTGGTGAGCGCCTTCGTCAGGATGTCGGCATCCTGATCCTTCGTGGGAACATATGAAAGCATCATGATTCTCCGCTGAACACAATCTCTGATATGATGGTACCTGATGTCGATATGTTTGGACCTATCATGAAATACTGGATTAGCCGAGAGCTTGATGCAGCTCTGGTTATCACAGTAGATCACTTTAGGCTCCAAATGCAACCTGAACAAACCTGCGAGGATCTTCCTCATCCAAATAGCCTCGCATGCAGCCAAACTTGCTGCCATGTACTCGGCCTCTGCTGAACTGAGTGCCACGGATCTCTGCTTCCTGCTGTACCAGGAAACTGCTGTCGACCCAATGCTGAAAACTCCTCGAGAAGTGCTCTTCCGGTCCGTTGGACTCCCTGCCCAATCTGCATCAGTGAAGCCAGAAAGCTTCGCTCCATCCTCCTGTCTGTACCATAGACCATATCCCGATGTGCCTCTGATATAGCGCAATACATGCTTGCCTGCCTTCAAAAAGAGCTTGGTAGGCTTAACCATAGCTTGCGAAAGCTGGTTAACTGCATAGCATATATCGGGTCGTGTATTGACCAGATACATAAGCGACCCCACCAACTGTCGATAGACAGTGGCATCCACTACCTCCGCTGAAGTAGCATCCTCCTTCCTCCAACCACCAGGAAGAGGAGTGTCAACAGGCTTGCAGCCTTGCATGTTGAACCTCTCCCGAATCTCCCGGGCATACTTGCCCTGAGAAACAAACAGTCCTCCACTGCGCTGCCAAATCTCCAATCCCAGGAAATAATGAAGGATGCCCAGGTCCTTCATCTCAAACTCTCGTGCAAGATCCTCCTTGCATGAAAGTATCAGCTGCTCGTCGCCAGTCAAAATCAGATCATCTACATACAGTACGATGATCAACAGCTTCCCCTCCACCACAATCTGGTACAGGTTAGGATCCGCCTCACTCTTGGAGAATCCAAGCCCGGTGAAGTAGCTGTCTATCCGAGTGTACCAAGCACGAGGTGCTTGCTTCAGCCCGTACGGTGCTCTCTTGAGTCGGCACACATGCGACTCACTGCTGAAGATCTCAAAACCTTCAGGCTGCTCTATGTACACTTCTTCCTCAATAACTCCATTGAGGAACGCCGTCTTCACATCCATCTGATGAATGTGCCACCCCATCTGCGCTGAGAGAGCAAGGATCATCCGTATGGAAGAGTACCTTGCGACAGGTGCAAAGGTCTCCTCATAGTCAATCCCCTCGATCTGTGAGAAGCCACGGGCGAAAAATCTCGCCTTGTGCTTCCCCACACTCCCATCAGCCGCCTGCTTCACTTTGTAGATCCATCGCGAACCCACCACTGATTTCCCCATCGGTCTTGGGACAATCTCCCATGCACTGTTCCTGACGATCGAATCATATTCTTAGATCATGGAATCAACCCATGCGGGTTCCTCCACAGCTTCCTCAAAAGAGGATGGCTGCGGCCACCTTTGTTGACTCTGTAAAGAGCACTGTATCCGATTATGCGTCCGTTGTTGTCTCTCTCTTCTTGTTGTCTTGTGGGTAGACTCTTGCTTCTGCGCTCAGAGTCGGTCGCTCGACACGTAGTGCGCATGCACCCTCTGATGGTTGGCGCTGCCTAGGTGGTTTCTTCCACCTCCTGAACCTCCTCTTGTGGTTGATCCACATCCGGAAGCTCCTCCTTAGGAACTAACAGCTCCTCATCTGCATGCAAGTGTAGCTCCCTCTCAAGCGAACACTGCATGGCTTTCTCCTGCTGAAATTTTATATCCCGTCGCACAACAGTCTTGCGACTGTCTGGCACATACACCCGATAGTTGTGAGGTGTATCAGTGTACCCCACAAATATTCCAACTTCAGCAGTTGGATCCAGCTTCCTTCTCGCATCCTTCGTCACATGCATGTAGACAGGAAATCCGAAAATCCGCAAATGGGAAATATCAGGCCTCTTGCCAGAATAAGCCTCCTCTGGTGTACTCATGCCAAGAACCTTGTGAGGACAACGGTTCTGCACATACACTGCTGTATTGCATGCCTCAGCCCACAAGTGAAGGGGTAGGCCCTGATCATGCAACATCGCCCGTGCAGCACCCCCGATCGTTCTGTTCTTCCGCTCAGCCACCCCGTTCTGCTGTGGGTTATGGGGTGCGATGAGCTCTCTCCGAATCCCTTCTGCGCTGCAGAACTCCTTGAATTCAGCCGAGATGAATTCACCACCGATATCACTCCTTAGAGCAATCACCTTCTTCCCCGACTCCTTCTCGACCAGTGCTTTAAACTCACAGAACTTCGCGAATGTATCGCTCTTCTTCTGCATGAAGAAGATCCGGCACTTTCGAGAGAAATCATCAACAAAGATCACATAATACTTGTGCTTTGCTGTCGAAGCAACTGAGAAAGGACCACACACGTCTGTGTGAACTCTCTCAAGGATCGTCGTGGCGCGACTATCCTTCTCGTGAAGGGTGGCTTTCACATACTTCCCTAAAGTACACCCCTTGCACTGATCTGACTGCGCAAGGGTGCCCTTAGGAAGTCCAGTAGAAATCTGCTGCAGAATCTTCAAATCTCCATGGTGAAGATGGCCCAATCTCCTGTGCCATAGTTCGCCCTCATCATCCCGGCTCACCACATCTCCCGCCTTGCATGCCATAGCTGCGCAGTCATCTACCTGCAACTGATAAAGGTTCTGAGTTCGAACCCCTATCTTCCGGGTCTCTCCAGTAGTCTTACTGCGCAGGAAGGCTTTTCCTTCGCCGAAGACCACATCATACCCCTTATCCTCCAACATCGCTACTGAAATCAGGTTCTTCTTCAATCCAGGTACATGCATGACATCCTTTAAGACAAAGGGTTTACCAGACTCCCTCTGAAAGGATACGGTACCGATACCAGTCGCACTGTATCTACCTTCATCGCCCATCTCGATGTGCATGCCCAAATCCTTGTCCTCCAGATCTGAGAACAACTCCCGATCTCCCGTCATATGAAATGACGCACCGCTGTCCAAGAACCACACCGATCCCATCACACTTGAAACCAAGCATGCAATCGGTGAAAAGTCAAGCTCGAACTGTGAAGCCAAAGCTTCTCCATCTGCAGATCTTCCCGCTTGCTTGTTCTTCTTCTTCTTTGGAAAATTGGTAGCATAATGTCCGTGATCATGGCAGTGAAAACACTTCACTTTCGCCATATCTTGCTTCTTGCCCTTTGCACCAGAATGAGAGGTTTTCTTACCCTTCCCCTTCTTTGCTTTGGCAACCAAAGCGCAGTTTTCTTCATCAGCTCCCTTTGATGAAGATCAATCTCGAGTAGTCCTCCTTATCTCCTCCTGCATGAGATCCGCCCAAAGGCGCTCCCATCCCGGCAGCTTCTCCCGACCATTGACACTATCTTGATATGAGTGCCAAGCCTTCGGAAGACCAAGGAGAGCCTGGTCGACCATATCCTCTTCATCGACAGTAACTCCCACACTTCCCAGTTCATCTCTGCATTGAGTGAACTTCGTGAGGTATTTAGCGTCACCGTAAGCACTTCTCCTTGTTCCTGAGCTTATCTTTGAGTGCCAGCTTCCTTTGGTCACTCTTACTCTGGAATAGATCCGTCAAAGCTTTCCACATTAAATATGGAGTAGCCTTTCCATGCAGGCTGGATACAATATGATCCTTGACGCCCTCCAACAGGATCCTTCGACATTTAGCGATCTTCTTTTTCGCGATCTTCTTTTTGCCATGCATCGACATTGTCGGTGGGCTTTGGGACATCTGCATCCGAACTCATGGACCATTATCTTCAACACTTTGCTTCCATCCCGATCCTTCCATGCAACATAGTTGAAGCTGCCTTAAAACATAATCGAGGTATAAACCATTGAAAGAAAGACATCTTTCAACATAGCCTCAAAGAAAATCAGCATGCCCAAAATTGGAATTCAAACTCCAAGCTCTGTGATCATATGAAAACAAAATTATTTCAAATGGGAGAGATTGACTGCAAAGGGCATTCACCAGATCTTTCACCTTACAAAGAAGGATGAATATTCCGGAGGCTACCTGGCCCGCATGCAGACTCTGTCCGAGGAAATAAGTTTGCAATCATCGTAATAGACTTTGACAATTAATCTTGCTCCGATACCATGTAGAAATTAGCTAAATAAATCACTTATTCAATGGAGATTAACCAGATTACACATCAATTTCGAATTGTATGCATAACACATAATCTCTTCTACGATTAATTGTCACATGCGGAAATAACAGAAGCAATCTCACATCAAATCAATCACACATTAACTCAGAATGTATGGGGAAAGCCTATAGCTGAAAACCCCGCAGCTATTGTGTATATTATAATGGAGAAATCATGTAACCAACAAAGTACAATACTCCTCACAAGTACTCAGTACTTTCTCATAAAATCACACACAATCTAACTCAGTTTTGAACAAGTCTCGGGTTCAAAACTCACTGCTGACTGCCTTGCCTCTATTGCGCAATCATGGCCTGTATATGAAGAGGTTCAAGGTTCGAATCCCCTTGCCTTGACTGCGCAATTTTCATGGACAATTCCTCCAATTGTAATGCAAATCTCATGCAAAACCAATCTACCAACTGATAGCTTTACTCACCCTTTCATCTACCTCTTCCACTGGTCTCCACTGAACTGATCATGCACTGTAGTGAACTGAAGTGTTCTTGAGTTGACTAATGAGTTAATATTTAGTAAGTTAAATATTATTTAATTTACTCCACTCATATCTAGTTGATTAGTTAGTTAACTAATCCCAACTAGTTCAACTAAAACAAACAGAACACAACTCCACTATCTGTCCCGTTAACTCCTCCAAAACTCCTGCCATTGAAGTCTAACTGAAGCCAACCATGCAAGATGCCATCAAACCCTAGGAACCACGTGATTCCTTGTGTAGGTTCATGAACACCTCATGACTCAAACTGCCAGAGTATGGAAAATGGCGTGAGCATAGTCAAATAGTAATGAGGTAGTATGTTTGACCCATATTTCAGGAGATGGGTCTAAAAATAACTGGGTCCTAAAGTGGGTCTCATCTATTTTTACCGACATGTCGCATACTTCAAGAATCTCCAAGTAGAATTCCCAAATTATGCTCCGTATGTCTAAAAATAGACATAGTCTAAAAATAGACTTTGCGCCAGAATTTGCCTGCGGGCCCACTTAGTGAAGGCGACTTCATTTCACTAAGCTCCATCATCTTGCTGCATTCTCAACACATCCATCTTGCTTATATAAATCATATTTCTAGCCAATGCAGGAATATGCAGAACACCAGGAAGTGTTCTAATCCTCCCACCTTGCAGCTTCAGATTGACCTTTCCACGTCCGACGATTCTGGCCTTCCTATCATCCCCTAGGAAGACATCACCACCATCATATTTCTCATACCCGCAGAACCACACCCTATGGGGAGTGAAGTGAAAGGATGCACTTGAGTCAATCAACCATGACTCATGATCTACATGTGTATTTGAAGAAGAAGCCAAATACACATCCCCACCTTCATCCGAGGTGGTTTTTGCCTCTACAGAAGGTGCATCATCAAATCCCTTTCCTTTCTCAGGAGCTTTAGATCTGCATTCCTTTTTGTAGTGTCCTTCCTTCCCGCATTTCCAGCACACCTTTACAAACTTTCCAGGAGATTTAGATCTCCCTCTAGATTTAGATCTACCACTCGAAACCTTATTCTTGTTTCTATAGTACCAGCAACAACGTACAGATGACCATCTCCACTTTGACCTCTCCATGTTCTCGGTATAAATTTCCTCTTGAAATGGTAGGACAATGTCATCAAGAGTTGAGTGATTTATGATACCACCTATTGCTGTGCCAGTGTCCAGTTTTGATAAAGACAACAAAGTAGTGTATCTTCAGAACAGATTAATATCAACGAGTAATTTGGTGACTGTGATATTGAAGGCGTTCAGATGCTCTGTCACCGAGTCTCCATCCTTCATCCTCAGGTTATACAGCTTTTTCCATAGGAACAACTTATTCACCAGAGACTTAGATTTAATTTTAAAGTCCAACTTTTAAAATTTTACTGGCTTTGGATACATTAAAACATCTTAACGAATACGAGACACACAACCATATTGTGCTCTTAGCCTTCCGATCCAGTTTCTTCCAGTCTTCATCTGACATTGTCGTTGGTTTAGTACCTGGATCTACTGCGATCCACTAATCTTTATCCACCAGCAAATCCTCCATCTTGAGCTTCCACAACTCAAAATTCTGACCATTAAATTTCTTGATCTCTATCTTTCTGCCACTCACCATCTTCTTTCATAGCAATAATCGATCCCGCAGATCTCCCACTGAATAGGGTCTACCTCAGGCCCAAGCAAAAAACCCTTAGCAACAAAGGCGTCCCCTTGAAGCCGAAATAGCTCTGATACCAAATGTAGGTTTTAACCCTGAATAAAAAATATCTACACATGAATCTTATAATAGAAAATAAACAATAGTGAGAGCATAAAACATGAAATAGATAAACACAAATATTTTCCCCTGGATCCCAAATCGGGACGACTAGCTTGATTTTTCATTATATTCCTTTTAGTGTTACAACACATATATATACATGCCGAAGCATACATAAACCCCAATCCATTAACCCTGGATTAGAACATAACCGTAGTTCCCTTGACCGAATCTACAAAATACCAGGGGTCGAAAACCATCGTACCCCAAAAACCATGTGCAAACTCATGCACAAAACATGGGTGGGTCCGCCTATGAGTGGGACCGCACACCAAAAAACCTTTCGCCGGAGTGCTGCCCTGTGACCCCCTGCTGCGCCCAGCACAACGTACAGCGTGTGGGGCTAGTCGTGGAAAGAATATAACACATACCCAACATTCTCGCACTTGTTGTTTTCTTTCCACAGGGGGCCACAGGAGATCTTAGTCATTGGGCCAATTCTTCAACACACATTGTTTCTCTACACCAAGAGAACTTCTAAGTGCTCACAAACTTTGTCAATGCATCTGCAACATTCTTCAAAGTGTCCACCTTTACTAGCAACACCCTTTTAGCCTCAACCATATCTCTAACAAAGTGATATTGAACATCAATTTGCTTTGTCTTTGAATGATAAGCACGGTTCTTAGCCAAGAAAATTGCACTTTAGCTATAACAGTCTATCCTTATAGCTTGTTGTACCAACCCCATACTTGAACACAATCTCTACAATCAAACTGTTTCCTTGCTTGCATGAGTGGCTACTATGTATTCTACCTCTATAGTTGAAAGCGCCACTACAGACTGTCTTTTACTCATCCAACTGACTGCACCTCCAAATAGGCTAAGCACATACCCACTTGTAGATCTTCTTTGGTCCAGATCTCCAGCCCAGTCTGCATCAAAAAAACCACGAATGTCCAACATTATTTCTAATCCTAGTCTTCCTTGGTAGCACAAGCCATAATCAATAGTGCCACGTAAATATCTGAAAACCCGCTTCACTGTTGTCCAATGCTCCTTCCCTGGGTTTGACATAAACCTGCTTAATACTCCCACTGCATGTGCAATGTCTGGTCTAGTATAGAACATTACATACATTAGGCTACCCACTACACTTGCATATGGAACACGGGACATATCCTCCTCTTCTTCTTGTGTCTTGGGACACTATTTAGCAGATAGCTTTACACCTACAGGAATAGGAACTTTCACTGGTTTACTATCCTGCATATTGAACCTCTGCAATATAGTCTCGACATACTTCCTCTGGTTTAACCAAAGCTTCCTCTTTGCCCGATCTCTCTTAATTTCCATGCCCAAAATATAGTTTGTAGCACCAAGATACTTCATGTGAAATTTGGAGAACAGTTGGGTCTTCAAATCTTGGATAATTTCTTTGTCATTTCCAATCCACATACAAGACCAAATAAATAACATGGTCACCAATTAATTTAAAATAAACATAGTGATCCTCCTTGCTTTTGGTGAAGCCAAGTCCCCGTATATAGGTATCAAATTTTTGATACCACATCCTTGGTGACTGTTTTAACCCATACAGAGACTTCTTCAACCTGCATACTAGTTCTTTCTTATCCTTCACCATAAAGCCTTCAGGTTGCTTCATGTAGATCTCCTCTTCTAGATCCCCATGAAGAAATGTTGTCTTCACATCCATCTGTTCTATCTCAAAATCAAATGCAGCAGCAACAGATAAAAGTAATCAAATAGAAGTAACTTTGGCAACAGGAGAGAAAATATCACCAAAATCAATTCCCGGCACCTGGGAATAACCTTTTTCTACCAACTGAGCTTTGTATTTCTCCACCTTGCCTTCTACATTCATCTTCTTTTTAAACACCCATTTGCTCCCGATGGGCTTGTTTGGGCTCAACCTAGTCTCCTAAATTGAGTTCATTTAATTGTCAACCAGGGTTGGTAAACTGCTGAAGTGAAGTGCACTGTATGTGCCTAGGTGTTTGTTTCTTAATGCATTGTATTTAGTGTTTTCTGATGTTTTTGGTCTTTTGATGGTTTTATGTTCACAAGGAAAAGAACTAAATGTTGGTGGAAAGAAGCTACTGGTTAAAAACAGAGTGAAGCCTAATTGGTTGATGACAAATGACAAATGCAAATACTGAAACAGAATCAAACATAAACTATGACTAAGCAGAATACCAAGCTTGATAATGACTTCAAGAAATTGAATCAAAACATAAACTTAACTTGTCCAATTCTTTCATCAAAGGTATTTTGGGAGATCTTGAGAAATGGTCAGCTAAGTATACAAATTCTCCTAACTAAACAATTAAACAATCAGCTTATAATGATACAACATTTTATCCATAATTAAAGATTTGTTGAAACATATTTGGAGAAAAATATTGTTAACATCATAAGATCTCTACTCTAAGACTAGCTCCTAACTCTATTCTGCAACTTAGTTTGACACCACTACACTTCACTCAAAGGTTATAGATTTTTAGAATAGTCTTTTGAGGAAAGGTTTGTTTGTGAGATGATAAAGAAGTTGTAAAAGTACTTCAGGCCTTGGGATGATACTGTCTTATGTCCAGATGGTTATGAGTCAATTATAGATTTGGAACAAAAGAAGGTTTTGTAAATAATGAAGGTCGTGTTGTTTAAGTTTAACAACTAATGTAATCTAATATGCAATGGATGACAACTAAATGTGGAGTGAAGATACAATGAGTTAAGCTAAAACTGAACTAAGATGTCACTAGTCTAAAACAGTGCTGAACTAACAAGCCATTATCAAACTTAAAACAAATAAAGAGTATGAGTTAAATGCAATTTGACTCCAGAGTACCCTAACTAAGTTATCATGCATTAATCTATGGGATTCTACAGCCTATTTTTTCCATCATGAATGGTGTTTTGGAAGAGCTTCTTAGAACAATCCTCGCTGTACAATTTAGTGCAAATGCAAACATAAAGACTGAAAGCAATTTAAAAACTAAGACATCACAGTTATCTCCTACCCATCATTATGATATTTTGGAAGAGCGTTTTAAGAGCAAGATCAGCTATGCTACTTAGTGTAAACAAACAACTAAAACATTCAGTATCACAGTCATGCCTTAGACATCATAAGGATTTTTTGGAAGAGTTTTCTTAGTATAAGTTCAACTGTGATAGTGAACAAAAGAAATTACAATTGAATCCTACAACACTACAGCCATTTCCCATTCATTATCATGATCTTTTGGAAGAGTTTCTTAGAACAAGTATAGCTATAGTGGCTAATGAAATTAACTATGAACTCAAACTTGAAAAACGTAAAAACAACTAAGATACTTATCTAAATTACGAAAGTAAAGCCGTGCAGGAGGCAGGGGCCCTCTACCACCAGACGGAATCTAGCTCTAGATCAACTCAACGTGTTCAAAGCAATGTTGTCTTCTTCATTAAAGGAGAAATAACTTGAAACAGAGTATTCTTCGTCTTCAGAAATATAGCATGAAATCTAAGCAAAATCTAGAGTTGTCTCTCGGTTTCCCGAGTGCTTTTATAACAAATTTACATAACAGAACTTGCAACAATACGGGGATCATTGTCTTTCCTTCTCAAAATCATATTAGGACTCTAAAGATGGCAGCGTAAAGAGAAAAAGGACATCTGGACTAGGACAGTCCTATTAGAAGTCTTCCTCCTTGAATGAGTTCCCACGTACCAAAACCACGTCCAGAATTCGATTCTTTCTTCATGGTGAGCAACGAACGATGAGGACATGACGTGGAATATACCCATGTGTGGCTTTTCTTGAGAGGACACCTGGAACATGCTTGAACGTGAAGACAGCTGCAGAATTTCTAGTTAGCTACGGAATGTCTGCATTCTGTAGCTAGTTTGCATTTCAATGACAAAATCACAAAACTTAGCAATTTAGCCATGTTAATCATTCTAAAAGTAATTTTAACAAATTTCATTGATCAATTAGGCCTGGGATAACAATGTACAAAGGAAAATGGGGTGAAGTAAGATGAAAGAAAGAACAATCTTGAGGCTCAACATACCCCCACTGCTGACTTCTTGCATGTCCTCATGCAACTTATTCCATAAACTCATAGACTTCTGCAAGAACATCCAACCCTCTTCTTCTTCTTTGCCTGGAAGTTAAAGGTCTTCTGGGTTTCCTGATGACTAGTTTGAACCTTAAGTTGATAAGTGCCCTGATTAGCTTCTTGTTCCTCTTTTTCAACTTTTCATTAGCCTTTTCCACTTTGTCCATTTGTAGAGATAAGGTTGAGTTCATACTGGTTTTGAGTTTGACTTGTTCCTTGAGAATATCATTCTCAGTTCTGATATGTCTATTAAGTATTTCCAGCTCATACCTATCTCTTCTTAACACATCTATTTCAGACAGTGGAGGACTAGGTGTTCTCTCTCTACTCTCTGAAGCTTTCCTTTCCAATGTTTCAACATAGTCATAAACTTCTTGCTGAGCAGGGTCAATTTCAGGGATTTCTTCATTAAAATCTTCTTCAACATCCTCCTCAATAGATGTTTCCTCATCTTCTATGTTTATCACCCCTGTTTGTTTGATCTGTGTTTTTCTTAGTTTCCCCCTGAGTCTATGGCTTCTTCTTGGTTGGGATGATCCCTCTCCTTTTTCCGTGGCAGATTTTCTGATTACCCTTCTTTTCTTAAGTTGTCTCTTAATCTGAGTCAACTTTTCAGAGATTATTTCTTCACTACTTTCATGTACTGTTTTGTCAATTTCAATTTTAGAGGCTTTCCATTTTCTGCTTCTCCTTGTAGGTTGATGTTCAGGTGAGGGCTCTTTTGGTTCCTCAAAATGATTTCTTATCAAGAAATTATCCCAAGTATCTTTTGTTTTGGCTAAATGGTGTTCAATTAAAATCTTAACCAAGCCATGATGGTATAGAGTTGTCTCTAGGAATTGGACCCTCCTTTGAACACAAGAAGCCATCTTTTTCAAACTTTGAAGCAATAAATAGGGAAAACTTAACTCTTCCTCCAGAAAATACATTATCAATCTAATATGGTAAACATAAAATGTGCCATATCTACCTTCACAAGTGATAAATTTTTTTAGAATAAGCAATATATTTCTCCATTTATTTTTTAATGCAGAGCTTGGAATTCCCTTTTTAAACACAGTGACATCCATACCTGGTGATTTTAGAATTTTCTTCCATGATTCATTATGGAATTCTCTGTTTTTAAACCATCTCTCTCCATGTCTAAGCAATCCTGTTGCTTCTGCAATAAAAACCTCAGTGACAGTGAATTTAACATCTCCCACTTCAACCTCGGCTCCTTTAAATGACCTTGCAAATGTTTTAGTGACTTCTTTGTGGAAGCCATTAAATTTCTCAAGAAATTGTAGCCATCCTACCTGTTGCAACATTTCTCTACTTTGAGGGTATCCTTCTAGGTTTTTTGTGCCCACTGGTTCAGTTCTTACAATGAGGCCCATAATTATTTCTTCAATCTTCAGATTAGTATTGTTTCTGCTCACGAAAACAACAACTTCAACCTTCAAACTGATATACCTCTGGTTCACGGTGATAATGGCTTCAAATTCCACACTGATATACGTCTGCTTCACGGTGACAATGGCTTCAAATTCGACACGGATATACCTCTGCTTTCACGGTGACAATGGCTTCAAATTCCACACTGATATACCTCTGCTTCACGGTGATAGTGCTTCAATCTCTACTCATGGTGATAGTGGTTTGATATTTCAAACTAATATACCTCTGTTCACGGTAATAGAGATATCTTTGTTTTGTGGAATGAAATGATGAAGGGCTGGCTACGGAATGAAGTGGTAGGAAGTAGTTACGGAATGAGTTAATGAAATGAGGTGGAGAAAACAAATCAATGAGTGAAAAGGCTGCGGAGATTTTTTTACAACGGATTCAAAAATCATCATTAAATGATTTGGCTAGGTGACGTGGGGAAATCTAACACTTCAGCCTTTTAACCGTTTAAATGATGTTCGGGTATAGAATTTGAAATGAAAGATTTTTTTGTCCAAAGTTTTGTGGAGGGTATATTTGGCATTGATCAATAAAAATAATCAAACAACTTTTTCAAATGATTCATAACTAAACTATACTAAAGTTTTTTATGAAATTCCATTATAATCAAAACTTTTTACCTTTGCTTTTCATCTGCTTTTTGTGGTCTTTGTATACTTTGTTCTCTTCTGGAAAAGTCTTCATAATTCTTCTTGATTTTACTTGTTCATGGATATACAGGATCATCTTGTTGCAATTCAAATGTCTGCTTATTAGTGCCTTCAGGATTTGTAGCTGCGGAATGACTGTCTGGCTGCGGAAAGTCTGATCAGCTGCAGAATGTCTGTTTAGCTGCAGAATGTACCTGTAGAGAATTTTAATCATGGAATGGAGTGGTTTGGAATATAAGTGAAATGTTATATGGCATGAATGAAGATGGATGATGAAACATGATATAATGGGATATGTATGAAGTGAATGATGGAATGGGATGGACTACAATTCATGAAATGGAGTGGAAGAATATAAGAAATGGCCTGCAATCCATGACATGTGTTATTCATTTGCAGAAAGACGTCAAACTTTAAATTTTGACATGGAAATGAGGTGGATGAAGTATGGAATGAGATGAATGAAATATGGAATGAAGTGAAATATAAATGAATGAATGAAATGGAGTATGGATGGATAAGTAAATGGAATGAAATGAAATGAGATGGATCATAAGTGCAATGGATCTGAATTTATGATTTTGTAACAGCTGCTTGCAGAAAAAAAATGGAAAAGTTAGAGTGTCAGAAAGACTCTGATTTTCACCCTATCTTTTCTGTATAAACATGCCAATCAGTGATTGGTTTTCATGTTTATACTTTTATTTTTTATTTTTTATTTTTATTTTTATTTTTATTTTTTTTCAAAAGAAATGACTTCAGAAAATTCAATCAAGTTGATGAAGAAGAAAGATTCTTCTTCATTAACTTCACATCACTGTTTTCCTGGAACTTCTTGACAAATTCTTCTCTTGAGAGTGGTTTGTGATACAGCTTCAATCTATGACCATTCACAAGAAAAGTAACCTCTTCTTCATCTATTGTCCTGATTTTTACTAATCCATTGTCAAAAATTTCAACAATTTCATATGGCCCAAGCCAATGTGTTTGAAATTTACCTTGAAAATCCTTGAATTTTGAATCAAACAAGAGAGCCCAGTCACCTTCTTTGAATTTCTTCTCTTTGATGTACTTATCATGCCATCTAGTCCTTTGCTATTGAACTAGACTTGTTTTCTGAACTGCATCTTGTCTGATCTCATCCAATTCATTAATCTGCTCCAATCTATGCTTTTGTGCCTCCGTTAAATCAAGTCCTAGATGAACTGCCATTTTGAAATTTTGAATCTGGAACTCTATGGGAAACAAAACTTGCTTTCCATAAACAAGTTCATAAGGAGTATGGCCTGTTGTGTTTCTCCATGTAGTTCTATAGGCCCACAAGGCTTCAGGAAGCCTATCTACCCAATCTCTTCTATGTAAATGAACAGTCTTTGTTAGGATTTCTTCAATGACCTTATTAGTAGATTCCACTTGACCATTTTCTTGTGGATGATAAGGAGTAGATTTTCTATGCCTAATTTTGTACCTCTCCATCATTTTTTCCACTAGCCTTGATGTAAATTGAGCTCCTTGATTTGTAACAATTTCCCTTGGGACACCAAAACGAGTAAAAATATCCTCAAAAAGAAAAGTAACTACAGATGCTTCATTAGCAAAAATTAATGGCTTGGCTTCTACCCATTTGGTAACATAATCAGTGCAAACTAATATATATCTATTTTTTCTTGATGGAGGACTAATAGGTCCTACAAAATCCAAAGCCCATTTTTCAAAAGGTTCAATATGTACCTGAGGTTGTAATGGCATCTCACCTGAAGGAGAAGGTTTCCCTACCCTTTGGCAACCGTCACACCTTTTGACATACTCTTTAGCATCTTTAAACAAGGATGTCCAATAATATCTTAAATTAAGGATCTTATAGGCTGTCCTCTTATCAGCAAAGTGTCTGCCACAAGGTTCATCATGACATGCTTTGAGAATCTCAGGCATCTCATCTTCCCGAACACATCTCCTAATGATCAAATCTGGACCTGTCTTGTACAACTCATTAGCAACCCATGAATATTTTACACTGTCATAAATGATTTTTCTTTTATCTCTTGCATTCATTATTGAAGGAAATTTCCCTGAAACTAAATAATTAGCAATATCAGCAAACCATGGAGTTTGAGTAGAAATTGCAAAAAGATATTCATCGGGAAATTGATCTTCAACTGGAGTGTCATCTTTGATATTTTGGAGTCTAGATAGGAAATCAGCTACTGTGTTTTGTTTTCCAGGCCTATCTAGAATGGTAATGTTAAATTCTTGTAAGAGCAATAACCATCTTATGACTCTGCCATTAGTAATTGATTTGTTCATTAAGTATCTAATTGCAGAATGATCAGTGTGAACAAAAGTTTCGTAGCCTGTTATATAGTGTCTGAATTTGTTTATGGCATGAACAACAACTAAAAACTCTTTTTCAGTTACAGTATAGTTTAACTCTGCAGTAGTCAAATTTTTACTGGTATAATAGATGGCATAAGGAATCAAATCTTTTTGTCCCAATACTGCTCCTAGAGTTGTATCGGAGGCATCTGTGGAGATATGAAAAGGTAACTTCCAGTTAGGTCCCCTTAATATAGGTGCTTCAAAAATTTTTGTTTATAGGGTCTCAAAGGCTAACTGGCAATCAGAAGTCCATTTGAATTCACAATCTTTGGTAAGTAATTTGAAGAGTGGAGATACTATCTTGGTGAAGTTTTCTATAAATCTTCGATAATATCTTGTAAATCCTAGAAAGCTCCTAACATCTTTTTGACAACTTGGAATAGATAAGTTAGAGATGACTTCAACTTTTGACTCATCAACTCTAATCCCATCCCCTGAAATGTGATTCCCTAAAACAATACCTTCAGTAAACATCATGAAACATTTCTCATGACTAAGTGAAAGGTTTGCTTCTTGACATCTCTTTAAGACTTTTTCCAAGTTTTCTAAAGCTTCTTCAAATGTGTTTCCATAAACTGTGAAATCATCCATGTATACCTCTACACAATCATGTATTAGATCTGAAAAAATTCCTAATACTTTCCTTTGGAATGTTGCAGGTGCATTGCATAATCCAAATGGCAATACTCGGTAAGCATAGGTACCCCAAGGACAGGTAAATGTGGTTTTGTCTTGATCATCAAGTGCTACTTGGATTTGGTTGTAACCACTAAACCCATCTAGGAATGAGAAGTACTTTTTGCCACCTAATGTATCTAACACTTGATCTATGAAAGGTAAGGGAAAATGGTCTTTAAGAGTAGTTTTGTTTAGTTCTCGGTAGTCAATACATACCCTCCATTTACCATTTTTCTTTGGCACAATTACCAAAGGAGAAACCCACTGACTATCTGAAATGGGATAGATGAAATTGACATTTAACAATTTTTGCAATTCTTCTTTAACAATCTCCCTAAGATTTGGATTCATCCGTCTTTGAGGTTGTCTGATTGGTTTGCAATTTTCCTCTATATAGATATGATGAGTGCAAGTCTTGGGGCTTATCCCTTTCATGTCAGTGTACTCCCATGCATATGCAGAAGAGTGTCTCTGTAATACTTTGACTAACTTTTCTTGTTGAGATTTCTCTAGGTTCTTATTTATGTTCAAAGTTTTTCCTGGAAAAATCTCACTTGTAGAGCTGCCAAATTTATCCATAGAATGAAGAGACATCTGCCTTGATGACAAAAACACAATATTGGATCCCTCTTGAAATGATTCATGTTTGTGTTCTGGAGAGGATTCAAATTTTTCTAGAGTATTCAGAATTTGATTATCTTCACTAATTTCTGAAATTGTGAAGAGAGGTTGTAAATCTTCTTCATCCTCTATCCATTGAGTGTCATCTAAATCTGTAATTGTCCTAGCTGGAGGATATAAAGTGAACTTCTTAGTTGAACTACCATCAGAGATGTACATATCACCGGATCTACAACTAATAAAAGCATCAATTGTAGCCAACCAAGGTCTTCCTAATATAACAGGATGTCCTCCTAGATTATTCTTAGGAGTTAGGATCATGAAATCCACAGGGTACTCCCAAGAATCTAAGGACACTGGAATGTCTTCTATTACCCCATCAGGTTTGATCACAG
The DNA here is from genome assembly GCA_034641835.2 of Pinus albicaulis. Lineage (NCBI taxonomy): Eukaryota > Viridiplantae > Streptophyta > Pinopsida > Pinales > Pinaceae > Pinus > Pinus albicaulis. The sequence continues at coordinate 783,446,437 of CM076570.1, forward strand.
ATCTGTCTGCTAATTGTAATAATGTGGGTGTAAAGAGAATATTAGGAAGTTTCAGTTTATCCATGATTTGTCTACTCATGATATTGATTGCTGCTCCTAAATCAATGAGTGTGTTTTGGATTTCAATTCCATTGATGTGAATTTTAACAACTGGATTTCTGGGGTCAAGATACTTTGGAATAGCAATCTTGCCCATCATAATATCTGCTATTTTTCCTGCCAGTTGAATTTTCTTTGTTTCTCTTATTCTTTTTCTTGTTTTCTTCATGCTCAACTCCTTTATTGTTTTGGCTAAAATTGGAATTTCCTTGATGGCTTGTAATAATGGAATTTTAATGCAAACATTTCTCAGCTCATCTAAGAAATCATAATTAGGCACCATAATTTGTTTTTCTACACCTCTATCAATTTGTAATCTTTCTGGAAAGGGAGGTATAGAAGTAGATGTGGATGGTTGCTCTAATACAGGAGTTGAAATTATTGGATTTTTTTGCTTTTATTTTTCAGTGTTTGGGTCTTGAAAAGATGTGTCTTCTTCAAGACTTTTATTCACCCGTAGAGAGTCTTCCTCAGAGTTATCTTGTTCTTTTATGATCACAGAAGGTTTCCTCTTTTCAAGTATTTTTCCAAACCTAAGTTGAACATCAGTAAGGTCTAAAGGAGTAATTAAATAAGTTGGAAACTGTTGGCCTTCTATCATATATGTGTTCTGAGGATTTTTATTATTGGGGTTTGGTATGGGTTGAGCAGGAAATTGATTTTATTTTTGAGGGAATGGTAATGGAAGTGGTTTATTTTGATGTGGTACATTCTGATGATGTTGTTGAGGATTTTGTTGAAAATTTTGTTGAATATTTTGAGGAAAATTTTGTTGAGGATTTTGAGGATAAAAATGTGGGTATGGTGGATAGGATGGTGGATACTGATAGTATGGAGAGTATCTTCCATAGGGACTTTGTGTTCCTTGTACCCAAGCTTGAGATTGATTTTGAAATTGAGGCCAAGGTTGCTGCCAAGAATTCCAAGGTGGAGGTTGATTATACATTTGATCATGGAATCCTTGTGTTTGAGGTCCCTGCCAAGGCCTTCTAGAGACAAAATTGAGAGACTCTATGGAATCTTTAGGAGTTTCCTCTTGAAAGACAGCTTTGAGACCAGGAAGAGAAGGAAAATTCTTGGTCTCATGTTTTTCAGAACAAATGACACAGGTCTCTACAAATTTTACATCCAAAGGACACTCTCTCAAGGCATGTTTCTTCCTACATTTGGGACAAAAGATTTCCAAGATTCAGATTTTTGCTTGTTTTGTATCTTAAGGGTGTCTATTTGTTCACTAAGACTCCCTAAGATGTCAGATTTGAAATCATCAAGCATATTTCCTATTTCTAATCTACTTACTGTCCCAGAAGCAGACTTACTTGCCCTTGCAAGAGCAGGATCTCTTGGACCTTTTACAGTTTTAGATTTCCCTCTTGAAAGGTTGATACATAACTCAGATATTTCAGGTAATGTGAGCTGTGATATATCCCCTTTTCCCATCATGTTAAGGATATTCAACCATTCATCCCTAATTGTTTTCAACAAAAGAGCTTTTAAGGTATCTTGATCTAGTTTTTCCATTTTTTCTCTTTTGATGTTGTAATGAAATCTCTCCAACAAATCTTCCAAGTTTTCATCTTCTTTTTGTAACATCTTAAACACTTCTTCCTTATGATTGACTGGCATACAATAATCCAGATACCTCTCTAGAAATGCTTGTTTCATGTCTTCCCATGTCCTAATAGAACTGTTGATCAAACTCATAAACCACTTCAATGCTGCTCCTTTCAAGGTTGAAGGGAATAATTTCATTTTTTGAGCATCTTGTAAGTAGTCATAAGTTCTACATAGGACTTCAAATTCAAATAGGAAGGTTTCAGGATCTTCAATTTTAAGTCCATAGAAGTTTGGAAGGACAGAGGGTGAAATGTTTTTCATGGTTGTATTGGTTTCGTCATCAATTATAGGGAACCCAAAAGAGTTTCCTATTTCTCTTCTACCTCTTCCTCTACATCCTTCTCCTTCTACACCTCTACCTCCTTCTCCTCTACCTCTACCTCTACCCCCTCCAAATAATGTGTGTTCTCCATTAAATACTCCTCCTCCTCCTTCTTCTGCCATGGTTGGTTCTTTTGTGGTAGTGGAAAAGTTTGTGTCCCTAACAGGAGTCTTTAGATCTTCTTCTAAGACAGATTCAGTGGATGAAGTGGAAGGTCTTTCTAATGGAATATATGATCTTAGGTCTTCTGGAAGTCCAGGATCAGTAATGGATGGAATGTGGGTCTGAGTTGAAGGTGTACTAGCTCTAGGTTTAGGTGAAACAAGTGGTGTTCTAGGAATCAAACTTCTGCTTCTGTTGCTTATGAATCTACCCCTTGAATCTCTCTCTCTACGCATATAATTGTTTTTGGGAGTTAAGAAACAAAGGTTACCTAGTTTTCACTTCCCCGGCAACGGCGCCAAAATGTTTGGGCTCAACCTAGTCTTTTAAATTGAGTTCATTTAATTGTCAACCAGGGTTGGTAAACTGCTGAAGTGAAGTGCATTGTATGTGCCTAGGTGTTTGTTTCTTAATGTGTTGTATTTAGTGTTTTCTGATGTTTTTGGTCTTTTGATGGTTTTATGTTCACAAGGAAAAGAACTAAATGCTGGTGGAAAGAAGATACTGGTTAAAAACAGAGTGAAGCCTAATTGGTTGATGACAAATGACAAATGCAAATACTGAAATAGAATCAAACATAAACTATGACTAAGCAAAATACTAAGCTTGATAATGACTTCAAGAAAATGAATCAAAACATAAAATTAACTTTGTCCAATTCTTTCATCAAAGGTATTTTGGGAGAGCTTGAGAAATGGTCAGCTAAGTATACAAATTCTCCTAACTAAACAATTAAACAATCAGCTTATAATGATACAACATTTTATCCATGATTAAAGATTTGTTGAAACATATTTGGAGAAAAATATTGTTAACATCATAAGATCTCTACTCTAAGACTAGCTCCTAACTCTATTATGCAACTTAGTTTGACACCACTACACTTCACTCAAAGGTTATAGATTTTTAGAATAGTCTTTTGAGGAAAGGTTTGTTTGTGAGATGATAAAGAAGTTGTAAAAGTACTTCAGGCCTTGGGATGATACTGTCTTCTGTCCAGATGGTTATGAGTCAATTATAGATTTGGAACAAAAGAAGGTTTTGTAAATAATGAAGGTCGTGTTGTTTAAGTTTAACAACTAATGTAATCTAATATGCAATCGATGACAACTAAATGTGGAGTGAAGATACAATGAGTTAAGCTAAAACTAAACTAAGATGTCACTAGTCTAAACAGTGTTGAACTAACAAGCCATTATCAAACTTAAAACAAATAACAGAGTATGAGTTAAATGCAATTTGACTCCGGAGTACCCTAACTAAGTTATCATGCATTAATCTATGGGATTCTACAGCCTGTTTTGTCCATCATGAATGGTGTTTTGGAAGAGCTTCTTAGAACAATCCTCGCTGTACAATTTAGTGCAAATGCAAACATAAATATTGAAAGCAATTTAAAAATTAAGACATCACAGCCATCTCCTACCCATCATTATGATATTTTGGAAGAGCGTTTTAAGAGCAAGATTAGCTATGCTACTTAGTGTAAACAAACAACTGAAACATTCAGTATCATAGTCATGCCTTAGACATCATAAGGATTTTTTGGAAGAGTTTGCTTAGTATAAGTTCAACTGTGATAGTGAACAAAAGAAATTACAATTGAATCCTACAACACTACATCCATTTCCCATTCATTATCATGATCTTTTGGAAGATTTTCTTAGAACAAGTATAGCTATAGTGGCTAATGAAATTAACTATGAACTCAAACTTCAAAAACGTAAAAACAACTAAGATACTTATCTAAATTACGAAAGTAAAGCCATGTAGGAGGCAGGGGCCCTCTACCACCAAACGGAATATAGCTCTAGATCAACTCAACGTGTTCAAAGCAATGATGTCTTCTTCATTAAAGGATAAATAACTTGAAACAGAGTATTCTTCGTCTTCAGAAATATAGCATGAAATCTAAGCAAAATCTAGAGCTGTCTCTCGGTTTCCCGAGTGCTTTTATAACAAATTTACATAACAGAACTTGCAAAAATACGGGGATCATTGTCTTTCCTTATCAAAATCATATTAGGACTCTAAATATGGTAGCGTAAAGAGAAAAAGGACATCTGGACTAGGACAGTCCTATTAGAAGTCTGCCTCCTTGAATGAGTTCCCACGTACCAAAACCACGTCCAGAATTCAGTTCTTTATTCATGGTGAGCAACGAACGATGAGGACATGACGTGGAATATACCCATGTGTGGCTTTTCCTGAGAGGACACCTGGAACATGCTTGAATGTGAAGACAGCTGCAGAATTTCCGGTTAGCTACGGAATGTCTGCATTCTGTAGCTAGTTTGCATTTCAATGAAAAAATCACAAAACTTAGCAAGTTAGCCATGTTAATCATTCTAAAAGTAATTTTAACCAATTTCATTGATCAATTGGGCCTGGGATAACAATGGAAAAAGGAAAATGGGGTGAAGTAAGATGAAAGAAAGAACAATCTTGGGGCTCACCAGGGCTTCCTCCAAGCCGGCAACTCCACCAGATCCCATGCCTCATTTTTGTGCAAGGATGCCATTTCATAAACCATGGCCTCCTTCCAGAGTTTTCCATCCTCTGAATCTACTGCCTCCTTGACAGTTCTAGGATCATCATCAGTTATAGTTAAGGCAAAATTTAAACAGAAAGAAGATGGACTATATCTTTCTGGTTGTCTTCTTTCTCGAGCTGATCTTCTCAAAGATGGAGTTTGTGGCTCTTCTTCTTCTGAGCCTTCTTCTGTTGTAGAGTCTGATTCATCCTCCTTTAGCTCAAACTCTATCTTCTTAGGTTACTTTGGTATGACTTCATGTGTAACAACATCTTTCACCTCTCTAAACACCACATCTTGGCTGTATACAACCTTCCTTCTTTCCAGGTTCCAAAGCTTGTAACCCTTTAAACCATCCTTATACCCAATAAATAAGCACCTTTCAGATTTATTATCTAACTTGGTCCTTTTCTCCTTTGGAACATGTACATATGAATCACATCCAAATACCCTTAGATGTGAAAGAAAGGGTTTCTTACCAGTCCATACCTCATGTGGAGTCTTATCCTCCAACGCTGATGAAGGTGATCTGTTAACTAAGTAACATTCAGTCTCCACTGCCTCGGCCCAGAATTCTCTCCTAACCCGGTACCACTGAGCATGTTTCTTGCCTTTTCCATCAGTGTTCTGTTCATTCTTTCTACAACTCCATTTTGCTGAGGTGTGTATGGAGTAGTCTTCTATCGTGCCATACCACACTTCTTACAGAACTCTTCAAATTCCTTCTTGCAGAACTCCCCACCATTATCTGTCCTCAACGCGTTTATCTTCTTCTCTGTCTGGTTTTCCACCAAAGCCTTAAATTCTTTAAATTTGTCAAAGACTTCAAATTTCTTCCTCAAGAAATATATCTATGTATTCCTTGAGAAGTCACCTATGAATGAAACACAGTACACAGACTTTCCCAGTGATGGAACTGAAGTAGGTCCAAACACATCACTGTGCACAAGTTCTAATATCTTGTTCGCTCTCTTAGCACCAGAAGGAAAACTCACCTAATTCTGCTTCCCATATACACAATGTTCACAGAAATCGAAATCCAGAGAGCAATTAGACACACCTTATACCATACCATTTCTATGTAGTTTCTGAAGGCCCGTCTCTCCAATATGTCCAAGCCTTTGATGCCATAGCATGGTATTTTCTCCAGAGACAGCTACGCTTTCCGCTCCACTTTCAGGAACCACATAACTGTTACACCCATCAATAGCAGTGATACCTTGTAGCTTGTACAGAGTTCCAGTCCGAACTCCCCACATTAATACTAGTGCTCCCCGAACCATCTTGCAGGCATATTTCTCGAACACTGTTTTTACACCTGCATCATCCATCTTGCTTACAAAAATCAGATTTCTGGCCAATGCAAGAATATGCAGAACACCAGTAAGTGTTCTAATCATTCCAACTTGCAGCTTCACCTTAACCTTTCCACGTCCAACGATTCTGGCCTTCCTATCATCCCCTAGGAAGACATGACCACAATCATATTTCTCATACTCACAGAACCACTCCCTATGGGGAGTGAAGTGAAAGGATGCACTTGAGTCAATCAACCATGACTCATGATCTACATGTTTATTTGAAGAAGAAGCCAAATACACATCCCCACCTTCATCCGAGGTGGTTTTTGCCTCTACAGAAGGAGCTTCATCAGATCCCTTTCCTTTCACAGGAGCTTTAGATCTGCTTTCCTTTTTGTAGTGTCCTTCCTTTCCGCATTTCCAGCACACCTTTACAAACTTTACAGGAGATTTAGATCTCCCTCTAGATTTAGATCTGCCACTCGAAACCTTATTCTTGTTTCTATTTTGGGACCTTCCTCGTACAGATAAGCCATCTCCATTTTGACCCTCCATATTTCTCCGTCTCATTTCCTCTGATAGCAAGGCTGAGACAATGTCATCAAAATTCAAGGTAGTTGTATTGTTATCTATTGCAATAACCAGACTATCCCACGAGTCTGGTAGAGAACACAACAAACTGATGCACTTATCTTCATCTGAGATTTTAATATCAACATATGACAGCTGACTTACCACAGTATTGAAGGCGTTGAGATGCTCTGTCACTGAGTCTCCATCCTTCATCCTCAGGTTATACAGCTTTTTTCGCAGGAACAACTTATTCACTAGAGACTTATATTGGTACAAAGTCCCAACCTTTTCCCACAAATTCTTCGCCGTAGCTTCCCCAGATACATTCAACAATACTGAATTTGAGACACAAAACCGTATTTTTCTCTTAGTCTTCTGATCCAATTTCTTCTATTCTTCATCTGACATTGTTGTTGGTTTAGTACCTGGATCTACCACGATCCACTGATCTTTATCCACCAGCAGATCCTCCATCTTGAGCTTCCACAACTCAAAACTCTGACCATTAAATTTCCCGATCTCTATCTTTCCGCCACTCACCATCTTCTCTCATAGCAAGAATCGATCCCGCAGATCTCCCACTGAACAGGGTCTACCTCAAGCCCAAGCAAAAAACCCTCAGCAACAAAGGCATCCCCTTGAAGCCGAAATAGCTCTAATACCAAATGTAGGTATTAACCTTGAATATAAAATATCTACACATGAATCTTATAATAGAAAATAAACAATAGCGAGAGCATAAAACATAAAACAAATAAACACAGAGATTTTCCCCTGGATCCCAAATCGGGACGACCAGCTTGATTTTTCATTATATTCCTTTTAGTGTTACAACACATATATATACATGCCGAAGCATACATAAACCCCAACCCATTAACCCTGGATTAGAACATAACCGTAGTTCCCTTGACCAGATCTACAAAATACCAGGGGTCGAAAACCATCGTACCCCAAAAACCATGTGCAAACTCATGCACAAAACATGGGTGGGTCCGCCTATGAGTGGGACCGCACACCAAAAAAAATTTTGCTGGGGCGCTGCCCTATGACCCCCCTACTACGCCCGGCACAATGTACAGCGCGTGGGGCTAGTCGTGGAAAGAATATAAAACATACCCAACATTCTCCCACTTGTTGTTTTCTTTCCACAGGGGGCCACAGGAGAGCTTAGTCATTGGGCCAATTCTTCAACACCCATTGTTTCTCTACACCAAGAGAACTTCTGAGTGCTCACAGACTTCATCAATGCATCTACAACATTCTTCAAAGTGTCCACCTTTACCAGCAACACCCTTTTAGCCTCAACCATATCTCTAACAAAGTGATATTGAACATCAATGTGCTTTGTCTTTGAATGATAAGCACGGTTCTTAGCCAAGAAAATTTCACTTTGGTTATCACAGTCTATCCTTATAGCTTGCTGTACCAACCCCATACTTGAGCACAATCTCTACAACCAAACTACTTCCTTGCTTGCATGAGTGGCTACTATGTATTCTACCTCTATAGTTGAAAGCGCCACTACAGACTGTCTTTTACTCATCCAACTCACTGCACCTTCAAATAGGCTAAACACATACCCACTTGTAGATCTTATTTGGTCCAGATCTCCAGCCCAGTCTGCATCAACAAAACCACGAATGTCCAACATTATTTCTAATCCTGGTCTTCCTTGGTAGCACAAGCCATAATCACTAGTGCCATGTAAATATTTGAAAACCCGTTTCACTGTTGTCCAATGCTCCTTCCCTAGGTCTGACATAAACCCGCTTAATACTCCCACTGCATGTGCAATGTCTGGTCTAGTACAGACCATTACATACATCAGGCCACCCACTGCACTTGCATGTGGAACACGGGACATATCCTCCTCTTCTTCTTGTGTCTTGGGACACTGTTCAGTAGATAGCTTTACACCTACAGGAATAGGAACTTTCACTGGTTTACTATCCTGCTTATTGAAGCTCTGCAATATAGTCTCAACATACTTCCTCTGGTTTAACCAGAGCTTCCTCTTTTCCCGATCTCTCTTAATTTCCATGCCCAAAATATATTTTGCAGCACCAAGATCCTTCGTGTCGAATTTGGAGAATAGTTGGGTCTTCAAATCTTGGATAATTTCTTTGTCATTTCCAATCAACAACATATCATCCACATACAAGACCAAATAAATAACATGGTCACCAATTAATTTAAAATAAACATAGTGATCCTCCTTGCTTTTGGTGAAGCCAAGTACCCGTATATAGGTATCAAATTTCCGATACCACATCCTTGGTGATTGTTTTAACCCATAGAGAGAATTCTTCAACTTGCATACTAGTTCTTTCTTACCCTTCACCATAAATCCTTCAGGTTGCTTCATGTAGATCTCCTCTTCTAGATCCCCATGAAGAAATTTTGTCTTCACATCCATCTGTTCTATCTCAAAATCAAATGTAGCAGCAACAAATAAAAGTAATCTAATAGAAGTAACCTTGGCAACAGTAGAAAAAATATCACCAAAATCAATTCTCGACACCTGGGAATAACCTTTTGCTACCAACCAAACTGTGCACAAGTTCTAATATCTTGTTCGCCCTCTTAGCACCAGAAGGAAAACTCACCCGATTCTGCTTCCCATATACACAATGTTCACAGATATTGAAATCCATAGAGTAATTAGACATACCTTCTACCATACCATTTCTATGTAGTATCTGAAGGCCCTTCTCTCCAATATGTCCAAGCCTTTGATGCCATAGCATGGTCTTTTCTCCAGAGACAGCTACGCTTTCCGCTCCATTTCAGGAACCACATAACTGTTACACCCATCAATAACATTGCTACCTTGTAGCTTGTACAGAGTTCCAGTCCGAACTCCCTGCATTAATACCAGTGCTCCCCAAACCATCTTGCAGGCATCTTTCTCAAACACTGTTTTTACACCTGCATCATCCATCTTACTTACATAAATCAGATTTCTGGCCAATGCAGGAATATGCAGAACACCAAGAAGTGTTCTAATCCTTCCACCTTGCAGCTTCAGCTTGACCTTTCCACGTCCGACGATTCTGGTCTTCCTATCATCCCCTAGGAAGACATCACCACCATCATATTTCTCATACTCGCAGAACCACTCCCTATGGAGAGTGAAGTGAAAGGATGCACTTGAGTCAATCAACCATGACTCATGATCTACATGTGTATTTGAAGAAGAAACCAAATACACATCCCCACCTTCATCTGAGGTGGTTTTTGCCTCTACAGAGGGAGCTTCATCAGATCCCTTTCCTTTCTCAGGAGCTTTAGATCTGCATTCCTTTTTGTAGTGTCCTTCCTTTCTGAATTTCGAGCACACCTTTACAAACTTTCCAAGAGATTTAGATCTCTCTCTAGATTTATATCTCCCACTCGAAACCTTATTCTTGTTTCTATTTTGGGACCTTCCTCGTATAGATAAGCCATCTCCATTTTGACCCTTCATATTTCTCCTTCTCATTTCCTCTGACAGCAAGGTTGAGACAATGTCATCAAAATTAAAGGTAGCTGTATTGCTACCTATTGCAATAACCAGACTGTCCCACGAGTCTGGTAGAGAACACAACAAACTGATGCACTTATCTTCATCTGAGATTTTAATATCAATAGATGACAGCTGACTTACCACAGTATTGAAGGCGTTGACATGCTTTGTCACTGAGTCTCCATCCTTCATCCTCAGGTTATAAAGCTTTTTTCGCAGGAACAACTTATTCACCAGAGACTTAGATTGGTACAAAGTCCCAACTTTTTCCCACAAATTCTTCGTCGTAGCTTCCCCAGATACATTCAACAATACTGAATCTGAGACACACAACCGTATTGTGCTCTTAGCCTTCCGATCCAGTTTCTTCCAGTCTTCATCTGACATTACCATTGGTTTAGTACCTGGATCTACCGCGATCCACTAATCTTTATCCACCAGCAGATCCTCCATCTTGAGCTTCCACAACTCAAAAATATGACCATTAAATTTCTCGATCTCTATCTTTCCGCCGCTCGCCATCTTCTTTCACAGCAAGAATTGATCCCGCAGATCTCCCACTGAACAGGGTCAACCTCAGGCCTAAGCAAAAAACCCTCAGCCGAAACAAATCTAATACCAAATTTAGGTTTTAACCCTGAATAGAAAATATCTACACACGAATCTTATAACAGAAAATAAACAATAGTGAGAGCATAAAACATAAAATAGATAAACACAGAGATTTTCCCCTGGATCCCAAATCGGGACAACTAGCTTGATTTTTCATTATATTCCTTTTAGTGTTACAACACATATATATATACATGTCGAAGCATACATAAACCCCAATCCATTAACCCTGGATTAGAACATGACAGTAGTTCCCTTGATCGGATCTACAAAATACCAGGGGTCGAAAACCATCGTACCCCAAAAACCATGTGCAAACTCATGCACAAAACATGGGTGGGTCCACCTATGAGTGGGACCACACACCAAAAAAAATTTCGTCGGGACGCTGCCCTGTGACCCCCCTGCTGCGCCCAGCGCAACATACAGCACGTGGGGCTAGTCGTGGAAAGAATATAACACATACCCAACATTCTCCCACTTGTTGATTTCTTTCCACAGGGGGCCACAGGAGAGCTTAGTCATTGGGCCAATTCTTCAACACCCATTGTTTCTCTACACCAAGGGAAATTCTGAGTGCTCACAGACTTCGTCAATGCATCTACAACATTCTTCAAAGTGTCCACCTTTACAAGCAACACCCTTTTAGCCTCAACCATATCTCTAACAAAGTGATATTGAACATCAATGTGCTTTGTCTTTGAATGATAAGCACGGTTCTTAGCCAAGAAAATTTCACTTTGGCTATCATAGTATATCCTTATAGCTAGTTGTACCAACCCCATACTTGAACACAATCTCTTCAACCAAACTACTTCCTTGCTTGCATGAGTGGCTACTATGTATTCTGCCTCTATAGTTGAAAACGCCACTACAAACTGTCTTTTACTCATCCAACTGACTGCACCTCCAAATAGGCTAAACACATACCCACTTGTAGATCTTATTTGGTCCAGATCTCTAGCCCAGTCCACATCAAAAAAACCATGAATGTCCAACATTATTTCTAATCCTGGTCTTCCTTGGTAGCACAAGCCATAATCACTAGTGCCACGTAAATATCTGAAAACTCGCTTCATTGTTGTCCAATGCTCCTTCCCTGGGTTTGACATAAACCTGCTTAATACTCCCACTGCATGTGCAATGTCTGGTCTAGTACAGACCATTGAATACATTAGGCTACCCACTGCACTTGCATATGGAACACGGGACATATCCTCCTCTTCTTCTTGTGTCTTGGGACACTGTTCAATAGATAGCTTTACACCTACAGGAATAGGAACTTTCACTGGTTTACTATCCTGCATATTGAACCTCTGTGATATAGTCTCGACATACTTCCTCTGGTTTAACCAGAGCTTCCTCTTTGCCTGGTCTCTCTTAATTTCCATGCCCAAAATATAGTTTGCAACACCAAGATCCTTCATGTCGAATTTGGAGAAAATTTGGTCTTTAAATCCTAAATAATTTCTTTGTCATTTCCAACCAGCAACATATCATCCACATAGAAGACCAAATAAATAACACAGTCACCAATTAATTTAAAATACACAAATTTATCTTCTTTTAATTTTGTGAAGCGGAGTCCTTATATGTAGGTATCAAATTTCTTATACCACATCCTTGGTAATTGTTTTAACCCATAAAGAGACTTCTTTAACCTGCATACTAGTTATTTCTTACCCTTCACCATAAAGCCTTTAGGTTGCTTCATGTAGATCTCCTCTTCCAGATCCCTGTGAAGAAATGTTGTCTTCACATCCATCTGTTCTACCTCAAAATCAAATGCAGCAGCAACAGATAAAAGTATTCTAATAGAAGTAACCTTGGGAACAGGAGAAAAAATATTACCAAAATAAATTCTCAACACCTGGGAATAACCTTTTGCTACTAATCAAGCTTTGCATTTCTCCACCTTGCCTTTTACATTCATCTTCTTCTTAAACACCCATTTGCTCCCAATGGTCTTCCTTCTAGCTGGCAACTCCACCAGATCCCATGCCTCATTTTTATGCAAGGATGCCATTTCATCAACCATGGCCTCCTTCCATAGTTTTCCATCCTCTGAATCTACTACCTCCCTGAAGGTTCTAGGATCATCATCGGTTATAGTTAAGGAAAAAATTTGAGCAGAAGAAGATGGACTATGCAACTGCTGGTTGTCTTCTTTCTCGAGTTGATCATCTCAAAGCCAAGTTTGGAGTTTGTGGCTCTTCCTCTTACGAGTCTTCTTTAGTCTTCTAATACATTTGTAGATTCGGATTCATCCTCCTTTAGCTCAAACTCTATCTTCTCAAGTTCCTTTGGTAGGACTTCATGTTTAACAACATCTTTCACCTCTCTAAACACCACATCTCGATTGTACACAACCTTCCTTGTTTCTGGGTTCCAAAGCTTTTAACCCTTTAAACCATCCTTATACCCAATAAAGATGCACCTTTCAGATTTATTATCTAACTTGGTCCTTTTCTCCTTTGGAACATGTACATACGCATCACATCGAAATACCCTCAGATGTGAAAGAGAGGGTTTCTTACCAATCCATACCTCATGTGGAGTCTTATCCTCCAATGTTGATGAAGGTGATCTGTTAACCAAGTAACATGCAGTCTCCACTACCTCTGCCCAGAATTCTTGTCCTAACCCGGTACCACTGAGCATGTTTCTTGCCTTTTCCATCAATGTTTTGTTCATTCTTTACGCAACTCGGGTTTCTTGAGGTGTGTATGGAGTAGTCTTTTGCGGGTGCTATGCCACACTTCTTGCAGTTGCAGACTCTTCCAAATTCCTTCTTGCGAGAACTCCCCATCATTATCTGTCCTCAGGACCTTTATCTTCTTCTCTGTCTGGTTTTCTACCAGAGCCTTAAATTCTTTAGATCTGTCAAAGACTTCATATTTCTTCCTCAGGAAATATATCCATGTATTCCTTGAGAAGTCATCTATAAATGAAACATAGTACACAGACTTTCCCAGTGATGGAACTGACACAGGTCCAAACACATCACTGTGCACAAGTTCTAATATCTTGTTCGCCCTCTTAGCACCAGAAGGAAAACTCACCCGATTATGTTTCCCATATACACAATGTTCACAGAAATCGAAATCCAGAGAGCAATTAGACATACCTTCTACCATACCATTTCTATGTAGTATCCGAAGGCCCTTCTCTCCAATATGTCCAAGCCTTTGATGCCATAGCATGGTCTTTTCTTCAGAGACAGCTAAGCTTTCCGCTCCATTTTCAGGAACCACATAACTGCTACACCCATCAATAACAATGCTACCTTGTAGCTTGTACAGAGTTCCAGTCCGAACTCCCCGCATTAATACCAGTGCTCCCCGAACCATCTTGCAGGCATCTTTCTCGAACACTGTTTTTACACCTGCATCATCCATCTTGCTTACAGAAATCATATTTTTGGCCAATGCAGGAATATGCAGAACACCAGGAAGTGTTCTAATCCTTCCACCTTGCAGCTTCAGCTTGACCTTTCCACGTCCGACGATTCTGGCCTTCCTATCATCCCCTAGGAAGACAGCACCACCATCATATCTCTCATACTCGCAGAACCACTCCCTAGGGGAATGAAGTTAAAGGATGCACCTGAGTCAATTAACCATGACTCATGATCTACATGTGTATTTGAAGAAGAAGCCAAATACACATCCCCACCTTCATCCGAGGTGGTTTTTGCCTCTGCAGAAGGAGCTTCATCAGATCCCTTTCCTTTCTCAGGAGCTTTAGATCTACATTCCTTTTTGTAGTGCCCTTCCTTTCCGCATTTCCAGCACACCTTTACAAAATTTCCAGGAGATTTAGATCTCCCACTCGAAACCTTATTCTTGTTTCTGTTCTGGGACCTTCCTCGTACAGATAAGGCATCTCCATTCTGACCCTCCATATTTCTCCGTCTCATTTCCTCCGACAGCTAGGCTGAGACAATGTCATCAAAATTCAAGGTAGTTGTATTGCTACCTATTGCAATAACCAGACTGTCCCACGAGTCTGGTAGAGAACACAACAAACTGATGCACTTATCTTCATCTGAGATTTTAATATCAACAGATGAAAGCTGACTTACCATAGTATTGGAGGCGTTGACATGCTTTGTCACTGAGTCTCCATCCTTCATCCTCAAGTTATACAGCTTTTTTCGCAGGAACAACTTATTCACCAGAGACTTAGATTGGTACAAAGTCCCAAGTTTTTCCCACAAATTCTTCGTCGTAGCTTCCCCAGATACATTCAACAATACTGAATCTGAGACACACAACCATATTGTACTCTTAGCCTTCCAATCCAGTTTCTTCTAGTATTCATCTGACACTGCCGTTGGTTTAGTACCTGGATCTACCGTGATCCACTGATCCTTATCCACCAGCAGATCCTCCATCTTGAGCTTCCACAACTCAAAACTCTGACCATTAAATTTCTCGATCTCTATCTTGCCGCCACTTGCCATCTTCTTTCACAGCAAGAATCGATCTCGCAGATCTCCCACTGAACAAGCTCTACCTCAGGCCCAAGCAAAAAACCCTCAACAGCAAAGGCTTTCCCTTGAAGCCGAAACAGCTCTAATACCAAATGTAGGTTTTAACCCTGAATAGAAAATATCTACACACGAATCTTATAACATAAAATAAACAATAGCGAGAGCATAAAACATAAAACAGATAAACACAGAGATTTTCCCCTGGATCCCAAATCGGGATGACCAGCTTGATTTTTCATTATATTCCTTTTAGTCTTACAACACATATATATACATGCCGAAGCATACATAAACCCCAATCCATTAACCTTGGATTAGAACATAACCGTAGTTCCCTTGACCAGATCTACAAAATACCAGGGGTCGAAAACCATCGTACCCCAAAAACCATGTTCAAACTCATGCACAAAACATGGGTGGGTCCGCCTATGAGTGGGACTGCACACCCAAAAAAATTTCGTCGAGGCGCTACTGCCCCCCCTGTGACCCCCCTGCTGCACCCGGTGCAATGTACAGCTCGTGGGGCTAGTCGTGGAAATAATATAACACATACCCAACATTAAAGTCAAAATTATAGTGAAATTTCAAGAAAAATCAGCAAATGGTCAAGTGCATCATTTTTTTGTCGAGTGTGCCCTCACTGTGTCAAGTGTTGCCTCACTATTCAAGGTTGATTTTGACTAACTTGTAGGTGTCCAAATCAGGCCCAAAATGACTTGTTGGAAATATCTTCAATTCCACTTTCTGAATATGTCTCCAGTTTGCAAAATGAAGGTGATTTGATCCCTCAAAACTTCATTCTCCCAAGACTGCTCTGTGCGCAGTGCCTAGGCCAAAATAGGGGTAGAAACATGATTTTTAGCTAGTTTTTGTACCTTTTTACCTGCCAAATCTACAAACCAGGCCTATCAAAGTGGTTTTATTAGATTTATTTGTCCTTAGGAATCCACTAGTGGTCTCCTTTTCCTCAAAAAGTGCCTCAAAAAATTGCGCAATGCCTAGGGTGTTGCGCATATGACCAATTTGTTGATTGGACTTGTTCAGGAATACACAGAAAAACATAGATTTTGAAAAAAATGGGTCAAATGGCTTCAAAATTGGTGGAGAGAGTGGTAGTGACGTGGCTAGGCTTGGAGTGAAGCCTCTGCAAGTATGTCTAACTTTATTTTCTCCTCCAACATTGTCAAAGCCTCAATATTTGCATTGGCTCTTTTGAACTTGGCCATTGCAATTTTCTCCTTTATAGCATGATGCTTGACCTTCCTCCTCAACACATCATTGTCTCTTTCATCTTTTTCCAAAAGCTTCTCCAAATGTTGATTGGATCTATCAATCCATGGCTCCCTATTTTCATTGATCACCCTTGCAAGTTGCTTATTTAGGGCTAGATGATCAACAATTTGAGCCTCTTTTTGTCTTTCTAGAACTAGAACTCTTTTCATCCCTCTAGTTCTAGGTCTACCTCTTGGTTCTTTTTAATCTTGTTCATCAAGCAACCCATACTTTTCAAGTGTCTCATCTAGCATAAATTTGGCCTTTTCTGCCTCCCTTTGAGTAGTGATGAATTTCACCTCATCAATGGTATGCTTTGTTTTCAACTGCTCGTTCTCCTGCTCAAGGAAGTCAATGACAAATTTCGACCTGTCAAGATTAGTTTGGAGCTCTTTAATCTTGGCATCCTTTCCCTTGATGACTGCGCTAGTTATTGTATCATCTTCCTCCTCATCTAGGTCA
Source organism: Pinus albicaulis (assembly GCA_034641835.2). Classification (NCBI taxonomy): domain Eukaryota; kingdom Viridiplantae; phylum Streptophyta; class Pinopsida; order Pinales; family Pinaceae; genus Pinus; species Pinus albicaulis. Next base: position 783,463,393 of record CM076570.1, read on the forward strand.
ACAAGATCAAATTCTTGTTCTGTTTCATGGAGGTACTCCTCATCATGAATGACTACCTCATGTTCATCCTCCTCAACCATATTTTATTTCCCCTTCTGTACCTATTTTGTTGGTGAAGAAGGCAAGGCCCCTCTCACACTCTGTGAGGCAAACACTTGCCTGAAACCCCTCTGATATGTTTTCTCCAATGGCTCTATCTCAGCCACATTAGCCTACTTAAGCTCATTAATTTTAAATCTGCTAGGTGACTAAGTCTTACTGTGGGATGGAGATGATGGTGGTGAAGTAGATGAAGAAGACTAATCTGAAGATGATGAATGTACTATGGGATGAGATGGGGGAATGGAGGTGGATGGTTGAGATGATGAAAGCACATTTTGTGCATGCTGAGAAGATGGCTCTCTGAATATATCATTAGCTATGAAGGTACTCCATGCAATGTTTAGTTCACTGAGATGATAGAGGACTATGATTTTGATAAGGGAATGATGGAAAAAAATTCTCATTTGATGTTCATACTCCCTTTTCTGGACAATAAATTCCATCTTATCAATGCTCCGGAAAAGGCAGTAGGGTATGTTGAGCATCTTTACCCTAGTGAAATGCATTAAGAGTCGGATGTGATAGGTATAAAGTCTTGAAAATATACCTCCGCATGAACAATATTTCATGATTATCTTCATCATTGGTGCATATCTTCCTAGGAGGTAGGAAAAAGGAAAGAACCTATTTTTCTCATTATTATATCTTGGTTTCATGAAAGGCTCATAGTAGTGTTCCTCCAATTCAGTGTGCTTGAACCATTTCTCCCCAACATTTGGTAGCTAGAGTAACTTGGTTGTCATGGAGGTTGGATATGAAAATCCTAGTCAACATGGCATGGTGTTGGACCCTCTGAATTTTCTCCCAGAACTCAAAACACCCAAAATTTTTGAAACATGTCACTGCCATAGGAGATGCCAAAAGTTCTCTAGTACTTGTTGGCTCAATTTCGAGTATTCTTCCCCCTTTATGTGGCCTTCTAGCCTCTATTTCTTCTCCCTCAATATATGATATGTTCTCTTCTTCTGCCATGATGTTTTAAAGTAAAAAACCTAGGGTGGTGTGGTGATGGTGGAAAGTGGTCTTAGGAATGATGAATGGGAAACGGAAATTGAGGGAGATGGTGCTAGGGAATTATGAAATTGGAAAGGGGATAGGGAGTAGTGATATGGTGGAATTTAGGATGGGGAAATTATTTACAGGTTTGGGGTTAGGATCCTAGGTATTTGTAGCACCTAGGGCTTAGGGTATTGGGAAAAAGGTTTAGGGAAAGGGGATTTGTAATACAGGGGTTTAGGAATGGTTATTTTGCAATGTAGGAAGGGTACAAAGGTGTAGGGAGATGAAATTTGGGGAATTAAGAGTGCAATGGGAGATACTAGGGTTTTAAAATGATTTAAACACCAAATTCTAAAACAAATTTCACAATACCCAACAAATGAACTTGATGGAGAGGATAATTGATGGAATTAGCTTTCACTCACTTGTTAGAGGTCGATGAGAACGTTGTTGAAGCTTAGGAAGTGATGTTTTTGCAATTTTAATGAGTTTCTGGCTTTTCTGGTCAAGTGTGCCCTTGCAGAAGGAAGTGTGCCCTCGCAGAAGGAAGTGCGCCCTCGCAGAAGGAAGTGTGCCCTCGCATAAGGAAGTGCGCTCTCACTGAAGGAAGTGCACCTTCGTAGAAGCAAGTGCACCCTCTGCTATGTTTTTTGCAAATTTTCACCCAGAAACTTGAAATGTTTCCCTCTTGGAGTGTGCTCAATGATGGTAGGAGACAAATGAGTTTGAATTTGATGTCATGAAGGATTTAACACTTGAATGAAATTGATATTTTAATTTAAAACCCACTTTTCTAATGTTTCATCTCACCTTTGAAAACTTTGCTGAATACCTTTTTCACTTGGATTTTATTCTTTGCAGGTTGATGTGTTGATATTTAGTTTGGGATATAAGCTTGAGTTGGCAGCTTGGGACAATAATTATTACATATAATGAGCATAAAATTACATTAAAAAAATTAAAAAATAAATAAATAAATTACATCTTTGTTTTGAATAAAATTACACTTAGGTATGAAAATCATACTTTGAAACAATAATTACAACCTTTAAAAATCATATTTACAATGCTGAAAAATCTTCTTCAAATGATAAAGAAGTATTATTTAATCACTCTCACACTTTTGCTGACCTTATTAAGATGAAATGGAGTATTATTGAACCTTGGAAAATGAAACCTAGTGACCTAAATGGACCTTGAATGACCAGACTCCATGTTGAATTTGACTGACATAATGACATAGTGAAGTAAGCTTTCAAGACTAATTTATGCTCAGCAAGACATGAAGGTGGGCCAGAAAATGTGAATTATTGAGGGAGAGTGAGTTTTTATGACTAGGGCTACCATCAATGAGTGAATTTTTTGCATGGCCTAGCGGAATGATAAAAAAATTCTGAGTGGGACCCCTAAAATTAATATGAAAATATTGATTTTGATCACTAGTTGCAGAATGTAAATTCTGACACTAACAATTCCTAAGCTTGTATTTCAGCGCCAGCTTCCCGTGGTCATTTTTATTATGGTACAGATCTGTCAAGGCCTTCCACATAGCATATGGAGTCTCCTTTGCATGGAGTCTTGAGACAGTATGTCTCAAACTCCCTCTAACAAGATCCTTGTCGCCTTTGCAACATTCTTCTTCCATGCATCAAGAAGTTGAGAATCTGCTGCTCCGGGCTGGGGAATATCACTATCTATGAATTCCTTCAATCCCTTGTCCTCAGGCACTACCTCCATCCTTTCCTTCCTTGCAATATAATTTGAATTTCCCTCGAGTGCATATTCGAATCTCAAGCCATTGAAATACATCTTGATTTGTTGTTGGATATCTAAGAATAAATCCGCAAAATCGAACCTGATCAAAACAAACTTTGTTCTTCTCTTCTTATTGTGATCCCTGGCGCTCTGATACCATGTAGAAAATCTAACAACGATATTCAATATGATCTTATAATGTACTAAAACAAGATACTGAATCTTTCTACAATTTATGGAAACAAAACATAATCTCACAATCACATAAGAAGTAAGAGAAAGAGACAATCAATCGCACACCACAAGCTATATATGGGGAAAGCACACTGCCTAAAACCCTGAAATCTATATATTGTATAAATTCAAGGATCATGAAACAATACAATTCTTTCTCTCTCAAGAGAAACTCCTACACTCTGCCAACTGTCTCACACTGATCTAGGAACAATCAGACTAATAGTTAGCCAATTCTCTGCCTTTTCTCAGCCTGCCTTCCCGATGCATTCCATGAGGAAATAAGGCCCTATTAAATAGGAAAATCCCTTGGAATAATTGCGCAATCATTCCTTGGACTCCAACTGACTCTATAACTGACCTGTACAATTTTCTAATCATAGAACTGACAGTTATCATCCCTTTAACCTTAGTCTCAACTGGGCTTTCCTTAGAGCTGGCATGTAACAACTATTTTTAGTGAATTATTAGTTAAATGATTGATCACTCATTGTGAATTAAATCGGATTTAATTTGTTGGACCTATCTCTAGTTCATCACTCAGTTAGAACTAGTTAAACTAATTTTAATTCAATTAATTGATTTAACTAATTACAACTCGCAAATAACTATAATTGGACCCCCTAAAAATAGAAATTTATTTTGCATGCATCCTCTTTGACCCTCAACTCGAATTTCCTAAGCTAACTTAGTCATTCTGACTTAGTTAACTAATACAATTTGTCATGAGATGAAATTACAATTTCTCTTCCAATTTAATTAAGGGAAAATTAAATCAAAAGCCCCCCAATGGGTGTCATTTCTTGGTGTCATTTCAACAGGACTCACTTTGTAAAAGGACATATTCTTCCACACAATGTAGCTGTAATATTGTCCTTTATTTTAATAGAAATTTTCTTTGTGTGTTTCGTTTTTTTTCTTCTTCCCTTGGTGTTCTCATATCTTGGCTCCCAATATTTGGATAGGTATTAGAGCCAGGTTACGACTCCATGGTTTTCCTGTACCCTTTCCTCTCATCCTCATGATCACTATGTTAAAATGCTAGAAATCAAGAAATATGTATGATTCCATCACCACATCTCAAATTTGAATCCTGTGATGGTGAAAAATAAGCGGATTCTATATAAGGGTGAGATGCACAGGTTTCCTAATTCTCGGACCCTCCCCAAAGTAATCTCCAAACCATTGGAGGCGATACTTCTCAATACTTTCTACAAATCTCCTTCGTTTTTACTTCTAATGGCGAAATGCGAAGCCAACATCCAAATATATCCATTTAATATATACATTTCAATATTGAGGCACACCATGGATGCAAATATGGAATATACACAAAGGATTTTAGTTCAAAACTATGTGATCTGAGTGAATCAAGAGATGGGTAATAAATGACAAGCTTGAGCTCCAATTTTGGCAAAGAATTTTATCATGGTTTCTCTGAAGCACGTTATGCCCAAGGGACCACATAAGAAATAAATATATGTAAATTCATGGCATCCATTACTTCACAAAATCCTTCAAATGGTTACCACAATGTTAGCATTGGGGCTAGGAAAAACATTGTCCGTGGCCTCTTCTAGTGTTGAGGAAACCTAGGCGATGTGGATTGCTTCGAGTGCAAGAAGAGCGCAATAGCCCATGCACCTCAACTATGTGGGGGCATAGTAGGCATGAGGGTGCAGCTTCTCGGTTGATATCTACACTACGATGATGGCAATTGGTTAATTATGGTGAGCAACCCGAAGAGCCCCGTGTACAAGGCCTACATCCCAAAGATCATGGAGGACTTGAGTTCTATTGTAGCCATAACACCATGTTTGCTACCCTCTACCACTCTATAGGAGAGAAATTATTCATCTATGACACCCTAACAACAGGCGACGTGACCGAGGAACATAAGGAGGAGGATCAAGCCATGGTGATAACAATGTTTTATTTGTACCTGCGACAAACCCCATACAATCTATAATAGAAGATGAACTTTGTAGTACTATGTTGAAAGTTCATTGTGAATACATGTTGCAAAAGGCTAAATGTAATAGCATGTGCTTCTGAGACATGTGTTAGACATCTAAGCTCTATCATACAACCACCATTCTGGATACCAATTCAAATTGTGAATCTAGAACGACCCACTAAACACATAGTTCTCAATGCAACTAAAGATTATCCTTGTGATTTGGTGCAATTTATTGAGTGGTCTCCAATATCCTATTTGCATGCCTTGTTAGTTACCAATTTTAATGAGAGGGTAAATATCTCAAGTATGCCTACTCAAGGTCTAGTTAATCTAGCACAAGTTGTGAATTGTTGTTACTGTGAAAATGAATGGCACCAAACAGTGAATTGTTGGTACTGTGAACATGAAAGGATTTGAACTCATTGAATTTGTTGAAAACCTCTAATTTCTTATTTAAGAAATACAACCATGTATTCCTTGAGAAATCATCTATGAACAAAACATAGTGCATAGATCCTCCTAGTGATTGAATAGCTACATAACCAAATACATCACTAAGTATCAATTCTAGAATGTCTCATCCTCATAGATACAAAAGGGAAATTACCTGATTATACTTACCATATAAATAATTTTCACAAAAATCTAGATCCAATGCGCATTCATATATACCTTTCAATTGTACCTCACTTTTTCATTTAAGTAGTATTGTTACACTTATTACTGATGATGTTTATGAATAACTTATATAGAGTTCCACATCAAAATCCCCTCATCAACACCAATGCTCCTCAAACCATTTTGATTCTATATTTCCAAATTCAACATGTACACTTACATCAAATATCTTACCCATGTGCATCAAGTTCCTGACAAGTTTTAGAATGTGTAAAACACTAAAAATATTTTAAACCCTTTCATATTTCGATTGCAACTTGAATCTTCCATGTCCTATGATTTTGGTTGGTTGGTCATCTCCTAGGAAGACATCACTTGCACACCTTTCATACTCATAGAACCACTCCTATGAGGAATCATATGAAAATAGGTGTATGAATCAATGAAACATACCTCACATATTGTCTATGTACTTGTAGAAAACAAATACACACTCCCTCTTTCTTTTAAAGAGGACTTCCCTTCCATAGAAGTAGTATCATCTCGCCCTTTAAGACTCTCAACACTTTTTTATCTACACTTCTTAATCCATGTTTTATCATATTTCAGCATAATTTCTTTAAAGGATCCCCTGGAGATTTAGATCTCCCTCTGTATTTATATATTTTGAATGACCACTTACCATTAAGGCATTCATGCTATGCTCATCCTAGATTTCCTTCACAAACTTATTTACCAACGACTTTGACTGATAGAGTTCCCTAACTTTTCCCACATCTTATTTGTCATATCCGACATTCAATCGTACAAAATCTTAGAGACAAAGGTGAATAGTACTCCTCACCTTTCTTTCTAACTTTTCCCAATATTCTTTCAGCATGGCAGTAGGTTTCATACCAACATCTACAACCACATATTGTTCCTTATCTTCTAGAAGATCCTCCATCTTGAGCTTCCACGGCTCCATTTTTTTTCCATTGAGCTTCTTGACCTCTACTCTGTAACTACTCACCATTATTTCAATACAAGAATCACCACTACAAAGCTCCCATTGAACAAGTTTATTGCAAGCCTATCATAGGGAAAAAACAAGATAAAGGGCCTTAGTACAAAGACACCCCCAAAGCCAAAATATTGCTATGATACCAAATGTTAGTTTAAACATGTTACATAAACAATGCATATAGATTCCAAAGTAAAAAGAAAAAAATAAATAGTGAAATTCAAACATGGTACCCAATTTTTTTTACCCTGGAAATCAAACAAGAAAATCAACATTCTTAGAGCTAGTTTGCTCCTTTTTTAAGTATATTTTCAATCTCTCTCTCTCTCTTTATATATATATATATATATATATATATATATATATATATATATATATATATATATATATATATATATATATATATATATATATATATATATATATATATATATATATATTCTCCAACTTCTCATTCCCTAATTCCTTGATCCAAAATAGACTGCAATGGACAGAAAACATATACCAATATAAACCATTGACCAAAAACCATCAACCAAAGACTATTGGATAAAAAACATGAGCTAAAACATTGACCCAAAATCAACCACTACAAAAAATATAATACATACCCAACAATATTTAAAAAAATCAATAAAATACTTTTTATTATTATTACCATATGAAATGTGTACAAACATTTTATACAAAAAAATTGTGTTTCAATCATGATCCTCAAAAAACTAAATAGCTAAGTAGTTTGGAAACCAAAATATCAAAACTACCACATAGGTTGATTAGCTAATAGAAATATTTACACTGAATTTGACAAAATATTAATTGCTTACTAGCTAGCATAAATTATTGTATCAAAATACATTAGGAAGCAAGTCCAAACTGTATGTCATAATCTTCTCTATAATTGGGGTTAGACCTCATCTTTTTACTAGCTATTCTTGAGATTAACAAGGGTAGGTTTCTATCCATTAATGCCTAGCTTAAGCTTAGGAGTAATTTTTCTTCCTCAAAAATAGGCAAATGTTAGTTGTGATTCTAATGGAAAGTGTCATCCACCCATGGTATTGACCAATGATATCTACCCATGGTATTGTAACTTTAAAAAGCTATAAATAATGAGCCTCATTTTGTAAAGAGCCATTTATCCACATAATAATATAGATCTAAGAATGTTTTCCCTCTCATTTAATAAATAATAAATAATGTATCTTGTTTTCTCTTCACATTTTGTTTGGGATGCAGTCACTGTATTCAGTTCTTTTTTCATCAATGTTGTAGTGTTGGTTCTCTCGGTTCTCTCTTCAGCTCTCATCATTATTGGTAACTCTGGATCTCACCTCAAAGATCCAAATCAGTGGACTGCAAGGCAATAGGGGTTAGCTCGCCAACATTCGACCCTTTGTAGCTTCAGCTTCCAAGATTAGAATGGCAGAGATCAATGATGCTTCAGCTTCCAAGATTAGAATGGCAGAGATCAATGATTACAAGAAGGTTGTGTGAGTGAAGTCTTTTCAAGTTTTTGAAAATGTACAGGATCTTTTCAAATCTATCAGTTTCAGTCCCCCTAAATATTAGATTGGGAAGGGAAACAATATTTTGGAGCTTTCCTTCTTCCAACGCATTTTCTTCCATTTGTCTTCGGCGAATTGGAGGGTTTATGCTATCTTATATTGTTCAAGAGGGCTGAGATATGGGACGCTACAAAATTTTACTCTTACACTGCGCTATTATATTGTATTTTTCAATGGACTTTCACTATGGAAAGGGTTGGGGAATGATGCTGTATTTCCATACTTGTTCGAAATGTTATCAGTTTCGGTAGTATATCGAAGAATACTAATTATCCACTTTTAACCATGTGTTGTTTTATCCAAAATGTTGCATTTGTTATATTGTATTTCCCAGTGACTATGGGTGGAACACCGCCAGGCTCTGAGAAACCGTTGCGAAAAACAGAGATACAGAGGTGATCCATTGTTGGGAGTTCGAATCTCGTCGCCTACTAGAAAACCCTCATCCTGTCAAGTGGAGCCTCGTGATGGGTTTTATCTCGTTGCTCCTCTACGCGCAGAAGAACGACGATCATGCGGCCATGGCTAGGGCCACGATTGTGCAATGCATAAGGCTTAAAGATGTGGAGGATCCCCAGCTCCAGGAGGCCCTCAGCGCTACCGTGGTTGGCGATCTCGAGAATTCTGTGAGAAAAATCACGAAGCTCATTGAAGAATACCCCAAGAATGCTAATGCATGGTCCAATAGAGGAAGCGTGAAAATTCCAAAGGATAAATTCGATGAAGGTACCATCGATTTCTCTCAGGCCATCAATCTCGCCCCCGAGGCACTTGGGAACTACAAGGATGTGATTAAGGACTACAATTCATCCATCGTTAATGAGTTTGTTGCATATTATAATGTGGGGAATGTGGATGTGAAAGTTCAAGACTATGATGGAGTAGTAGTTGCATATGAAAGAGCTCTTTTTATTTTTATTTTGGCACCCAGCACTGTTGGGTACGGCATGAAACAAGCACTAGTTCTTTTTCAGTTGAATAGGCCTATATTGGAAGGTGTTGTTCACGAAGATCCAAACCTGCATGCTGAGGTACATGCTGCTTTAATTGTCATTCTTTCAAGTGAGGATCATCGTAGCAATCCCAATAACATAAAGGAACTACTTTATAGAGAAATCGGTTCTCGTTTTAGGGTCTGCCTTGAAAATGAACTCGAAAGTGCAAAACCCCTCATTTCAAGCCTCATAAAATTAGGCCAAGATGTTGAGGAGATCACAAGATTAGTTCTCCTAGGCATATGAAATCGTCTCGAAGTTTCTCAACATGATCATAAGAGGGATTCCATTCAAGTCCTCGTTTTCTTATATAGGCGAGTTAAGACAGAAATATTGATGAAGAGTTCAAGTTGAGTAATGCAGCTACTAAATGAGCTCTTGAACCTCCACGATGGATATAATGATAATGAGTGGTTACAATTCTGCATAACATGCATGTTGAGTATCTTCACGTATCTTCCCACGTGAAGATCCTTTCACCATTTTTGTTCCTCAAGGAACCAATCCTTTTGAGCCCAATTGATTTCGATTTTCCAAAAGAGCATGACAACATATTTTTCCGAATTGATTTGATTTTATTAGAGAGACTGATGTGTTATTACAAGAATTGAACTAAGGTATTTGGAGGAAGCTTTTACAATATCGATATTGAGAATTTATAAAGATAAATCACTTTATTTCTACTAGATAAGTACAATATTGTATTTTCGAATGTTATAGAGATTATATAAATGTGTGTTTTTATTATTAATATATACACTTTTTATTTTTTAAATTGTATTTTAGAATATTATAGAGATTATATAAATATGCATTTTTGTTACTAATATATTTTTAAGTATAATTCAATATTAATACATATTAAAATATTTTATTCATAATCCATATTGGATATTTTATTCTATAAAACATTAAAATATTTTCTTTTAACATTTTTTTCTATAGATATATCAAGTGTTAAAATATTTTGTGAAAAGTTTTTTTTTACTTTGATTATTTTACATGAAATTATATTAGGTCATATGGACAACTAATTAAATATGCATAGCATATTTTTTTTCTTTTCTATTATAGTGGACATTGTGTTTCTATTTAGAGAATATTTTATTTTTATTTTAGAACGGGCGGACATACTTACACATTGCCTTCACATTGGGTTGTAGAATAAGCTTCTCAACTCAATATATCTTGTTCTCTCTTCACCTTTTGTTTTGGAAACATTCAACTTATGCATTTCTTTTTTTATTAATGTTTATGGTGTTAGGTTCTCTCTTCCATTCTCAACATTATTGATTCTGGATCTAGCCTCAAAGATCCATATCAAGTTGTGTAAAACTATCATTTTAAGAAATAGGAGGGGGCAGATAGTGATGTGGACAATGATGCAACTCAACTAGCTTAATTACATTATGGATTCAACAATTCTAAGGGTTGAGCTTCAATCTACCTCTAGTTATTGATATTCTTTTTTATGAAGCATATATATACTACCAAGAAATTACCTTCATTATTTTTAAAAGTGTATCTCTTATTAAGATTAATGTATTATTTTTAAATAGGATTAATGTACAAGCATAATTACTTTTTAAAATATATTAATTACACATAAATTAGAGATAATTAGAAATACCTCAGCAATGAATCTTAGATAATATAAAACAATAAAATGTAAATCAGATAAGTTTTCACAATACATCATTTTTAAGTGGCTTTAAAATTTCAACACATTATAAAATATATGTATGTGCACATGTAGGAAGTAAAATATATGTATGTGCACATGTAGGAAGGTTCAATGAGGTTCAGAGATATCATAATTTCACATTGTTACTTATTGTTGAAGAGATACTCTACATAAAACATATTTTTGACTATGTTTCATGTTGCCATATATACAGGGAACGTAATACAACATCAAACACATTAAAAAAAAGTATTTCACAAGATTTTGGAGTATGGAAAATCATTAAATAAATAAGTGATGATTCACATATTTACTATTACTAGTCATTCAGTGAAAGAATTCAACAACTTTAATAATCAAATAATCATATATATATTTGTTATTTTCATCATAATTATGAATAATAAAAATATATATGTATAACTAAAACTAAATTTATTTATTTATGTTATGAGTTATTTATTCACACAATTTTCACATCACGTATATTTTTATCTTAAGAAAATTGTTTCTTGGTCTCATCAATTTTGTTGGCATCCAGGATTATCAAAATGTAATAGGATGCATTAGCAGATGTAATGTTTATGATTATCTAATAAAAGTTAGGAAAAAGAAATATGTATGTGGACTTGTAACAATATATAGATAACTAATGGTCTTTACTTATAAAAGTTTGTGGGATTGCATAGGACAAATAACATTATTGCAATGCCATTTTTTCCAAATTTTCATGATGCTTTTTTAACTTTTTTATAAATTATTAAAGTCAGTAAGCCCTAAAACTATGATGTTGTGTGCACATGTGACTCGAGGGGAATGATAATAAAAATTATGATAATTTTTAATTTTCACTTTTTGTTAGTGGAATGTATAATATTTATAATATTTTGGGGGAAATGGTTAAGTTTATAAAAGTTGTAATATAAAGTTATAATGATATTAATAGAGTTTGACGATTTGAAAATTTAAAATAAAATTAAACTGATAATATTTTTAGAAAAAGTATATATTTAAATTTATAAAATTTATTGTATAATTTTTTTTAAATTTATAAAATATTATTATATTTTGTATAGTTAATAATATTATTGAAATTGGAAACTTTGAGATATTTATAAAGAAAAACTAGTAGTCATTTTAAACTTAATTTTGTATCAGCCACCTTGTCATATATCATTTGTCATTTATTTGCGTCCAACACTTGTTTTATTTTAAATTTGAAATTCAAACTACACATGCATTACAATGCATATGTCTTATATAAAACTACAAAAACCTTTAAGATTTCTATAAAGAAACATATAAACTTAGAATTAGAAAGGGCAAGCAAACAAGGCACATTCATCATTTTAATAAATGGTTCTAATTATTCTTATATAAGAATATTTATGTAAGGTCGAACTAAGAGAGTTATGCTAGGGTTTGTGAATATTGAATATTGAATACTAAGGGTTATAAGGGATTTTATGGCATTGACATGCCAGATCAGGGTGTTTTTCGCCTAATCTGGAACCCTGATTGGCCCCATGAGTGGCCATTCAGGGAGGTATGAAACCCCCTCCTATCATAACATAGCAAATGGATCAGTAAAGAAGGTCATTGGTGTTGCAAGCTCATATGGCGAAGGTGCAGGAAAGGAGGGGAGACAAGTCTTGGGATCTCAATGGCAAGCATGCATAAAAGGAAAATGCCTCCTTAAATCATCATCCTACGCAAATACATGAACATCTCAAAACCCTTGTCGGAGTCGATCAATCTAGAGTACCATGATGAGATTTGGACCCAACCCTTAGACTACGAGCATGTTCCATTCAGTTTCGTTGTTTCCATAAGTACAAGAACTTGATAAGGGATTATCTATTGACAATTGTTGAGCTCCATGAAACAAACCTTAGGAGACATCAGATGGATTTCAGAAGGTCTCTCATAAGAAAGGAAGATCTAATCTCCCTTAGCAAGGCAAAAACTTGCAGGAGAAAGGAGGTGCGATGCACAAAATGTACCCCAAGGCAAATCCATTTGTAGTTTTGAATTAAGAGGGCCTATCTGGAGAAGAATTTTACTAATGGTAGGATGAACTAGAAGATAATTTGATGGAGGTGGAAGAAAAAGGGGGTGGGAAAGGAGAAAACCCCTCAAAACGTAAGCCAATGGCGAAACTAATAGATGTGTTGAAAATGGCACCAAGAAAGAGTCTAATTTAATTTTCCATTGAATTAAATTAGTATAAAATTGTAATTCCACATCATATGACATTCTACGAGTTAACTAATTTAGCTTGACTTATTTGGTTCAATTAATTCAATTTGAGGGTCTAACTTGAGTCATGTAAGGTGGCTCCTACAAAACAAGAGCCTTGGTTGAGTTTATTTTGAGTTGTAATTAATTAACTCAATTCATCTTACTTAAAGTCAGTTTAGCTAGTTCCAACTAATGGAGGAACTAGTGAGAGGTAAAAGTGTGGAACTTGAACTTCAACCACGTGCAGTCATCAATTATATAACTGATCAATCATCCATAAATCACTCATGCATGTCAAATTAGAGAAATACCCAGTTGAGATTGGAGTTTAAGGGAAATGTACTATCAATTGTATAATCATTCAAATTGTCTAAGTTGTGCATGCAGTCAGAGTAATTTCCTAGATGTATTTTGAAATTAATAGTGATAATTTCCCTAATTAATAGGGGCTAATTACCCAAGGAAACAACACAATGAAATAAGGATCCTGGAGGGAAAAAATTTGGTTAAGTATTGGATTAGAATTGTCTAGGAAGCAATGAGACAGATAGAGATAATGCAGAGGTTTCTCTGGTTGGAGAAAAGTATTGTAATCTTCTCATATTTTATGACTTATGCAATATACAAATAACAGGGTTTTTAGCTGAGGCTTTCCCTGGGAAATTATTATGTAATGTGTGATTTAAATTATTTCTCTTGTCTGATTTGTGATTTCACGATCATAATTGGTTTTCGCAATTGGTAGAGTAGATTCAAGTCTATTGTTTTATCATATTACAATTAGAAATTTGAATCTAAGTGGATTTTCTACAAGGTATCGGAGTAGGAATCACTATAGAAGAGAAGAATACGAGTTTGTAATTACAGAAGGAACAAGTTTTGTGGATTTATTCTCCAAATATAGCAGCAGGATCAGGATGGTGTTCTATGGTTTGAGGCTTAAGTATTCCCTTGAGGTTATCTCGAATTAAATTTCCTAGAGAGATCAGAAGGAAGCAGTCTTGGAAGACAACAAATTAAAGGACTTAATTGATAAGGACATCCTGAAACCAACTCCAGTTGATGCACAGGCTCTAGCAGAGTGGAATAAGTGTGTTGAAAAGGCAAGAAGGATTCTACTGGAAGGTGTTCGAGATCATAGTGTCCTGAACCTCCAAAAAAAGGAAACTCCATTTGCAATGTGGAAGGCCTTAACATATTTTTTTCACAACAATAGTGATCATAAGAAGCTGGAACTGAAGGACAAGCTCAAGAAAATCAAGATGGAGAAGGGAGACACAATACCAAAGTACATGACCAAGTTCACCCAATGTCGGGATGAACGTGGAAGTGTTGGTGTTACAGTTGCTGAAGGTGATCTGGTGAGCCTAGAGTTTCTAAGCTTTCCTAAGAGCTAGCACAGCTATCAGGATTCGGTAAATGGGAGGGATAAGCTACCAAAGGGGGAGAATTTGTGGGATGACTTGGTGCAAGAATAGATTCGGTGAAACACCAGAGATGGATCCTCATCAAATCATGATGATGAGAATAATTGTGCCTTGGATGGAAAGGCAAAGAAAGGGAAATTGAATTCATCGCATTCCAAATCAGATTCTGGTCAGGAAGGCAAGAATGACTTGTCAAATATTAAACGTTTTCATTGTCATGCACTAGGACACTATGCCACAAAGTGTCTACACAAGAAGGCCGGAAAGAAGCCCTAAGGAGGAGCAGCATGTGAAGCACTTGCTTCAAAATTCGAGTGGGATTTCACCCTCATCACATGCATGTTGTCATCAATGATGGGTAGTGTGTGTGTTGGCTTGAGGGGTCCTGACCCAGGTTCAGAGTTATCGCTCAACCAACCAAACGCTCCAACTATTGGCCCTTTCGGCAGTGATCTGCTTGCGCAGACCAAAGTCTCACTCGAAGCAGTATGGGGGGGGGGAGATGGAACCAGGTTTCTGCACCCCGAGGGAGCTTTTGATTTGGTAGATCTAATCATACTTATAAATTTTTTGCGAAGCCACATTTAATAGTAATGGATCTAACCATTTCACATATTGTCACAAAATACTTCAATATAATTTGCGCATATTAATTAAGTATACTCATTCAGATCTATTTATCTAACATCAAATAATTCTCATGCATAGATGAATTTAACCAATTACATAAATAAATACGCAATAACATAATAGATCCAGATCTAAATAACAGATAATCAAGATAGTCAATCACATAAGAATTTGGGTTTTCCAAGAATGCCTTCTTTATTAAGATATATGCAATTCAGTACAATCTGTCCTTCTACACACACAACAGTATATTCTACACATGGGTCAGGACTTAGGTCTCTCCGCACACAGCCAGCAAGAGCCTTTCCACCCAGACTTAACAACCAAAACTAATCAGGATCTCATTCATTCATTTATTCATTTCTTCATCACTCGACTCTTACATATTTATACTATCATAGACATGCACATACCATGGTCTCAAACCATGGTTTGATACTCATGGTTTTTCCCTTTAACCCTTTACAATAATTAAAGGACTTTGATGTGCCCCAAAGCCCCTTTGACCATTTGTGCACAACGTGTACAACAAAATTTAGACAAAATTATTCTTAAAAAGTACCCCAGGGGGCCTCGCTCCAACAGTGTGGTACCTGGATAGTGGAGCCTCATTCCATATGACCGGAAACAAATAGTTCTTCAATGACTTGGAGGAGAAGTACCTCCAGATGCACATCGAGATGGAAGATGATGGGAGGTATAGCACGACCAACATCGATATTGTTACCTTTCAGGGGGAGTCTGGTTCTCATCTCATATTGAAATATGTCATGTATGTTCCTAGTTTTAATAAGAACTTGGTTTCATTTTCTATGTTGGAATACCATGGTTGCGATGTGATATTTAGTAAAGGAAAGGTATTCCTTCGTCACATAGCCATGGGATGGGTGAAAAAGATCAGGGTTCAGGTGAAGAACCTCTACAAATTAGATGTAGAAGATTGTGTTTCTTTGAGCATGAAAGTAGAGAAGGTGGAGGACCGATACATCTATGAATTATGACATATAATATTGGGACATATACACCACTAATATTTGAAGATCATGCAGCATATTTCTACAGGACTTCCCAAGGGTGCACTTGAGAAGCGGGATACATGTAAAGGGTGTACATTGGGGAAGTACAAAAAATACACCTTTCATGATAAGGACATTCGAGCGCAAGCGATCCTTGAAATAGTTCACTCAGATGTGTGTGGGCCGTTCTCGATAGCCTCCACGAACAAGCGCAGGTATTATGTGATTTTTTTCTGATTTTTCACACAAGTGTTGGATATTCTTCATGCAGAAGAAAGATCAGACGTTCTGAAAATTTTGTGAGTTCAAAGAATTTATTGAAAAAGTCACAGGCTCAAAATTGAAGGGTCTTAGGAGTGTCAATGGTTGATAATATGTGTCGAATGAATTCAAGAACTTTTGTGCATCAGAAGGCATTCGACGAGAGTTTATAGCACCTCATAACCCACAATAGAATGGGGTTGCAGAAAGGAAGAACATATGCATTGTGGGAGTTGCACGGATAATGTTACATCATCAGGGCCTACTGCTACACTTGTGGGCGGAAGCATGCAACACAGTTGTGTATGTGTAGAATAGGAGTCCTCATCGGATCCTTGGGATGAGTACACCAGAGGAAGCCTTTTCTGATAAGAAGCCATATGTGGCACCATTTTGAATTTTTGGTTCATCATTTTACTATCATGATACCAAGGATGCATGGAAAAATCTAGAACCAACAGTTGAGTTGAGAATATATGTGGGGTACACTAATACAATGCAAAACTATCAGGTGTACTTTCCATCTCACGGGATGAAATTAGTTCATAGAGATGTGAAATTTGATGAAGGAAAGGGCATGTGAATTTCCCTTGAGATGGAGCTTCATATGCATGCATATGAGGAGCTTTTAGCACCAAAAGAAGAACCTTAATATGTGGAGAAGCCACAAGCAGAGGAGCAGAGACTAGAAGCACCCATTCATGCAGCGACATCCAGAGATGGAAGGAAGCGCACCAAAGAGACTGACAGGTTAATGCATGATGATAGAGAGAATGTGGTAGAACCCACATAACAACACAGGAAGAGAAGGTCCCTAGATTAGTACAATGAATACATGGCTTTGATGAGCAAGAGTGTAAATATTGAGCCATCCTCATTCAAAGAAGCAATGTAGCAACCAGTATGGCTTGATTCCATGGTAGAGGAGTATAGCTCCATTATTAGAAACAATGCATGGGAATTTGTCCCAAGGCTGGAGGACAAGTCAGTTATAGGATCCAGATTGATCTACAAGGTGAAGCAAGCAACATATGGGAGTGTTGAGAAATAAAAGGCCAGGTTTGTGGCCAAGCGGTTCTCTTAGGTGGAGGGAATATATTACGAGGAGACCTTTGCTCCAGTAGCAAGGTACTCTTCAATCAGATCTATTCTTACACTTGCAGCGCAGATGGGATGGAAGATACATCATATGGATGTGAAAACAACCTTCCTCAATGGAGTGATTGAGGAATAGGTGTACATAGATAAGTTGGAATTATTTGGTACCTTCGACAGAGAGTCGCATGTGTGAAGACTCTCGCAAGCACTGTATGTACTTAAACATGCACCCCATGCTTGGTACACTAGGATCGATATTTATTTCACTGGGTTCGTCTTCACCAAAAGTGAAGCAGATGCAAACCTTGACCATATTTTGGTTGAAGCTAAATTATTGATTATAGTATTATATGTTGATGATTAAATTTTAACAAGTGATGATAAGTTGATAAAAGGTTGCAAAGATGATTTGGAAAGAGAATTTGAGATGAAATACATGGGGCTCTTGCATTATTTCATTAGTTTGGAAATTTGACAAAGAGATTGAATAGTTTATCTCTCTGGGAAAGTATGTCAATGAGATACTGAAGAAGTTTCACATGGAGAGAAGAGAACCCTTGGAGACTCCTCTAGCAGGGAATTGGAGGAATGAATATGCTACTTTAGGTGAAGTAGTAGAAGCTAGCGTTTACAGGCACCTTGTGGGTTCACTTATGTACTTGGTGAACACACGATTGTACATGTATTATGTAGTTAACTAGCTTAGTCAAGCAATGGTTAATCCAACCAAGCTCTATTGGAATATAACAAAACATGTGTTGAGATACCTTAGGGGCACCACTCAGTTTGGTCTTTGGTACAGGCAGAAAAATGGAGTGAAGATGCAAGGCTTCATAGATATATATTGGGCAAGGATTCCATCCGACAGGAAGAGCACATTAGGCGAAATCTTCAGTATTGTGTCAGCAGTAGTTTCTTGGTACAACAGGAAGCAGAGATCAGTTACACTCAGTTTAGCAGAAGTAGAGTACATGGTTGTTAGTCAAGAAGATTGTGGGGCTATCTGGATGAGGAAGATCCTTGTTGGGTTGTTTGGTCAACAGATGGATCCTATGGTGATTTACTGTGACAACCAAAGTTGCATCAAACTATTGGTTAATCCAGTTTTCATGATAGTTCCAAGCATATTGAAATTAGGTACCACTATCTTAGAGATTATGGGCAGAGGTGGATCATGATGTTAGAGTACATTCCTACATAGGAACAGGATATGAACATCTTGATGAAGGCACTGTAAAGCGGCAAGTTCAAGTTCAATAGAGGTAGGATCGAGGTATCATATAATCCCTCTCTTGCTGAGAGGGAGCATTGAAAATGGCACCAAGAAAAAATTGGATTTAATTTTCCTTTGAATTAAATTAGAAAAAAATTGCAATTCCACATCACATGACAACTTGTACGAGTTAACTAAGTTATTTTGACTTAGTTGGTTTAGTTAATTCGGTTTGAGGGTTTAACTTGAGTCATCTAGAGTGGATCCTACAAAATAGGAGCCCTGGTTGAGTTTATTTTGAGTTGTAATTAATTAACTCAGATTATCTAAGTTAAAGCCAGTTTAACTAGTTCCAAATGATGGATGAACTAGTGAGAGGTCAAAGTGTGGAACTTGAACCGCATGTAGTGATCAATCAGTTAACTGATAAATAAGCCATAAATAACTTATGCATTTCAGATCAGAGAAAGACCTAGTTGACGTTAGAGTTCAAGGGTAGTGTATTATCAGTTGTATAATCATCCAAATTGTACAAGTGTTTCATGCAGTCAAAGGAAGACCCTAAATGTATTACACAATGCATATTTGGAATTTCCCCAATTAGTAGCAGATAATTTCCCAAGGAAGCATCACAAGGAAATAGGGATCCTGGAGGGCAGAAAATTGGTTAAGTAATGGCCTAGGCTTGTCTAGGAAGTAGTGAGACAAATAGAGATAGTGCAGTGGTTTCTCTGGTTGGAGAAAAGCATTGTAATCTTCTCATATTTCTGACTTATGAAATATACAGATAGTGTGGTTTTTAGCTGAGGCTTTCCCTAGGAAATCATTGTGTAATGTGTGATTGAAATTCTTTCTCTTGTATGTTTTGTTATTTCGCGATCGTAATTGGTTTCTGAAATCGGTAGAGTAGATTCAAGTCTATTGTTTTAGCATATTAAAATTATCAGTTTGAATCTATGTGGATTTTATACAAGATAATTTTTATCTCAAGGAATTACTAGTTAATATAAGCTCAATCCTAGGGTGTTACCCGGATAAATCCCTCTTGCGGACAAGAGCGATCTCCCTAGTATCTTAACTGATAGATAGAAACAAAAAAACATGAGAATATCTCTTTCCCTAAGCTATTAGCATTCAGATTATTAAAACTAGAGGAAGAGAATGATGCTCTTACATTTTCAATGAAATTCTTGATGAAGACCCTACACTCTGTCCCGATGAAGCTCCTCAATGCTTAGAAGAAACTTGCAAACACATACATACAAAGGATCAAAGGCATCTGCAGCATAATAATAATCTAAAAACTAACTTAATCTAATGATCAAGGAGATTAGGAAATGAAATTGCTTTAATTAATCTATGAGTTTAAACCATTCACAATTCCAAGAACAATACAATGAGAAAAAGTATCCAAATGTATTATTCAGGAATAAAAGATAAATCTTACAACCAAGCCTTTATGTTGTATATGTTCCTACTGTATGCCTCCAATCTTCCTCCTTGGTTAACAAGCTCTAAAAAAATAAAATGACTAACATAAGACTACTATAAGTGAGCTCCCCTAACCCTGATGTCTCAGCGCAATTTATAGGAGAAAATCAGGAGGTTTCAGATCCACCAAAGAGGGGGAGATCCACAAATGAAGGGATTAGGGTTCCATGGTCCAAGGGAATTAGATCCGTGATTGGAGGGGTTTGGCTCGAACTAATGTGACACAGAGGCTTTTAGTTGGATTATATGTACCCAACTATGCTTCTAGATCTTCTTTTATATTTTACTTTACTTTGTGTCAGTGACACAGTTTTTTAGTGGAAAATAAAGCACAGAATTCCACAGGGAATATTTGCAGTACCCGTGCATGCGCAGGAAATGACCGTAAAAAGTGCGCAGACCATCTTTAAGAGTTTAAAGATTCATTTTTCCCAAAATTCATTACTTAGCCAAGTAATATAAATGTTTGACTTGCAAGGGAGCATGAGTATGGATGGTGATAGATCCACTTTGATTGTCAAGTGTCATGGTGACAAAATGACGTGTAACAAATTGCCCCCTAAAGTGTGAAGTCTGAGAAGTATTCAAAATATTGAAGTGCTTTATCATACCAAGGATTGGATCAAAGACACCAGCTGGAAACCTGCAATGAACATTCAATGAAAATATATAATTATCACTGAGTCAGAGTAAAACTAACTCTATGTACTAGTACAGAAATAACCTAGAATTACATCAATAGTAGACACAGTATAGACACATCCATATGTCATGAATTGGTTTAATCAAACATGAATACATAACACCTCACAACCTAGATGGATACGACTAGATATAGGGTCTTGATCTTCATCTCTTGAACTAGTATGAATTTAACCATGCAATTGAATGTGTCGAAGTCGAACATGGTAGAAACTACTTGATTACCGGTTGATGATGAAAATTGTTAACAAGTGCGAGATAAACCACCAATAGTTATAATGGCTCTCAAACTACCCCAGTACAATCTATGAAGTGTGAATGAATGATCTTCAGTCGAACTCTTTGTTACCCGGATAAATCCCTCTTGCGGAAAAGAGCAATCTCCCTAGAATCCTAACAAAATACTAGAAACAAACAGATAAAATAATAGCTCTTTCCTTAGCCTATAACTGAAACATGAAACATGTACTATGCGAAGTATCACTTACCTATTAATGAAGTGCTTTTAGAAGTCCTTTTAGCGATTTCCACAACCAACTTTTCTTCCATGCTTTAGAGTCTTTCCAAATGCTTTCCACAACTTATCCTTGATGCTCCAAAAGAGATATGCATAGAACAAAACATTCAAAGGGATCAAAGCATCACGCATATAAAAGTAAAGGTAAATGAAATCCCTAATCTAGCATACAACATATAATTAATAAATAATCAGTTATAAACCATGTGAGTGATCAAGGAATCCCACAAATAACATCCAAAATATATGCAATTAGGAAAGAACAATTACTTTGTATTAAAATCAAAAGGGAAAACAAGATTACAACCTGGTTGCCTTGATGTCACAAGCCTCTTCCAATGGTCTCCTTTCCTTCCCTTGACGAAAATATCTTCAGACCCAAAACCAACAGCATGAGTTTACAAATCCAAGTCTCTCATTCCTTTAGTCCTATGCTCAATTTATAGGAAGGATGAGGAGGTTTCTAGTTCCACTCCTCAAGGGATATGATCCTTAAGAAAAGGATATTAGTTCCATATATCAAGGGATGAGGCACATGTATGTAGTGGTTCGAGATTTCTAATTTGGATAATATTGCTCAACCAAAGCTTCTAGAACTTACTTTTTTAATTTTACCTACGTGAACAGACCTGCACAGTTTATAATGGAAGAAAGTGCCCAGATTTGTGCAGTTTATAGTGGAAGAAACTGCACATGCACAGGTTTTGTTCAAGAAAACTGTGCAGATGCTCAAAAATGATTTTTAAGTAGTGAAAACCAAAATTTCTTTTTTCCCTGGTATAATTTTACTTCAAGCTTCATAGGTAATACACTTGAGACACTCCATCAGATGGAAAGATATCTGAATTGGCAGTCATGGTGACAAATTTTAGTGTAACAGATTTCCCCCTAAAGTGAAAATCCAAAAAATATTTTTGATAATTGAAGCGCTTTATCATGTCAAAGGTTCAGATTAGAGACCAATTGGTTGAGGACCTGAAACAAACAATCAGGTATTACCATATCATGCTTTCATATAAACATCACTGAGGTAAGCATTCCCATACTCAAATTAAACATACCTCGATGAACTAGTAGGGAAATACACAAAGATCCATGTCAACAGTTGACATAGTATGGACGCACCCATCAATGGATCTATGTTTACAATCATGAATATTTAATAACTCCACGTAACCTGGATGGATGAAACTAGATCCAGGGTCTTGATCTCCATCTCTATCGATGTACGAATCTAACCATGAGAGTGAATTTATCGAAGTCGAACATGGTAGAAACCACTTGATTATCGGTCAATGATGTGAACCATTAACAAGTGCGAGAGAAAACACCAATAATGAAAATGGTTCTCAAGGTACTCTCAGTACAATCTATGAAGTTTGAAAATATGTCTTGAAGTTGAACACTCATAGAATCATTCGATCAAATTTCAATGATGATAACCTATCGTTGAAGGCGAGAACCCTGTTGTGGTAGTGTATTCGGTGCATGGGCAGACAAAATACACTTTGCTTAGTAGAGAGGCTGCATACCTACATGCAAGTTACGGGTCAAAGTGGTTTGTCAAATGTTAGTGGAACAAGTTCAACATGTAATAAGTTAAGTTAAATGGAAACATAGCATGCTACATAAACAATGAAACAAAAACAAAACAACATGCACAAGAAACACGCTCAATAGAGAAAACACACTAATAACTCAACAATGGAGATCTTTCTCCCTTTATTAGGTGTTGGTAGTAGTATAAGATAGAATGATAAATCTCTTATAGTGGATCCTTCAAGCTACGAAGCTCCAATATCCAAGACAAGGGGGTCTCTTCCCCTCAAGTTTTCACCAAGACTCTATTCCCTCTCAAAGGATGGTAGATCAACGAACACGTGGTGAACTCTTCTCTCTTGGATTGAGGCATTGGGTGGACAACAAATGAATCCTTCCAATCCTTTTTCTGTTGGACAACACGAGCTGGTCAGGGATAATTTTAATAACCCCTTTTAGCTTTTAGTTATAAGCTGTGGGGTTAACATCTATGTTACACCATTTTTTGGTCATCTAACCCATTATCGTTAGATGAACCCAAGTACACCATGTAAGACTAATTTTACCCCAAGTAAAATCACTTTCACCACATTTGTTTACATTTCTTGGTCATATTTAACCCAAAACAAGTTAATCAATTAAATAAATCATTATTTATTTAATTATTTCCTAAGAATAAGTTATTTAAATCACTATTTAAATACTATTCCTAGTTAAATTTGACTAAATCATTTTTAAATAATTAAATAAACCATTATTTATTTAATTATATTCCCCTCATTCCCCTTAAATAATAAATAAATCATTTATTTATTTGTTATTTATAAATAAAGGAATTGACCCAAGTCAAAAACCCTTTTCCCTCCAACAAATATAATAAAATATTCCTAAAAGGTGATTCTAGAATGTGATTAATAATATTTTATTCATGCATCGAGTTCTAGAACACCCCAATATTTTGTTATAAATAGGAGGGTTTTCCCCATTCATTAGTCACCTCCATTGCATTGGATCACACTAGATCTACTCTTGGTCACCAATTTCATTTTGTTTGCATTTTGAACTCCCATTGAGTTCCATGTTTGTTAGGGTTTGTCATATCAACCAAAGAGAGGAATTTTAGATCTGAAACACTGAGGACTTCCAAGAACCCATCCCACTGAGGAGAACTAGAAAACACCTTTCTTGTTTTCCTCTCAGGTGCCCCATTCTTTAATATAATATAAGATTATTTTTATACATTGTTCTTGTCTTATCCATTAGATGCATGGAGCCATTTCACATTTCATCTGCTTAATGTCTTTTATGCTTAGATCTAATATTATGCAGCAAATCTAAAGATATTGTGCAGCCATACTTGATATTAGGGTTACTTGATATGCATAGCTAAAGTGATCTTTTACGACGAAAGAATCATGCTAACAATTGGAGACTCCACACAGGTTTTCTTTTGCGACCACTGTCGTTGTCTATTTTCCTACATATCCAGTTGTTTCAGACCCTAGGGTTTCTCTTCCATTTTTTATTTTTCCTATTTTTTCCATTTTTATGCTATTTTTCCCCTCTAAAACCCTCAAACATTCAAATTTCTAACTTCCGTGTGTTTTTGGCCTTTTTGCACAGGTGACCGACATCAGCCGTAGCTGAGACGACACTTTTTTCTAAAATCTACCCCCGATAGTACCGGAAGTGCAGGTTGCACTTTTTGGCCCAAAAAGTGCATCCCAGGTCGCGGAAAACAGCCCAAAAAGTGTGACCTGAGCGAAAAACAGGTCAAAAACTGCGACCTAGACTTTTTTATGAAATTATTCTGAAATTATTCTGGATTTTGTCTGAACCTTTGTCAAGGTTGTCTAACCTTCTGTGTTCCCTTTTGAAACTAAATTTTATGGGAAAATTTCTACTTTGCAGAAAGGTAACAATTTTCTGTTATTTCTGAAATATCAAACTATTTTGACATTTTATGCTTGATTTTGGATCATTCAATTTAAGAAGATATCATTATGGATAAATAATACTCTCAAACTAAATCCATGGCATTAACTACACAAGGTAGTTAGAGAATTATTAAGAAGTAAATCTACCCTAATTACTCTAAGACACAAAAATATACTCTTGGACTCAAACTTCTGGATTTTGTTGAAAATAATAAAAAAAATTGACACACTTTTTAACCCCACAAGGCCTTCAACCATGGGCTGAGGGGGAAAATAAACAATCAAATACACAAATGCAATGGTGACTAGATGGAAAAATATAGTGCTAACAATGGCTCCTATTGGGGATGAAGTCCTCCCTACATTGCTTCAAGGACTATAGAATAATTTTCTTAAACACTCCAGACATTTATAATTTTAGGAACTAATGACAAGAATTGACTTTTCATTGACTCAACTCAAACTTGACTCTATTTATAGACACACATACCATTAGGCATGGAGTTTTATTGAAACAAAAGTCTGGATATTTTACAATGGAAAGACTTGACTGACTTAACAAATGAAATTTTTTTTGAGAAAATGACTATTGACTAGACTCCCAATCAATTGATCATCATCTAAATGCTTGAGCAGAAATGTGTTGTTCTACAGAACTTGAGCAACTTTGAATGGCCCAAACCACAAGTTCTTGAACTTGCCATGCTTTCCACGGTCTTCTATTCTGACATCCCAACGTAGGTACCAAATAATTTTCTTGAAATACCTATTGGTTTTCCCTTTTTCCAAAAATATATTTTACTTTAGTTTTCAATTTATGTGCTTTGTCCATCAAGGATTCTCGAATTTGATGAGCTTCTATAAGTTGCAACATTCCTCTCTGAATTGGATTTGAGTCATCAATTTCATCCTGTAAAAACTTCATAACATGAAGGGAAAACTGTAATGGCATCAAAAAATCAATACCATATACAAGTTGTAAGGGAGAAAATCCAATTGATTTCTTGCTACTCACCCTGTCTGCCCAAAGAGCATGAACTAGTTGAGTGTCCCAACTTCTTTTATTTTATAGCATCATCTTCTTAATGATTCTTACTAGGATTTTGTTTGATGACTCAAGTAACCCATTACCTTGGGGGTAATAATGTGTAGAATGAGTCAAATAAATATTATATTTCTAACATAAATCATTCATCTTGGCAGATTTAAAATCCTTTGCATTGTCGGTCACCAACTTATGGGGGAAACAAAACCTAGACAAAATATTTTCTGACAGAAATTTAATTATTACCATGTCAGTGGTGTTCCTGGTTGTAATGGCCTCAATCCACTTGGTGAAATATTTCATGGCAGTAATAATCCACCTGTGTTGTCCCAATGATGGTAGATGAAAATCACCAATGAAGTCTAACCCCCACTGCTGGAAAGGGGTGTCTACTGAAATTGGAATCAGAGGCAATGGGAGAAGCTTATTCTTACCGAAATTTTTTTGACACTCATTACAAGCCTTGAATTTATCAAAACATTAGAGAAAATAGTTGGCCAATAATAGCCAACTCTTAGAATTTTATTTACGATAGATTTCTAGTATAAATTTCCACCACACACCCCTGCATGTATCTCTGACATAACTTTATGTGACTCAACTTCATGTACACATCTCAGTAAAACTCCTACAGGATCTTTCCAATAAATATTGTTTTCCATTATGCGATACTTAAAAACCTTTAGATTAAAAGCCCTTTTCTTTTGTTTTTCCATTTTCGGAGGACAACTGAGATTTAATAAAAATTACACTATATCCTTATACTAGTTGGAATAAAATATTTTAAGATAATCAGATATACCTTCTTTACCTATTTCTTAAACTACTTCCATGTTTAGATTTAGATCTTTGTAATTTGATTTTACCATCAAGTGGGCAAGGCCCTATCCTTTTATAAAATTGGTAGGTTTGATTTCAATGTCAAATTCCAGAATTTTTGTTAACTATCTTCCCCTCCTACCATATGTATCTCGCTGAAACAATACATCTTTGACAATGATATTTGGAATAAAAGAAATGAAATTAGAATATAGAACATAAACCTGAAAAGACTTGAAAGCCTTTACCAATGCATATGCCTATTTTTCGATCAAGTTTTAATTTAACTCAACATCTCTTAATGCACGGCTGAAAAAATAAATAGGCTGGTCCAAGTCTTCTTTGTTCTTTTGTAGTAAAATTGCCACAATATTTTCCTCAGAAGCATATGAAAAAGTATGGAAATGCTTCTTGAAATCAGGGTTTATTAACGAGGCTTTGGTTAGGGTAGATTTATTTCTATGAAAGAGTTTTTGATTAATTCATATTTCCATATGAATTATACATCTTTTCTTAATAAGGAATTTATATGTTTAATTAGTTCTATAAAGTTCAGAACAAAATGCCTCAGAAAAATAATTTTACCCAAGAATGATTGTAATTATTTATTTTTTCTGGGTCGACCAATAATCTGTATAGCCTCAACTCTCTCTAGGTCAATACAAATATCATTTCCTGCCACTATGTGCCCTAATATTTTTCCCTCCTGAACAACAAAGAATGATTTCTTTGGGTTCAAAGATAAACCAAATTTTCTACACTTATTAAACACTTGTTGAAAATGTTTTAAATGATCCTCATAAAAATTTTAAAAGACTGTAATGTCATCCAAGTAAATGACTACAAACCTGTCCTTTTCCCCTTCAAAGGAAATATCCATTGCACGCTAAAACATTGCACTTGAATTCATTAAACCGAAAGGCATATTATTGTACATAAATGTTCCCTAGGGTGTACTGAAAGTTGTTTTCTCCATGTCTTGTTTATCAACTAAGATTTTATTATACCCCGAGAAACCATCTATCATTGACAGCCTCTTTGAGCCTACTACCTGCTGCAAAACATGGTCCATCTTGGGTAAAGGATAATTATCCTTTAGCAAACACCAGTTTGAATTGCGGAAATCAACGCAAATTCTAATTTCACCATTATCCTTTCGGATCGAGACTATATTAGCTACCTAATTGGAAAATCTTAAGGGCAGAATTAATTTGGCTTCCCACATCTCTCTGCTTTCCTTTTCAATAATAGGGAGTAATATGGGATTAATATGTCTTATCTTCTGTACTATATGTTTCGCTTCTATTTTGAGAGGAATTTTATGTTCCATTACACTTTTTTATAGGTCTTTAAATCACTGTAGGATCATGCAAAAATGTCTGCATATTGCTTCAACAGATTAACATATTTAGTTCTAGGTTCTTGGGGAAGAAAATTATAAACTTTAATAAATCTAGGCTCATTTTATGTACTAATATTGGAGTCAACTATATTCTCTCCATATTTTTTACTATCAGGCTTTAAAAAGGCGTCATTATTATTGAACGACCTCTCTAAAGCAACCAATACTTTAGGAATAAAGTTTGTTTTTAGATCAACAATATATTTTCCAGCTATAGTATTTTTAAAGGGATTTCTATTTTGACTTTCAACTGCGTCTTGTTGATTATAAATTAGAAAGTCTGACAACTCCACTGCACATTCCAAGAATTTCTGAATTTCTTTATCATCTTTAAATACTTGTTAGTATTTGATATTTTCAAGAATGGAAGGTCTGTTTTTTATCGGTACATCATATGTTGCTTTAACATCAAGAGGAACCTTAATATTACTGGTAGCTATGGCTAGTGAATCTTCCATTTAATTTGCTTCCCTGGAAACATAATTTAAATTGAATGCTAAAAAATAGTGTTCATTTAAATTCCACACTTCATTTCTGTAGTTTTTAAATTTTTAAATTTTCACTTGATAATTATTTCTCACCTACTGTACCACAAATTTGAATCACCAAAAACAACCAACTATTTTTCTCCCAAATCTTTTGCTTCTTTCATACCCAAAACAAGGGCCTCATACTCAACAGTGTTGTTGGTAGTGACAAATTCTAATTTATATGATAGGGTCACTACTTGCTCAGTGGGAGAAATAAGAACTACACTGGCCCCTGATCTCTCTCATGATGAGGCTCCGTCAAAATATAATTTCTAGACCTTCCCTGCTTCCAAATTTTTCTCATTTATGACTTGTAAATTCTACTTTTTCCTGAGTTCAGGCTGAAAATTGTTGTCATCAGTAGCAAGGTGTAATATGGATTACCCTAACTCCTTCTCGTCTGCATATATAGGATGATTTTAGGGTTCTTTCTGATCACTTATTATATAAGCCATTTGTGTTTCTCGATACAATCTCCTGAATTCTCCTCCAAATACAGGGATAATGGCATAGGTCATATCCATTTGAAGGGTGCCTCCCAAATTTTTGGACCAAGATATGGAAAGAAGCATTCCAAACCTAGAATGTATGTCTTCAACCACTATGACCATTACTAGAATTTTCATGGGGAGTTGGGTAAGGGAGACTACCAAATATTTGATTACTCCTAAACACTTGACCCTTTTAGAGTCAAATGTGTAAATATCATGGTATTTATTAGTGATTTCCAGTCCTAGTTCATCCATCACTTTCTTAGGCATTAGATTGTGAGAGGCCCCATAATCTAATAGGAAGTTATGGAGTAGCTTGTCATGAATATTGGGTGAAAGATAAAAAGGTGGGGAATTATCATTGTTCTAATCTTGGACATGGCTACCCAAGTAGATGGTAGGATGTTCATCCTCTAGATTTACTGAGTTAGGAGGAGGAGCAGATGGTTGTAACGGACTTTTAAATGATTCTCTGTAGACTGGATTTTTCAACAGTTGAAGGAGTGGAAACAAAATCTAGATTTTATTTAGTTTTGACTCGAAACTGAAATTGAGAGGGGTTGAATCTTTATTTTCTACAGCATTTTTCCTCACTAGAGGAAGGTTAGGTGATGGAAGAGTATCATTAACTTTTATCTTTTGTTTGGCAACATGTTTTCTAGAATCTTGTTTTTGATGGGGCTTTTGGACAACAGGTTTATACCTCAAATAATAGTTTTTTGTCTGATTTTTAGCTTGCTTTTTCTAATTTTGGACATAAATACGAACATGTTTTCATAATAAAAGAGATTTATCATAGAATAATCTTCATACTCTTGCAGAGTCAAACAAGTTGACTATGATGTCTCCCCAAGTAAATTTATGTCTTCATCCTTCTCTTCCTGTTCTTGCTTATTTTCCTCAGCAAAATGATTCAGTGGAAGCTAAACATTCTGATCATTGGGATTTCTTCTTAGATGTTGTAAATTGTGTTGAGGCTGAAAGGATCTCCTAAAAGGAGCTTCATTTCTATTTCCTTCATTTTAAATGGGTCTAGCAGCAGACTAATTTTCTAATTCCAGTTTAGAAATTTTGGAAGCAAGCTTTTTAATTAAACTGGACATTTGATCAAGCTTTTCTTCAGCTGTAAAATATTTAGAGGAAGAAGATAGTTTCTCCCCTTTAATTTTTTTCTTATCGTTTACTCCCTTCCCCTCTTCTATTTTTAGTTTATTTGAGGCCAAAATATTGGACTACACTCCAATAACAACCACCTGCATAGCTACCAATGTTTGTAGCTTCTCATCTCTTAACCACAATGAAAACTTGGAGTCTAAGGCATTAGCAAAGGTTATCGTAGCTGTAGTTTCAGGGGGTTTGACTTCTACCAAAATTTTTTGATAAATTTTTTTGAATATATTTGTAAAATCTTCTAATGACTCATCAATATTCTTATTTAAAGCTCCAAACTATGTAAGGTAATACAAGTAATCCTTACATTCACCCCATTGTTTTACAAACACTTCCTCCAAATAATCTATTCTTGTTATTGAATTTTATGGTAAATTTATGAACCACTTATGATCTTCTCCGTCGAAGCTCTGAAAAAAGAGTCTTGACCAAACATCTTCATGTTCAATATTTTGGTTATCGTCATAACTGTAAAAAGAAACTAAATGCTCTTCAGCAAATATTCCTTCTCCCTCCCCTGTATATTTGGGAAAATATTTCAGATAATCCCATTGAGGAAGGGCATGTAAATGTTGAGATAGAACAAGAACTACATATCTTGCAGCAACAATCAGCTGCATCCTTGTAGGAGGAGGTCGACCCATGACTTGTTGAGGTACAATCATCGAACGACTTGCTGATATAGATGTTTGATTGCCTGAAATTGTAGTATGTGGAATTTTTATTTGTTTTAGAATAGCATAATGTTATTGGGCTGGTTCTTCAGGCTCTTGTGATGAGAAAGTATTATAAAAAAAATGAACACAAAAGGATTTTATTTCGACCTCTCCAGGAGAATAAGATCCAGATGTAGATTCTTGAAGGAGTTGGGAAACTTCAATTTTGTTTTGTTGAGCTAAACAATCAAACAGATTAAAGGTAAAATTTCAAGAATATTACCTTTTCCTTGATGAGAAGAGGAGCCAATAGATGGGTTTTGGAACATGTGAGAATACTCTTGTTGTGGGTCAAGAGAGGAGTGATATTCAAGATGAGTTTGAAGAAAGTTTAACACTATTTTAATATGTTCTTCAGTTAGAATAGCACTATATAAGAAGGGTGTAATCTCAAATATCTATTCTAATTCCCTTTATGTAAACAAAAAGGCTTTTGATTCTTGATCCTCTTCAGTGACACTTAAAACCTCTGATTTTTCTTCTTTTTCTGGAGTAACACTTATCTTTGATTTACTAAATGATGACTGAGGCATACTTTTAGCTACATGTAGGCTAACATCATCTATTTTATCTTTTATAGAATTAGTTTCAACTTGAGATATTACAGTGGAATCTACAATTGAGGATTGATCTGAACTTTCTACTCAATCCTTTGAAACTGAAACTTCTTTTTCTTTTAAAATATATTTTCGTACCTTTTCTTTTGGAATATACTTCGAATGCACTTTTCTCATTGGATGTGATGTAGCTACATTTTTTTTCTATTTTCCTCTTGCATCCTTTATTATATTTTATGGATTAGAGGCTGGAGTCATAGGAGGTGATCTTTGATTTCTTCTTGTAGTAGGCGGTCTTGAAACCCCTCATCTTCATTGTGGAGTCACCAGGTGAAATAATTACAATCAAAAGAGTGACTAGTTTTTAGTCACCTTTAAAAACTAGTACTAGACATTCATGCAAGAAACTTGGGAGAATACTGAGTTCTAGATCTTCGGCTCCCGGCAGATGTACCAAAAGATGTTAGCATTGGAATCAATACTTGGATTGTATCAAGTGCCTAACCAAACACATATTGGAATCAATACTTGGATTTTATCAAGTGCCTAACTAGACACATATTAAGCTCAAAGGATTTTATTATAGTTGGATTAGGTTTTGGAAGGTGGTTGGAGTTCTCACACACTGAAAACAGGATTTCGAACAAATAAATCACTCACACATACGGGCATAATAGTTTTTGATGTAGTAGAAAAGATAAGTGTGTAATCTAATGGTTAGGAGAATATGAAAAGAACAGTCGGTCTATAAGATAGAAGTCCATTGCTCAGATGAAAGGATAACAAAAGATTCCAAACCTGTAATGAATTAATGAAAGAAAGCTTTCATAAGAATTATAATAATCTCATCATACATCTAAAAGGTTTTTGTCACAGGGAATGCTTATGAACATGCTTACCATACACATATTATCAAGAAAGCTTGTAAAAAAATACTGATAAAAATAGATAACCATGTATTGCTATATCATAATACTGAAAAAAATATGAGACAATATATATATATATCACAATCTGGAAAATGAAGCTGTAAGATATGGAAACACATAAGGAAGGTACACAATACACACATATAAAAATTCTTTAATCCTCCAGAGTGAATCTGAAAAGTTCAAAAAGTACACAACTCAGGATGATATGTAGTGAACAACTCTTGAACCTCTTTCTCATTTCTTTTCATAATATATATACAAAAAGGTAATCTATTAAAGATCCAAAATTTAAGCTAGCCTATTGTAGGAACTTTATTACAACTTTCTAAATATAGTTAAAGTTTATCAAAAAATATATTTAAAGTTTATCTAAAAATAGAAAGGTAGTCGATGTACAATATTTGGTTTACAAAAGTATAAAAATAGAACTTGATGATATGAAATTCAAAATTTTCAAGCTGAGGTGGCTAACTGCTCAATTCCTAGAAGATTTTTCTCCATAAAAAGTGCAACAATTGCTAACTGAATCTAACACCTGGAAGACAGCTCACTAGATGGTGCTTGGCTGGGAAGAGGAAAATATTACCACTGTAGTAGCATATACTTAATCACCATATAATGTCATGCCTTAAGACCAAACCAAATTGTCCTTATATTTTCTTATGATCAAAACAAAGCGCTACCTCTTGAAAATGTAGCAATTGCTGATAATTTTGTAAATAGGCCCAAAATAATATTGATCTTCAGATTTTGTTGCTTGATGGAGATGACGATTGGTCACGCAATCTGCTAATAGGTTCAAATTGTAAAGGGGTCGGCATAGGTGTGGGGTACAATTTTTCCCCAATGGTCGAAACTTAGGTCTTCTGTCTTGAAGGCCTTCCCACTTTCCTTCTTGAAATAATTCCACTGAAACCCTCATCTGCTAGAAATTTGTTCAACGTGTGCCTGCTCTTATTCAAATAATATACCACCAAAATTTTAATTAACCCTCGGTGATAAATATTATGAATTGAATAATTTTGAGTTCGTCGTATCTTCCGAGACATTTTCATCAGTTATTTGTAAAGGAAGAAAGGGAGGTTCATACGTCTAGAGCCTGAAATATGAGATAAAAATATTGTTAGATATTGATGAACAGTAGAGAAATTTCCCTCGCATATGATATAGCATCAGACTATAGTGATAACTCCCTGTGATTCAGGCTTAAAATAGGAAGCAAGGATGGTATGAGTCCAATTCACATCTGCATGTTTAGGTTTAATATATGCATTTAAATCCTGTGTAAACAATTTTTTTCCCTTAAACCATGACTCACCTGAAGTTGACAACTGGGTAGCTCATGCTATGATGGCTTCTGATATCTTGAAAGCTCGAGACCCCATTAGGAACTACTTTCCGTTAAAGGGTTCGGTGAATTCTTGAGAGACCGTAACATTATCCCCTGAGAATTTGCTCAAAGAACGATACCATTTGACTGCCTTAAATTGTGCCTTTGCGCAGTGGTCAACAAACCATGTATTAACAGATTTCAAGCGGTTTAATTTACCGCTTTGGCCTATTCTGTTTTACTAATAGCCTATTCAATTTTTATTTAACACCTATAAATAATGAACAGAGGCATGCCACGAAGCCCTAAATGCTGCTGGAAGATAACTTTGAAAGTCATCTTTCTCAGGCCAAATAGTTACGAGAAATAGTGAATGTATACCCCTAAACTCTCTGCATGCCCTTGATTTTGGTGAAGTTAGTTGACACGAAACTGAATTATTTACTTTTAGGTTCCAACTCAACATAACTCCGCCAAATAATTCATCTAAATACTACTCGTACTTTAGTTTTGAGCTTCTTCTTTAATGAGTAGCGTCCTTAGCATATTTGCTAAATTTAGTAGTTAGAATAGAAAACACTCTTTTTAGTCAACCTCCAACCAGAAATGGCTACGTTCCAAAAGAGTATAATCGTTTCACCTTGTTTTATCCTTTACATCTCCTTATACAATTTTTGAGAAAATTTCTATTTTACAGAAAGGTAGCAATTTCTATGTTACCTTTTGAAACCAATTTTTCTATGAAAATTTCTACTTTGCAGAAAGGTAGAAATTTTCTATTATT
Organism: Pinus albicaulis; assembly: GCA_034641835.2. NCBI lineage: Eukaryota > Viridiplantae > Streptophyta > Pinopsida > Pinales > Pinaceae > Pinus > Pinus albicaulis. Next base: position 783,498,159 of record CM076570.1, read on the forward strand.
TCCGAAATAGAAAATGATTTTGACATTTTATGCTTGATTTGGATCATTCAATTTAAGAAGATATCATTATGGATAAATAATACTCTCTAACTGACTCCATGACCATAACTAAAAAAGGTAGTTAGAGACTTATTAAGAAGTAGATTTACCCTAATTTCTCTAAGACACAAAAACAGACTCTTGGATTCAAAATTTTGGATTTTGTTGAAAATAATAAAAAATTTGAAACACTTTTTAACCTCACAGGGCCTTCAAACATAGGCTAATGCAAAAAAGAGAAGATCAAAGACACAAATTCAATGGTGACAAAACTTGGAAAAATATAGTGCTAACAGTACCAGAGCTGGTTGAAGAAAAACCATGGAGATCACCCCAAGGATACACTTCTATGGAAGCTATAAAATGATGGTAGAGACCTAAAATAATTCTAGGGTATGAATAAAATCCTAGGTAATTAGTGGATAATGGTTTGAGAGAAACCCTGGTTTATGGTAAAGTCATGAGATTTGGACATTGAAACCTTTAACCCTCGCATGGTCTATGAGGAGATGCTAAAGTACGTGGGATCGATTTGACAACTAACCTGGGTATAGATACAGTTTTTTATTGAAGGGAACAATAATTTGTGATCTATGGTTGATCAGGTGCTCAAAATTATGCTAAAAAATGAAAGTTGTCAGAATGGTCTGGAACCTGAACAACTGTGTAGATCTCGTTGTTCGAATCTAGCACAACTTGTTTCATGGAAACATGACACCGTATGCTCCCAGAAACCCATTGTGTCCACCTTGTTCAACAAGAATTTTTTTTTTTTAAATAAAATATATCCTAGTTAGTTGTCTGTACAACTGAATATGCATGCCTACGTGGTAGGGTGACTATACAAATTGACTTGTTCAATGGTCTCCATCGGCGAATTGGATTGTGTCATGTGGCACTTGGTTATTGGTTTGAAATGGTGCATTTTAATTGGACGATTTGGTGGCCAACCATAGGCTAGCACGTGACTCAGCTAGGGGCCACCACGTGGTAGCCCGAGGGCCACCAAAATATTCGGTCAAGTTTGAGGAAAGCAGGCAGGGGTCGAACCCGCAACCTCCAAGTATCAGGCATAGATCCTTCACCATTACACCGACGTGTTGTTCCTTACTATACTATGGTTTTCATAATTCTTTATTGTAATATATATTGCGCAATGGGGGGATGGGGCCGACATCTAGCCCCAACCCTGGTCACCACTGGAGGTGGGACCATGGGGGTGTGGCCACTCCCCCCCCCCCCCCCCCCAATGATCCATAATCGTAAGCGCTATCTGCCAGTGTCATGTGTCCACTGTCAAAATTGTCAAGATCTTGGTCTGTTGGCTGCTATTAACCGTGACAATAAATATTGAACTCTACCAATGTATCCACAATTAGTGGATAATGCTGACGGTTAGCGGATTAACCGTTTGACGTTTTTACTATAAAAAAGTTTGTATTTAAAGCATATGTTATGGTTTAGAATTCGGCATTAAGGCCTTATTGGGAAAATTAGCACAACAAAAATTTCACCCAATTTTCAGTGAAATTGGTGCTCAGTTAGCTGGATTATGGGAATATTTTTAGGATGATGCCGGATTTTGGGGAAAATGTGGAGCGAATAGTGCAAAAAATTGGGGAAGTCATAACTAAGTCATTTTTGGCGAAATTGAGTCAGAAAGAGGCTAGTCTGGAATTTTTTGGCATTATGGAGCTGATGGAACATGTTTCAGAGTTGTTTGAGGATTGTAAAAACATTTAATTACACTTTTGAAGGAGTCCCATGTCCTTCATTTCGAACTCCCTTACAAGATCCTCCTTGCATGAGTTTATCAACTACTCATCACTTGTCAAAATTATATCATCAACATAAAGTACGATAATCAAGAGCTTACCATCAACCACAATTTGGTACAGGTTTGCATCCACTTCACTTTTGGTGAAGCCCAACCTGGCACGATAGATGTCAATCTGAGTGTACTAAGCATGAGGTGCTTACTTCAACCCATACAATTCTCTCTTGATTCGACACACATGTGATTCATTGTCAAAGATCTTGAAACCTTCTAGCTGATTTATGTACACTTCATCCTCAATAACTCAATTGAGAAACACAATTTTCACATCCATTTGATGGATGTGCCACCCCATTTGCACTGGGAGTGCAAGGATAGATCTAATGGAAGAGTACCTCACGACTGGTACAAAAGTCTCATCATATTCGATCCCCTCAACATGTGAGAATCCTCTAGCCAAAAATCTGGCCTTTTACTTCTCCACACTCCCATCAGCAACTTGCTTTACCTTGTTGATCCATCTATAACTAATCACTGATTCTCCGACCAGTCTTGGGACAATCTCCGATGCATTGTTCTTGATGATGGATTCATACTCCTCTACCATTGCATCAACCCAAATTGGTTGCTACACTGCTTCCTGAAAGGACGATGGTTCTATCACAGTACACTTTCTCATAAGAGCAATGTATCCAGTAAACCTGTCTGGAGACTATCTCTGTCTACGTCTTGATATACCCAAATTGGAAAATTAAGTATATTAGTGGCTAAGAAAGAGGGTAAAGTACAAGATTATTTTGGGACTAGGCATTTGTAATAGTAATGTTTCATGCTCTACACCTGATGTGTGCATTAGTTTTGGCCCACCACGGTCTTCCAAAAATAAGAGGTTATCTATTGAATTTGTTGTCAGGTTGGAGGACTAATAATTCATTGGTGTACTCCAAATAATTAATGAAAACCATTATGTATTCCAACATCCCCTAAGGTTATACCATTTATTTTTCAAGAAGTTGAAGGACAATAGTGGTATTCCTCAAAAAAGCTTGAAGTTTTAGATTCAACATTGTCTCCTTAGTCATGCAAATTATTTTATCCCCTAAATATATTAAGGTCTTGTGGATCAAGTTTTTATTGATATATATTCCCAATACTTGGTTGCTAGGATCTAAATGCTTGGGAATAATCATCCTTCCAAGCATGATATTTGTTAAGTGTCGTATGAAATTTGATTGTAAGAGTATATTTTCTCTTCTTCCCAAGCTTCTTGAGACATTCCTCTCTGATTTAATTGTTGTAGATAAGAACATATCTGATGGATTGGAGGAGTGGTATTTTAACACACAAGCTCTTGAGTTCTCCTAGGAAATCACTCTTTTCAAAAAGTATAAGTTTTCTTGATGTTCAAACTTTCAATATAAAGTGGAGCTTGTGGAAGCAAATTCTATTGAAGGGAGGTTTTCTCCTTGTCATTTTATATATATTCTATTGACTGGGTACTGGAAGGATCCTGTAGCACCTTTCCTAACCATAGGTTTATTTCTTGAACATCTAGAGAGTAGGTTTAATATGTAGCGTCATTTTTGTAGGCTTCTTGAATCTGTTTATTGTTAGGATTTTACATATATTAAGTAGGAAGTTGAGGATATTTTGTAGGGGTATAATTGGGGATGTTTTAACTTTTTTAGGATGAGGAGGCATTAAAATATATGGTTGAGTCATTGGTGGCCTCCACTCTTGTGGAGGATTATCCCATTGAGTGTTTTGGTTCTGAAATGGTAGATAAGGAGGATGATCTTGCTAATTTGGATAATGCCATTTATTTTTCATAGCCCAAGGAGGTTGGTTAGGTTTAAACCAAGGTTTAGTGAGAAGTTTTTCATTATATCCAACAAAATTATATGGATGATTATAGATCATATCTTGATGGAAGGGTCTTGGTGTTACTAGTATTCTTTAATTATCATTGAATCATGCATATTCCACACTTCCCTATGTTCCTTGGTATACAACTTTCAAACTTGGAAATGGAGGTTATTTTTTAGTTGGATGAGGTTCTTGAAAAATAACACAAACACTATAATGTTGAGTGGTCATTCCTTTTTATAATGTGTTTTGGATCATTTAGGAAAAAATACAGCTCGTTTCTTCTCTACCTCTTCTTTCTTCTTTTTTATCTACAAGGTATCCATATCACTTATTCTAAGGGTAAAATTTTCATCATCAATTCTTCTATGATTCCTCCTATTTTATTTTTTGTAAGCATAGAATAATAATAAATTACCATGCTCTTACTATTTCTACTATTTTTCTTACTTTCCCTTGAATGATTATTGAATATTTTCTTAATCTCCATAACCCATCTAATAGATATCCTCATATAAAAAAAGGTTTAATTTTGCATTATCTCTTCCCTTATTCCCCTCAGCAATAATATTTGAGTGAGTCTTCATCTAGGGAACATTTGTGTGCACTTTTATATTTGAGTTGAAATTTGTCTTCATAATATTATAGGGATTGATTCTCTCCTTGGGTCATCATAAATATTTCATCCATTGTATCTCTTGCTATGCAACCATAATTGTACTAATTACTAAATGCTTGCTCCATCGAATCATTATTGTTGATTTTGTTTCCTACTAGACTCATGAACCACCTCAAGGATAAATCATTCAATGTCGAAGGAAATATATTGAGATTTTGCTTATATGAAGTGTAGTCATAGGTCTTGCACAAAAAAACAACCTTAAAAAATAAAGTACCATGATATTCAATGGTTAATACATAGGAATGAGTGAGTCGTTATTGGACAATGTTCTCATTTCCTATTAGAGCTCTTATTGTTCTCCATCATTACTAATTGTATAGTGATATGGAGCTCCATATTCCTTAGAGAGGTTCTAAAAATTTGTTTCTTGCCTCTCTAAAAAATATACAATATTTTTTTTCCCTTCTAGAGAGGATGGGTCACAATACCCTTGTTACTATTGATTTTCCATTCTTAGTTTAGAGCTGGCAGTTTTTGGTTAAAAAATTTCTTGATCTATCCCTAATTTTATGCATAAATTATAAAAAAAGTTAGGAATGCAACTATATATTTTTATTTTTTTAATTCAATGGGAAGAATCAATACAAAATTCTATTTTTTTTTCAAATATGTAGAGAAAAAGAGTGAAATTTTAACACTTCTCTGTTAATGGTGCCAAAAATGGTGGGACTTATAAATGTAACAAGAATGATATCTTCCTTTGGCTTCACACTTTAACTATTACTCCATATTTGTACAAACATATAAGATGAATTTGTGAAACTAATTTAATATTAAGAATATATCTAATGGCTGGGATGAGTAACATCCTAGGTATCACTCTATATGTTCAGGAAAAGGGGAAAAATTAATAATGAGACAAGACTATGACTACTACATACCAAGATTGGAAATCAACTAGAATATCAATTGAATAAAGCCAAAGAAAATTTCATGAAAAATGAACTTTAATCTAGTTCTTACAACGTAGCTTATTGAAGGAAAAAAATCATTAAAAGAAATGAATAGAAGGCCATGTTTTCTGACTAATTATAAAAGAAAATATTTAGGCTAATTTCTATAAAATAGTGTAATGATAGAAATGAAAAATTAAATAAATGCAAACCTTATCTAGCTCCTCTTCCTCTTAAGAACATGATTTCCCAATGAAATAATTATATTATGAAGAAAAAATACATTTATAAGTGATAAGTATGAAGTAAAATTCAATTCTACACTATTATATAGGAACAATCATAATCATACAAGAAACTCTTCAACACATTAGGAAACATGTATAGAAATCTGTAATGAACTAATGAAGGGAGGAAATGGCTCCTTAATCATGTTTACTAGTGAATTAAACTCAAAGTAATCCATGTCTAGCATTTTAATATATATAAATGAGTGAATACACCATAATATCATTCATAAGGGAATCATATAATCCTAACCATGAACAATTTATTTGAAAGAAGAATACTAAAAAATGATAGAATATAAATGAATGTAAGGAAACAAAAATACAAAAAGGGTTTTGTTGACAATTCGATCAACACCCTCCAAAGTTTTTCCTACACTTGAATTTTGGATCCTAATGAGGATCTAATGATCTATCATTCCATAGTCACTTCATTGTCGATTGATGTTGTTCTAAGTGTTTAAATCTTCTTCTTAGTTTCTAACTATTAAAGTCACTTTCTCCCACATGATTAGTCCTTGATGAATACATTATCGTAATTCATTTATGAAATCTTGAACATGCATAGCGCAACCCATCAAGATAGTGCCTATGCAATTTTCAACCCATGCCAATAGTCAGTGCGTCACACCATCAACAGTCCCCCTCACTTTGGTTGCAATTGTACCACTATTTCGATGTGTTTTCTCAACTATCACTTTTGTGTACCTTTTCTTTCACAAGTGTCCCTTTCACATTCGTGATTGTTATTTTTGCTCACTTTCACTTTAAAAAGTGGCATTTTCTTATTATCATCACCTTAACATGTGTCACATTTACTTTATTTAGTTTTTTCAAGTTTCATTTTCACGTTTTCTTACGCCTGTAGGTGTCACTTCTGATCATTTTCACTCTTGTATGTGTCACATCTTTGCACATAATTAGAGCGCGTGTTGGCACACTCTTATGCATTATATGGTCCTATATATCATGAAAATATGTGTTAGACACATTCCTACAAATTAGCTCACTTTTTTTTCACAATCGACACTTTTGTCGCAACTTGTATTCTAAGTGTTGTAATGTGTCGTTCTAACTATCACACATAGAAATAAGTGTCTCTTTGTCGTCATTTCAAGGTGTGATTTCTATTCATTAGTGCTATTAATTTTCCTAGATTGTACAGATGGAATTAATTTGTTTGATCCATGTTTGTTTCTTGTACAGATGATTTTCCCTCTCTTATTCTATTGGTCCCACACTTAACCATTTTGGAGCTCTTTTTGGCCCTCATGTCTACTGCAATTTGTGAATTCATCAACCCTCTCCTAGGTGATGAGCAGAAATTGTCCATGAGCCTCATAGGTCATACCTCCTCCTCCCATACTTGTGCACTAATTCTTCCTCCAGGTTAGATATTTTGTCTACACATTTAGAACATTCGAAGCAGAGTCACAAAACCCTTGTCACATGCACTGACTTACTACATTGAGTTTTGAGAAATTCTACCTTGTATAGCACATGAAGCACTTCTAGTGGCCCTCTACAAAATCAAAATACACCATACAAGGTCTCTTCCCTCTCATAGTTCATGAATCCTCTCCTAGGGAAAAGTGAATTCCCTTCCGTTGTTTTCCTTATCGAACTAGGCAATCTATTCTTCCAGTGACCCATCTTGGGTGAAGAGTGTGTTAGCTCCTATAATTTTAGTAGATTGGAAGGACTAAAGTTGTAGAGACAACACTTGAACCACTTTGGGATTCTAGAATCTAGCCCTCCTGAATCCAGAGAGGGATCTCTCTATAAGTTTGTTTAAAGATATGATCTTTAAGGCTTTTGAATGTGATATTAGGCTAGTTATGAAGAACAAGGTTTTTGTTTGTTTTGGTTTGGTAAAGATAAATGAAGGTGAAGGAAGTCTAAAAGAAGGGTGAAGATGAATGAAAGTGAAAGAATGATTCAGCTAACAAGATAGGCAAGAAGCAGCTTCAATCCATTGGGCTATGGAGTCATAATGGGATTTAATTGAAACAACAAGGTCCAAGAGTGGTCCATGGGGCAAGTCATCTATGTCAAAGGATCTCTTTAAGTTGATTTTATGGAATGAAACAAAAAGAAATGAAGATAAAAAAGATGAAAAATAAAGAGAAGCCTAAGATCAAGTAAGTACTTTGAAACTATCCTTCTTTTGGCATACACTTAAGGAAAGACATAAAAGTAATCTAAGATCAGGTAAGTAGTTTGAAAGTAGCCTACGTTTCATGCACTTTTAATAGAAAACATTTTAAAAACATTAGGAATAGCTTAAGATGAAGGAAGGACTTTGAACCTATCCTGCTTTCAGCATATTCAAAGGGAAACTCTTCAAAGCAACTGTTGGAGAAGAAACTAGAGGACAGGGCTAACCATAGACTTCCCTAGTTCATTATTTAATTAGAAAAATTTTCAAGACAATACTTAAGATAAAAAAAGAATAGTCTATGATCAGGTAAGGACTTTGAACCTAGCCTGATTTCAACATAATCTTAGGGAAACTTTCAGACAACCTTTGGAGATAAAACTAGAGGACAGGGCTAACCATAGACTTCCCTAGTTTAACTCTACTTAGCATAAACTGAAAATATCATTCAAGAACAATTTTAAAGTTTAGATAGTAAGACGTGGTAACACCAACATTCCTTAACTGCTTGGACTATATTAAATCATTCTTAAATACACAATTGGAGGAAAACATCAAGATAAAGCTTATCAGTGAGAGTAGGGTACTGCAAGCAGTAAATCCTAGCTCCATATTTGTTTTTCTTTATCAGAGAAAATGGACAGAATGGAAACAAAAAGAAAATAACAATTTACAATAAGAAAAACATCATCGTTGACATAAACCAGGATCCCATAAATCAGCTTGTATTTGATGCTCAAACTAGTTACAATCATCAAGTCCAGTGGGTCTCTACAGCTTCAAAATTCTCATCTCAACTTAGGTATCTTAAATTACAAACAGAGCTTACAGCAGCTTCAAAAAACTATTTACATGCAACAGCTATCCAAATACCAACCTTTATCTCATCTTCTTCAGAAGTACTTATAGAAGAAATTAGGAGGTGAGATAAGAGAAAAGATCTCTAGGCTCAATTAATACAGTTTAATGCTTCTCAGCCTTTGAGGGGCTCAGTGGAGAAGATTTCTGATATTTCTTCTGTATTAATGGGTTTTCATTAAGTATTTGATCTTCTTAGCAGTTTTTTTTACTTTAAAACTCTTTAAGTAGGTTGACAACTCGCCAAAATATCTTCTGACCGGGTAATAACTATGCCTTCTCCCGGTGGATTCCTTCAAGGCCGCAGTGTCTTTTCGAAGCCGGAGGGGGATTCAATTAGCCTCTGATGTGGTAGTGGAGGCTTCTCGGAATGATAGATCTCATTGTTTTAACCTAAAACACTGATAATTTTCTTTTGATCTATGTTTTAGACCTGATTAGGATTAATCTTTGTCTTCAGGTCTTCATACTATCTTTAACTATGTGGATTAGGCCTTTGATAGTCAAATTTATGCCGTAATCCCTCAAAAACTGTGTTAAAAATATTCAAACATGATTTCTGCTTTGATTTTATTCCTGGATACTGATACTCTTTGTCTGATTAAGTTTCATTGTGTTTTGTTGCTACGCAGGCGTACAAAGGGTTTTATAGTGTTATCAGTTCTCATGAGGCATGATAAATCATGATGTGAAACCCTGCAGAATGATCCTATTTATGAAAAGTGGCCTGAGGGATCGTCATCCCCGGCCAACAGTAGAGAAACCTTTAAAACCTGCACAAACACAAAAAAATTAAGAAAATCCTGCGGGGATAGGTTGAAACTGCTTTGGAGGTTAGGTTAGATTGTGACCGTTGGATGAAATCCACCAATGGAGAGGATTGCTCGCTGGGGTCAAATGGGGAGGCAGTTGGATAAATGGTGGTGGAGATTAGGTCCGAGTCGTTGATTTGCAAAGATCAATGGTCGAGATCAATCGAGATTATATAATGTAAAGGGGGTAACTTTATAGAGAAATGGAGGAAATTGAAAAGGAAAAGGGAGAAAACCTTTGGCAGAAGAAAAAATGGGTTAAATGAAATTTTGGGGTCGCAGAATGATCTGGGCCATTGGATCATATTGATCAACGGAGATAAATGGTGGAGATCCTTTGATGAAATCTCTGGGAGGAATGGTGGAGGGTGATGGCTTAATGTTTAGATGAAATCTGGGCTGTTGGACGAAAAGGACGAACGACAGAGATCAAAAGATAAAAAGATTAATGCGGTGGAGAAAGTGGTAATGGAGAAAACCAATATGGTTTTTGCGCGGAAAAAAGGGTGAAAGGTGGTATTTCCTTTTGGAACGCAATATGCATTAGCACTTGACACGTGGCTTTTTAAAACCACCCATATCGTGTAATTTTAAAACGTTAATTTCGCAATTTCGCAAAATCATGCAATATGCTAATCGCCATCGTATCTCGGGGTGTCAGATCGGACGGTTGTGAGGAGAGTGTGATGGAGGTAAGATGCACAGACGGAAAAGGTGGATGGAGAAAAAAGGCGGTTTTGATGTGGACCGTCGGATCAGAGGAATGGACGGTAGATATTTGTCGACGGGGAAGGTAGGTCCCAAAGGATTTGGGCCTATCAGGCTTAATAAGGACCATAGGATCTAAAGAATGAATGGCCCAGATTTAAAGATGGGGTGATGGAAAGAAAACGAGACAGGGGTTCGAGCAGAGATTAGGTGCAATGTGAACCGTTGATCTGCAGAGATCAACGGTGGATCTTCACTGAAATATTTTACACAGTCGAGCTGTATGAAATAGAAAAGGGATTTGGGTTTGATTTGGACCATCGAATTTATGAAATGGACGGCCCAGATTTGATCTCAGGATCGCAAATCGGCAGAGGAAAAAGGAAGGCAACAATGAAATGCACCGATGCGATTAAGCACAGGCCGTTAGATCTAGGAGAGATCAATGGCCAGGACTGAAACGATGGGTTTAGTGTCGAAGGGCTATGGTTGAGTGCGATTAAATCTGGGCCATTGGTTCTTGTGGGTTTCAACGGCTCAAATTAAATCGTGGGATTGAAATCGGAGGAGGGAAAGGAAAGACACAAAGAAAAACTTGCAATGCGATTACATACTGACCGTCGGATCTGGGAGTCAGATCGACGTTTGAGAGTTAATCAGAGGGACAAACATGGAGAATTGTGGGTGGATTTGCGATGAGATCTTAGCCATTGGTTCTTGTGGATTCGATGGCTAAGATTTAATTGGGAAGAATGGCATCAAGGGAGGAAAAAAGAAAGAACAAAGGGAAGATTATGATGCGATTGAGAAAGATCCGTCGATCTCAAAACTAGATCGATGGTTAGGATTTAATTGTGATGACCAAAGGCTGAAGGATGGGTTTTGAAAGGGGAGCAATATGGACCATCGGATCTGGGGTTGATAAAGCAGATCAATGGTCGGGAATTGATTGCTGGATCGCATCGGTGGGAAGGAAATAACAAAGGGTAAGTTGAAAATTTGCGATGCGATTGGCCGATGATCGTTGATCATTGTTAGATCGACAGTCAGTATTATTTAAAACTTTGAACTATGGTTTTCTGAAAAACCAAAGGAAAAGTTAGGTTTTTGTGAAATACAAAGGCGGATAAGGTTTTGAAAAGAGTTTTAAGACCTTTAAGCACTCGATTGCTGGGTTTTAAGGTCTTATGAAACAAACGAAGAGATCAGGGGATTTTAAAAGAAAAGGGTTCATCGCATCGGAGTTTTTAAAAGCTAAGGGTAAAAAGGAAAATAGAAAACCCCAATTGCAATTAGCGATTAAGGTTTAACTCCGGGTCACAGCTCAGGGTCTTATGCAGAGAAAATAAGCTGGGGCTAAGGCCAAAGGGGCATAAGGCCTTAGTAGAAAAATGGGTTTTTTTAGGATTTTTGAACGATTTTTGAAGGGTTTTGAGGATTTCGATAATGTTAAAAAAAGGATTTTTAAGCCTTATCAAAGGGAATTTGTGAAGGGATTGAAGGAAAATGATGGAAATGGAGGAATTTTATGAAGAAAAAAGGGGAAAAAATGGGGTTTATTTGTGAGAGAAAGGAGGGGTAAAAATGAGGGAAAATGGGGGTTTATTAGCAGTCTTTTTCTTCAGGAAAGCAACATATTTTCAGGATTATGAGGGAAACATTAGTGAATATTATCTTAGAGGGTAAAGATCATCACAAGACTTCAAGAACACACAATTTGGCCATAAAATTGTTTCTTGAAGGCTACAAAAAAAATTTTAGCCACCATTTGATATGACAAATTTTATAGGTGGCTAACAATGGCTCAAACTTGGGATGGCAGCTCGTTGGAGGTGTCAAGAACCTCAGACATGTCTTCTCTGGAAGCTGATCATTGCCTCATCCATTAGGCTGCAATTTTCCTTTCCTTTGCTGATTTTTTTTGCTTTGACAATGTTAGCAGCCATAAAAAACAATAGAATTTTATCAAAACAAGCTTTCTACTTACCAAATCCTAATGATCTAACATTTTTTTCTTCTTCTTTCAGAGTGCATTTGGATTGGAAAACTCTTTTTACAAACATTTTATTCCTTTGAAAGCATAAAACTAGTCTATTTCTACCCTTATTTCTCCATGAACTCAGATTAAGCAGTTGAGTTCATAAGCTTCTCTACCTAACTACTATCTGTCAGGATTAGACTATCTAACAGATTTTATTCTCTAGATTCTAAGACAAGAAATTTAAAAGGAAACAAGCCAAGATTAAACAATCTAACTTGTTGCTAATCTATGGCATAAAAACAAGCTGCACATAGATTCTTATTTGCAGAAAATATAAATAAAAATGGTGAAGGCTTAAGATCTGAAAGTTTTAAAAACATCCTTCTCTTTTCTTCAGCTCCGTTTTTGAATTTTTTTGAGTTGTTCTCTCTTTGTTCTCTGGTTCAAGTTTTGGGCATATTAGAACCAGTTTGCTTCTATCCTTGACTCAAAATTTGATCAAGTTAGAGCCATTCTTTCTTCTAAAATTCATAGGTTCAGATTTTGAGCTTGTTTGAACCTTTTTTCTTCTATCCTAATCTATCTAACTGATAAGCCAAGATTGAGCTATTTGGCAAATCTAATTCTCTAACCTATCAGCAATAAATTGAAAAACTAATTAGTCATGATTAGGCTGTATGACTAACTAGGAGTGTGTTTTTTAGGAGTGGCATTTGAGCTTGCACACTTTCAGAATTTGTTTCTCTTTTTTGGTATGGGGTTGTACCTTTCTTGTTTTTTACAATCTACCCTCTTTTCTATTTTTATTGTTTTTAAATTTTTCCATTTTCTAACTTTGAATTTAGAAATCAACAACTAGTTAAATGCTCAAAGGCTGAGATTTATTGACATTCCTATCTAACCTATTCTAACTTGGAATTTTTACATTTTTAACCTACAAACTCTCTTTTCCAATAAATTCAGTCAATCAGATGGTTCCATGACTGGTCTGTTCTCATCTCTTTGAGCATGTAGGATAGACAAGGGCATTCCCATGCTCTCTGTTTCTTGGCAGTAGCTATGAAAAATTTTGTTGCACTTGGTAATATACTGTTGTCTGCAACCTTTATCCCTTCTTGAGATTTATTCAAGAGATCAACATAGGGATCTTGAAATAATGTCTGGTTATGAGTATTTGGAAGATGTGTTCCAACCAGGATCATCTTTCTCTACTGGATCAAGGAAAATATTCTTTTGAGGAATACAAACTTCCTCATCTTCATTATTATCTGAACTGGAGGACTCATCATACATTGTAGTGTTGTCCTCTAGAAGTCTTGGTGTGTCCTGTTTTAATGGACTGAGCTCTATGAAGAGTTTATTAGATTCTTGAACAAGGGTATGTTCACTTGCTTCCTCTTTTTCAGGAGAAGGGTCCTTGGTTTCAACCTGCTCAAAAATTTCTTCATTGCTTTCCTCCTCAACCTTTGAGCTGTAAAGCTGCTGATTCCCAATCACATGGAAACTATTACTGATGGTCTGAGATGAAGTAGAGAAAATATCTAATGAATATTTACTTACTTACAAGCTTTCATAACTTTCTTCATAAGTATCATAAATAGTCTGTACTGTCTCATTACTTCTTTGAAGGAACTGATATTCCTCCCATAAATCTGCTAATGATGGTCCTGCAAGACTAAATTTTGTTTGGGGAGCATCATCACTAGATAGATCAAAGTTAGAAAAGTCATAAATATAAGTAATACTACCAATCAAACATACTGGGTTATCAGAAGTTCCTTCTTTATTCTGATCTACAAAAGGACTTTCCAAATCTGTACAACAAAGTTCTCTATGTGAATGGGCAAGAGTATTTGTTTTGCAAAAAGTTTCAGAGACTGAATGTTTATTAATACTTTGATATAGCTCTTTTTCTGTCAAAGGGGAAGATGTTTCTACATTACTTTGAACAGGAGTACAACAGTTCTCTGTTTCTTGTGAAGACTGATTTTTAGGCTGGATGTCTTCTTGAGCCTCAACTATAAGGGATGATGAATCAATATTTGGGTTTTCAAGGATATCGTGAGGAATTTTCTTTATTTCTTGGTTTATTTCTTCCTCAAGTGATCCATCTATATTCTTATAATATTTTTTTAAGAGAATACTAAACTCATGAATGGCTTTTAAAAGATATTCAGGATGTATTTCTTCTAAATCCTCATCATTGTTTATAATGTGTTGGGTGATGTTTTATTATGGATCATAATGTATTTCACCCGATGATAATGATGTAGTGTTTCCTTTATAGTTCTCATAAAACACATATTCAAGGTCCTTTAAAGAAAACAAACTACCAGATTTCAACCATTCATACCAATCCCTAGCTTTTTATTCTAATGTTAACATGAACATTTTCATTAGGAAATCTTCATGCCATTCAACTTTCAACCTCCATATATGTATATGAAATTTGATGAGATGTAGTAGAGGGTCATCAAACTTTTCACCTTGAAAAACAGGCAGGTTGTCATTCCAATTTACCTGAGGCATCTTATGTTGAAACCCAGGGATAAGATCTCTACTCATTGGGGCATATCTTCATTGTATTCTTGGAATCATGTTTGTAAATCAAGAAAGAGGTCACTGTGTCTATTCAACCAGTTCAGATTCTTCTACCAGTGGAGTCATTTGGTCTTTTGAGAGTTTTGGAGTCACCAGGTGGATGATTTAAACTTTTCTTTCCACCAATAGTATGATTGGGTTTGCTGAATGCATTCCCAAATGGAGTCTACAAACATTGAAAGGGTAATAGGCCTACTAGAGGCCAGTGGAGTCACCAGGTGGAAATTTTTATCTTTTTAGAGGTAAAATGTTTTATGGTCCACCACAATTTACCAATCTAAAATTTTTTGGGTCTTCTGAGGTCTTAGAGATGTATAAGATGTAATTACCCGTAAATCCCTAAGGAGTCGCCAGAAATGTTAGCTCCCCGTAATTTTAGCAGATTGGTGAGACCGGAGCTGCAGGGAGAACACTTGATTTAAAGATATGATCTTTAAGGCTTTTGAATGTGATATTAGACTAGTTATGAAGAATAAGGTTTTTTGTTTATTTTGGTTGGGCAAAGATAAATGAAGGTGAAGGAAGTCTAAAAGAAGGGTGAAGATTAATGAAAGTGAAAGAATGATTCAAGTAACAAGATAGGAAAGAAGCAACTTCAATCCATTGGGCTATGGAGTCATAGTGGGATTTAATTGAAACAAAAAGGTTCAAGAGTGGTCCATGGGGAAATTCATCTATGTCAAAGGATCTCTTTAAGTTGATTTTATGGAATGAAACAAAAAGAAATGAAGATCAAACAGATGAAGAACAAAGAGCAGCCTAAGATCAAGTAAGTACTTTGAAACTATCCTGCTTTTGGCATACACTTAAGGAAAGACATAAAAGTAATCTAAGATCAGGTAAGTACTTTGAAACTACCCTGCTTTTGATGCACTTTTAATAGAAAACATTTAAAAAAAATTAGGAATAGCTTAAGATGAAGTAAGGAATTTGAACCTATCCTGCTTTCATCATATTCAAATGGAAACTCTTCAAAGCAACTGTTGGAGAAGAAAATAGAGGACAGGGCTAACCATAGACTTCCCTAGTTCATTCTTTAATTAGCAAACTTTTCAAGACAATACTTAAGATAAACAAAGAATAGTCTAAGATCATGTAAGGACTTTGAACCTAGCCTGATTTGAACATACTCTTAGGGAAACTTTCAGACAACCTTTGGAGATAAAACTAGAGGATAGGGTTAACCATAGACTTCCCTAGTTTAACTCTACTTAGCATAAACTGAAAATATCATTCAAGAACAATGTTTAAAGTTTAGATAGTAATACGTGGGAACACCAACATTCCTTGACTGCTTGGAATTTATTAAATCATTCTTAAATACACAATTGGAGGAAAACATCAAGATAAATCTTATCAGTGAGAGTAGGGTACTGTAGGAAGTAAATCCTAGCTCTATATTTGTTGTTCTTTATTACAGAAAATGGACAGAATTGAAACAAAAATAAAATAACAATTTACAATAAGAATAACATCACCATTGACATAGACCAGGATCCCATAAATGAGCTTGTATTTGATGCTCAAACCAGTTACAATCATCGAGTTGAGTGGGTCTCTACAACTTAAAACTTCTCATCTCAACTTAGGTATCTTCAATTACAAACAGAGCTTACAGCAGCTTCAGAAAGCTATTTACATGCAACAGCTATCCAGAGACCAACCTTTATATCATCTTATTCATAATTACTTATAGAATAAATGAGGAGGCGGGATAAGAGAAAATATCTCTAGGCTCAATTAATACAGTTTAATGCTTCTCGACCTTTGAGGGGCTCAATGGAGAAGATTTCTGATATTTATTCTGTATTAATGGGTTTTCACTAAGTATTTGATCTTCTTAGCAGTTTTTGTTGACTTTAAAACTCTTTAAATAGGTCGGCAATAACTCTGCTGACATTTTGTAATTTATTCTTTCTTTGGTAATAATTGTTCAGGTGTCTTTAGGAAAATATCTTCTGAATAGGCAATAACTATGCCTTCTGTGATTTTTTCGAGGCTGTAGGTGGATTTTTGGTATCTGAAGAGGATTCAATTAGCCTCTGATGTGGCAGTGGAGGCTTCTCGGAATGATAGATCTCATTGTTTTAACCTAAAACACTATTAATTTGATTTTGATCTGTGTTTTAGACCTGATTAGACTTAATATTTGTCTTCGGGTCTTCATACTGTCTTTAACTGTGTGGATTAGGCCTTTTATAGTCAAACTTATGTCGTAATCCCTCAAAAGTTGTGTTAAAAATCTTCAAACATGATTTCTGCTTTGATTTTATCCCTGGATACTGATACTCTTTGTCTGATTAAGGTTCACTATGTTTTGTTGCTATGCGGGCGTACCAAGGGTTTTATAGTGTTATCAGTGCTCATGAGGCATGATAAATCATGATGTGAAACCCTGTAGAATGATCCTCTTTATGAATAGTGGCTTTAGGGATCGTCATCCCCGACCATTTATTTTCCTTTAAAACAGTAGAGAAACCTTTAAAAGCTACACAAACACAAAAAAATTAAGAAAATCCTATGGGGATAGGTTGAAACTACTTTGGAGGTTAGGTTACATCTTGACCGTTGGATGAAATCCACCAACAGTGAGGATTTATCGCTGGGGTTAGATAGGGAGGTGGTTGGATAAACAGTGGTGGAGATTAAGTTCGGGCCGTTGATATGAAAAGATCAACGGTTGAGATAAATCATGATTATATAATGTAGAGGGGGTAACTTTATAGCGAAATGGAGGAAATTGCAAAGGAAAAGGGAGAAAACCTTTAGTGGAAGAAAAAAGGGGTTAAATGAAATTTTGGTGTCGCAGAATGATCTGGGCCGTTGGATCAGATTGATCAATGGAGATCAACGATGGAGATCCTTTGATGAAATATTTGGGAAGAATAGTGGAGGGCGATGGCTTAATGTTTAGATGCAATATGGTCCGTTGTATGAAAAGGACGAATTGCGGAGATCAAAAGATGGCACATGTGGTGGAGAAAGGAAAACCGCAGGCAGGCTTCTTGGAATGCGATATGTGTTGGGGCTTGACACGTGGCTTTTTAAAACCACCCATATCGTGTAATTTTAAAACGTCTTTCTGGATGAAAAATCACGTGATACCACGCGTTGGCTGTCTGATCTGGGGTGTTAGATTGGACGATTGTGAGGAGAGCGCGATGGAGGTAAGATGCATGGAAAAAAAAGGTGGATGGATAAAAAAGGCGGTTTTGATGTGGATCGTCAAATTAGAGGAATGGACGGCGGAGATCCGTCGACGGGGAAGCTAGGTCCCACAGGAGTTGGGCCTATCAGGTTTAATAAGGACCGTAGGATCTAAAGAATGAAAGGCCCAGATTTAAAGATGGGGTGATGGAAAGAAAACGAGACAGGGGTTCGGGTGGAGATCAGGTGCAATGTGAATCATTGATCTGCAGAGATCAACGGTGGATCTTCACCGAAATATTTTACACAGTCGGGTTGTATGAAATAATAAAGGGATTAAGGTTCGATCTGGACCATTAGATTTATGAAATGGACGGCCCAGATCCGGTCGCAGGATCGCAAATCGCGGGAGGAAAAATGAAGGCAACAATGAAATGCGCCGATGCGAGTAAGCACAGGCCGTTAGATCTAGGAGAGATCAACATACAAGATTAAATCGGAGGGTTTAGTGTCTGAGGGCTATGGTTGAGCGCGATTAAATCTAGGCCATTGGTTCTTGTGGGTTTCAATGGCTCAGATTAAATCGCAGGATCGAAATCGGAGGAGGGAAAGGGAAGACATGAAGAAAAACTTGCGATGCGATTACATACTGACCGTCAGATCTGGGAGTCAAATCGATGGTTGAGAGTTAATCAGAGGGACAAATGCGGAGAATTATGGGTGGATTTGCGACGAGATCTTAGCCATAGGTTCTTGTGGATTCGACGGCTAAGATTTAATCGGGAAGAATGGCATCAGGGGAGGAAAATATAAAGAACAAAGGGAATATTGCGATGCGATTGAGAAAGAGCCGTCGATCTCAAAACTAGATCAACGGTCAGGATTTAATTGTGGTAGCCAAAGGCGGAAGGGTGGGTTTTGAAAGGGGAGCGATATGGATCGTTGGATCTGGGGTTGATAAAGCAGATCAACAGTCGGGAATTGATCACTGGATCGCATCGATGGGAAGGAAATAACAAAGGGTAAATTGAAAATTTGCGATGCGATTGGCCGATCATTGTTGAACGTTGCTAGATCGATGGTCAATATTCTTTAAAACTTTGAACTATCAGTTTTATGAAAAACCAAAGGAAAAGTTATTTTTTTGTGAAATAAAAAGGTGGATAAGGTTTTGAAAAGAGTTTTAAGACCTTTAAGTGCCCGATTGCGGGGTTTTAAGGTCTTATGAAATGAACGAAGAGATGGGGGGATTTTAAAAGAAAAGGGCTTATCGCATCGGAGTTTTTAAAAGCTAAGGGTAAAAAGGAAAATAGAAAACCCCAATTGCGATTAGTGATTAATGTTTAACTCCGGGTCACAGCTCAAGGTCTTATGCAGAGAAAAGGAGTTGGGGCTAAGGCCAAAGGGGCTTAAGGCCTTAGTAGAAAAATGAGTTTTATTTAGGATTTTTGAAGTGTTTTAAGGATTCCGATAAGGTTAAAAAAGGAGTTTTAAGCCTTATCAAAGGGAATTTATGAAGGGATTGAAGGAAAATGAGGGAAATGGAGGAATTGTATGAAGAAAAAAGGGGAAAAAATGGGGTTTATTTGTGAGTGAAAGGAGGGGTAAAAATGAGGGAAAATGGGGGTTTATTAGCAGTCTTTTTCTTCAAGAAAACAACATTATTTTTAGGATTATGAGGGAAACAGTAGTGAATATTATATTAGACGGTAAAGATCATCACAAGACTTCAAGAACTCACAATTTTTCCATAAAATTGTTTCTTGAAGGCTACAAAAAAAAAATTAGCCACCATTTGATATGACAAATTTTATAGGTGGCTAACAAGGTAGACCACAAGGGATGGCTCTTCATCAAATAATGATGATGAATAGGATTGTTATTTGGCTGCCAAGGTGAAGAAGAAGAAGGGGAAGAAATTCCATTCAAACTCTGAGGCTGGTGAAGAAGGAAAGGAGCACAACATGTCCAAAGTGAAGTGTTTTCCTTGTCACGAGTTTGGACATATTGCCACAAATTGTCCACATAATAAGAAGAACAAGATGGCTACTGGAGTTGTATCTGGTGAGGGACCTGCCTCACAATTTGAGCTTGAATTCTCATTTATCGCATGCATGGTGTCTAGTGCATTGGGATCAGGGTGGTACTTTGATAGTGGTGCTTCCTTTCACATGACGGGAGATGAGAAATTGTTCAGTGACTTGGTGGAGAAGGATCTCCAGATGCATGTTGAGTTGGGTGACGATGGATGATATAGTGTGACCGAAATTGGTACCATTACCGTTTAGAGGGTTTCAGGTAAACTCTTTCATCTAAAATATGTTGTGCATGTTCCAGGTTTAAATAAGAATTTAATCTCAGTCACAATGTTAGAGGATATAGGCTATGATGTTGTCTTTAGTGAAGGAATTTTTTCCTGTGACACAAAGCAACAGGGCAAGAAAATAAGGTTAGGATTCGAGTTAAGAATCTCTACAGACTTGAAGTAGATGGGATTTCTATGGATCTTCCTACTGTTGGGATGTGTGAGGAAGACATGCAATTGAAGCTTGAGAGGGAGTAGGATTTTCATGCAGGGAAGAGTGAACCTCGGGATGTGGAGCAGCCACAAGATGAGGATCATGGAATGGGAGCAACCACTCATGTAGAAAAATTTCATGCTAGATGGGAAGATGGAGTGCATGCAACTATACCACCAGGTAAGAGGTGGGGCGACATGCATGAGTAATCAAAAGAATATATTTCTGGGTAGGATTCATTGGGATGGTTTGTATCTCATGAATTGAACCTGGATACGAGGAGGCTACAAAGCAACAATACCATGCTCAGTTGGATTGATGTAGTTAGATCAAAAGGACAGTGTCGGATACTAGAGCATGGATTAGAGTTGACAACAAGTGTAGAGTGCATGGGTGTAGAGTTCAACATCGTAGTGGTTCCTGAAGACATGTGCAGTAGCTAAGCAGAGGTCAGAAGACTTTGATGATAGATGCATTATACTAATTGAGTTTCTTGGAGGCTATTCAGTTTTGGAAGTGTTGCATGCAAGTATTGCAGAGCGGCTGCATGGAGTTGCAGGGCGCATGCAAATACATACCTTTCTTTTTGAGAGGGAGTGTTGAAGATTGCAACAAGAAACATTGAAAGTGGCATCCGGAAACATCATCCTTGATCCTAGTGAAAAATAAGCACCTAAACTAGGTGGGGCCCACATAGGCTATTTTTAGGTGTACGTATATTTTTAGACATGTTAAGAAAAATATAAAATTAGCAGGAGGTTGATTCTAGATGGTTGAGAAAAATCTGTTTTTAGAAAAGTTTCTATTTTTAGATGAATGGGAAAATTCTATTTATAGATCGCCTGTCTAAAATTAGAATGCATGTCGATTATTATTAGCCCTTAATAATAATCAGACAATAAATAATGACTTATTCTCTTGGAGTACTTGATTTTATTTAACTGATGTGGCAAACTAGTTGATTGAAGGAATTTCAAATTCTAAGGCTGGTTGGTGACTCATGCATGGAGGACTTCATTATAACTGATAGTGGCAAGTTGTAACAGAGTTGGAAGAGTAGTTATGTGAGTTGTTATTTATTTTAACTCAGTTCAGTGAGTTAAACTCAGTTGTGCTAGTGGTAACTGAACATACACTAGTGAAATATGAGTGAATTAATTATTTACTTAATTCACAAGTAGTGTCTTACTTGGAACTACACAAATACAACAGTTAACTACTTGCATGTCAGATCCAGCGGAGACCGAGTGGAGAGGTAGGTGAAAGGGTGAGATGGACTATCATTTGTGACTATAGTGATGCATTCAATGCATATACACACACATTGGAGATTATTATGAGGATTGCGAAGTGCAAGCAAGGCAAGGTCAAATTCATTTAGGGTTCTTCTTTAGCAAGGATTGTGCAGTGGAGGAAAGCTATCAGGAGGCAAGAAATTGGTGCATAGATATGAAAATTTCTGCATGACAGTGTGTGACTATTTTATATTGTACTGAGAGATTTGTGAGCTGAGATTTTTATGAGATTGTTACATGTTCCATTGATATACATAATATATGATAGTTTGGGTTTTTAGCTTTAAGCTTTCTCGGTAAAACATCTTGTTATGTGCGATTGATTTTGCTTCATATGTGTTTTGAAATTGGCGATTTAGTTTCCACTAAGAATGAAGTGGAAGGTTTTTGTATTTAACATAAGATAAATTTGTTAGATCAGGAGAATCTCATGTGAAAATTGGTACAAGTAATTGAATGGACCCCTACTATCCATGAAAAAAATTTCGTCAAACATGTCACAAATATGCATTCTACAACTCATAACAACATATCTGAGCATAGGGGTCTCATACTTATCTGAGAATCACTAAGAATCATTGGTTCCTTATCACAATAGTTGCATTATAAAATATTATGTCATATATTCATTGTTCATTCATATACTAATCAAAACATGATGAGAGCCATATATCATCATTGTTATAAACATATTCATAGACATCATATAACCAACATAAATAACAAGGATATACTAACCACATAAACCACATAATAACAAGTACATTTACCCATAAAATATAAGAGGAAATGAGCTCTTATTAAGATATGAAAAATGAAATCATGTCTAAAACTTCCACGTACCACCCGACCATAGACTAGGCTAAACAAGATATCTCTTTAAACCAATAACCCCCATACCATATTCCAAGCATGAAAGTGGGATCTCAATGAACAATCAAAATAAAAACCAAACCAATGATTCCATATGTGATCCAATGCTAAAATATTTGCTCAAAAATGAAATTTATTGGATTTGAGTGAAACCTAAAATAACATTTAGATATCATCGTTTTAAATCCAGTGAAATTCGTTTCACAAAAAACTGACACCGTACGCTCCCAGAAATGAGTTCTGATCAATTTGGAAAAAAAGAAAATTTTTGTGCAGGACTGACCTGTTAGTAGTTCGTACTACTAACGTGGTATGCTGACTCAATCTACTGATTTGGAAAAATTACTGGACTACATGAACCAATCACAGCTTGACACTTGGCACGAATTCATTGGCGCTGACTAGGTGAATTTCGATTGGTTGTTGATAGGAAAATGAGAGGCTGCCACGTGGCGCCACCCAATTTTCCAAAATTGATTTAAGGTTGAATTTGAGGTCAGTGAGGGTTGAACCCACAACCTTCTACCTGCAAGTCTGGAAAACTACCAACATGCCACATGATCATTTCTTAAGGTATATGGTTAAAACATTATATTTATGTTTGAAAAAGCTGCCCATTTTTTTAATATTAATGAATTCAACCATGTTATATATGATTTAAAATTCGGCTTTAAAGTGTTATTGGGAATTTAAACCATCCCACAATTTGTGCCGTAATTACACCAATTTGTTGCTCCGTTAGCGAAAATTGGGGAAAAATTGTAGGACAGTTGGCCGAACTTGGTGAATTTGTCGGTCAACTAGTAGAAAAACTTGGGAAGCTCATAAATTTCTCAGTTTTTATCCTTTTTGGGAGCATAAATAGATTAGAGAAGAGATTTTAATAGCTATTAAGCTATTGGAGTAGGTCTTAAAGCCATTTTAGCACCATAAATGTATGCAAACACCATTTCTTGGGCATAATGAAAGAGGCCCAACCATTGGAAGCTGGACCAGGAGATGTAGCCCAGGAGGGGTGAACTCCTTCATCAATTTATGCATGTTTACTTTTATTGTGATATTGACTTGTATTTTTGAAAAAAATCAATTTCAATTTCATGTTTATGTGTTTAATAATTTAAAAAAATAGGTTTAAAACCCTAATTGAAACACTTACAAAATTTCACAAACCTCAAGCAGTTTTTACATGCAAATCAAGTTTGGTATCAAAGCTTAGGTTTTATTTGTTGCTATGAGGGCTTAATTTTTTGCAAGTGTATGTGGTTCTTACAAGGTTTAAGCTTAAGAGAGGAGAATGAAATCTTGTTGTTGCAAGTCCTCAAGTTAGGTCAAGGACAAAGAGAGCAAGTTTGCCACCATCTCCACCAAAAATTATACCTCAAATCGCAGTTGAAGCTTCAAAAAGTATGTCACATGAAGGAGAGACTAAAAATATGTCAAAAGATGAAAAATCCTTTATGAAATAATTCTTTGATATGACAATAATTGTGAAATTTGTCTATGAGGAGGGAAGAACAAGGTTGCAATGTGAGAGCTCCAATTCTCCAAAGGGAGATAAGTCTTCAAAAGGAGAAGGATGAGATGGGGAAAAGCCTCCAAAAGGTAATGGGAATGGTGAAAAACCACCTTTTACAACACCATTCTCCTCACCACCATATTCACCATCATCTTCTTTCACAACAAGCCCTTCACAAAGACCTCCACATTCTCCAAAAGGTCATGAGAAAACTCCATTTTTGAAGCTTGACAGTAAGTTTGATTTACCTATGTATGATGCAGAGGTAGATGCTGAAATATTAGACAATTGGGTATGCCAACTTGAAGTGTATTACAGGATACAAAGGATCGATGATGATGACACCAAGATTTAGCTTGCTTCACTAAGATTGGAAAGTTCAACTCTTATTTGGTGGGAAGCCAAAAATCAAGAGGACATGAAGAAACATTGTAAGGTCTTAACCTCTTGGAATGATTTAAGGAGACAATTTTATCAATTAGCATACATTAAAAATGATATAATGGACTGGAAAAACTTTAGGCAAGGTAAAGGACAAAGTGTACAAAGCTATACTCAAGAGTTTAGGAGAAGAGAAATAATTTTGGGTGTAGATTCGACATTTCAAGAAACTTTGTTGAAGTACATTAGAGGTTTTCATAGTTAAATAAGACACAATATTCTCATGTTTAATCCTTAAAATTTAGATGAAGTATGTGTACATGCCACACATCTAGAGGCAAGAGGGAAACATGTTTTAGAGGAGAGAAGTGAGGATACCTTTGAGTCTGGAGAGAAAGGAAAGGATAAGTTCAAGGGTAAAGGTAAGAAAAATGCTTCCATAAATATGGAGAAATAAAAACTCACATGAAAAAACTATTCAAAATATGGGCATGATGGAGATCATTGCTGGAAAATTCATCCAGAGATGAGACCCAACAAGCTTAAAAACAAGGAGAAGCAAAAGACATCTGCAACAATAACAAATAATTTAGGTTCTGATTTCGGAGATGAAACAAAGATCATCACAATGTGTTTGAAAGACAAGGACATTGTAAGTACTAGTTCTTAAATTTGTCTCAATACTACTCAAGATGATGAAACAAGAATTGAAATTTTCCATGTTAGAGTTATTTCAAAGCATACCAATATTGACACTCTATTTGATAGTGGTTCACAAGAAAACCTTATTTTTGAAGACTTAGTCAAGAAGTTGAATTTAGAGACAATTTTTCATCAAAGACCTTATCCTTTAGGTTGGATATGTAAGAATGAAAATTTGCAGGTGACGAGGAAGTGGATACCTAGATTTTCAAACACTGCAAACTTTCTTGTTGAAGTTGAACTTTATGTTGTTCCGCTTGATATTTCTGGTATTTTTTTGGGTATCCCATATATTTATGATAATAGATCAATATTTCCTCACCATGAGAATAGGTATAACTTGTTGAAGAATGGGAATGAGTAAATTTTTAGAGCACATAGTAAGAAGATGAATTTTTCTCTTATGCATGCCCAACAAATGAAGAGAATTGTGAATGGTAGTCAAAAATTTTCTTTGTTAATGTTCAAGCATGAAGATGTTGTGAATGTGGCCTTTCAAGGAGATGCATAAAATGTGAAATTTGGTTTCATTGAGGTTTATAATGGTTGTGATAATATGTTTCAGGAGTCTAACATGTTGTCTTCAAAAATAGGTCAACAAGATGAGGTAAAATTGGAGCAACATACATCATTTTTGAACAATGATGGGAGCAAGGTGTCAGTTCTAAAGGGTGAAAAGATAAAAGAGCAAGCACCAAAGAAAATTGAAAAATAAGGCATAGGTTCCACAATTTCTTCTTGGGGGTTTAAAAATAGTACATGGAAATGGGAAACACACTTGGTCAAGAATCGAGCCAAGTAGAAGGAAAGAAAAACTAAACATCGTCGTGTCGACAATATTCAAGGTGAGAATAATTTGAAGTTGTTCAAGTTTTCTTTGATTGAAGACTGAGGAGGGAACATGTTTGTTTCTTCAAGGATAGTTTTTTGTTCTACAAATTATGGGAAATTGCAGTGAGATGGTATCTACAAAAGCAAGACAAGGTCTCCAGAATCAAGGGAAAAGATTAGTTTTCATGAAAATCTCAAATTATTGAATTCAGGAAAATTCCAGTGGATTGAGACTGGAAGGGTGAGGGAGATGTATCCTCATCCAAATTTTCAGTAATAAAATATATTTTGGGGTCCAAAAGCTTCCAATGGGGAGGAGTGATCCAGTGTTGAAAAATGAAAGTTTCTGGATTTGAGAGAAACCTAAATGAACATGTAGATATCGTTGTTCTGAATCTGACACAATTTATTTCGTGAAAAAATGACGCCATATTATCTTGGAAGTGAGTTTTGATCAATTTGGAAAACATGCAAGATTTTGTGCATGACTATCCAGTCAGCAGTTCATACTACTGATGTGGCATGATGACTGGGCCTAGTGATTTGGAAAAATGACTAGAATGCATGAGCCAATCAAAAATTGACACTTGGCAGGAATTCATTGGCGCTGACTGGGAAATTTTTGATTGGTTGTTGATAGGCGAATGAGAGGCCATCACGTGGCCCAATCGGACGCCGCCACATGGTGCCTCATAATTTGCAAAAAATTATTTAATGTTCAAGTTGAGGTTAGCGGGGGTTGAACCCCTGACCTCTGACTTGCAAGTCTGGCGGATTATTAACATGCCAAACGATCATTTCTTAATATATATGGTTAAAAAATTATATTGATGTTTGAAAAAGCTGCCCATTTTTTTAATATTTATTCATTCGGCCATGTTATATATGATTTAAAATTCGGTTTTAAAGTGTTATGGGCATTTAGAACATCCCACAATTTGCACCAGAATTGTGCCAATTTTTTTCTTAGCTAGAAAAAAATGGGGCAAAAATGTAGGACAATTGGCCGAACTTGGCGTATTTGTGGGTCAACTAGGAACAAAACTTTGGAAGCTCATAACTTTCTCAGTTTTTATCATTTTAAGGAGAAGAAAGAGGCTATATAAGTGTTTTTGATAGCTCTTAAGCTATTGGAGCAAGTGTTTTATCCATTTGAGCATTGCAAATATATGTAAACACCATTTATTGAGAATAGTGAAAGAGGCCCAACCATTGGATGCTAGAGTAGGAGATGTAGCCCAGGAGGGATGAAATCCTTCATCAATTGGTGCTTTTTTTTAATGTTATGGTGATATTGTATTTCATTTTAAAAAATTAGTTTCAATTTCATGTTTATGTGTTTAATATTTTTTTTTCTAAACTAGGCTAATTTCTATTGATATGTACAAAAATACAAAATGAGATTTAGGACAGGTGGTTGTTGAAGTAGCCAACCCCTGTTCGATAAAAAATGGACAAAAAACCAAATTTTGTGCTGCTCTTCGAGGGGAAACCAACCTTTAATGTGTCTAGGAGTAGCATAATTTTCAAAAAGAAACAAAAATAGGCATAAAAGATAGAGATAGGCATATATAAACTGATATATAAGAGAGCCAAGGAACTGCATCTACCGATTTTGTGCATCATTATCGACTTGATGTGGTTTTTCCTCTATCACAAAGCAAGTGAATTCTATCAGGGTCTCAATGTCCTCCTTTGTGAGCTTGGGTTCAGGCTCTGGATTCGAAGACGATTCCATCTTGGGCTTCTGGGCCGTTGCTATGCGAGCGATGTTGTCCGCAACTACCTCTTTTTTCTAGGTGCCTTCCAAAGGGAAGCTCTAGTCACCATCCGAGTCATCGTCTGAGATTTTGATAGGGAGACAAATGATTTTACAGGGAAGAGGGGAAGGGGTGTGTGAGATTTTGGATTTGCATGGCCTCTTTTTTCCGCTCGAGCCAATGTCAGGGTGCTACTCTTCTAGGAGATGAACTAGAAGTTGGGCAGAGAGTGATGGGGAGGGGGAATAGGGTCGTAAACTTCTAGGTCGTCAAGGGAAACAGAGAGGGAATAAGTGCGCACGGAAAAACCAGGGGCCAAAGCTCAGGAGGGGGAGTCTCTACCACCTCCATGACGGCTGCACATTCGGTGGTGACACGACACAGTCACAACGGAGAGGAGAATCTGCTGAGCAGAAGTCAGATGCATAGAGGGATTCAGACGATTAGCTAAGAAACTAGCAGAGGAGCACTAACAAGGTAGAGTTGCAGGGGTGGTTATATGAAAATTGGATTGGAAATCACCGATACCATCCACCATTAATGGCCAATGAGGAGGAGTGAAATCCGAGGGAGGGGGAGTGAATTTCGTGGAGTGTCGACGTCCTCCATTGTCAACCATATTTACATAGGAGAGAGTTAACCATCGGATCACTACATATTGTGATCACCAGATTACAAGTTACAAATGTACATAGTAAAGAAACACACTTTTGCTAGACCAAGTTATACTTAACTATGTCCTATGTGTTAGAATATCCTAACACCCCCCCTTAAGAACAACTTGGGATAGGATTGAAGGATTTACAAAGGTGACACAAAAGGAGACTATTTCCTATGTGTCGAAATATCCTGACATCTCCCCTTAAGAACAACTTGGGATAGGATTGAAGGATTTACGAAGGTGACACATTAGGAGAAGGAAGGAGGCATTAGATCCTATCCATCCTTAATTATAACTTTCCAAAACTCCAAGCATAGATCGAATTTTGGTAAACTTTGCTTCTGTGAGAGCCTTTGTAAAGATATCGGAAACTTCTTCAGTGGTTGAACAATACTGCACTTCAAGAACATGATCATGAAAGAGATTTCCGATGAAGTTTATGTGAAACTCAATGTGTTTCATACGTTGATGTTGAACTGGATCTTTTCATAGTTGAATGGCACTCTGATTATCACACCAAAGTGTATTTGGATGATGCTAATGAAGATAAAATTCGGTAAAGGTCCGACGAAGCCACAAGGCTTTCTTGTTGGCTTCAATTGCACCACGATACTCTAATTCTACTAAAGAAAGAGAGATGGCACTTTTTTTCTTGCAAGACCATGTAATAGGTCCTGAACCAAGAGTGAATACATAACTTGCAATAGACTTTCGATCGTCAAGGTCACTAGCCTAACCAGAGTCAGTGAAAACAATCAACAATGGAGACGCTCTTGCATTGTAATGAATCTTGAACTGAACTGTACCTCGAATATATCAAAGTATTATTTTAGCTACTTTCCTATGACTTTCATGAGGTTGGTGCATAAACTGAGCAACAAGACCAACATCAAAGGAAAGGTCAGGATGGGTATGGGTTAGATACAAAAGTTTACCAAGAAGTTGACAGTATAAGGTAGCATCAAATTCAGGGGAAGTACAAGTGACCGAAAGCTTGACTCCAGAATGAAAGGGAGAAGGGAATGGCTTATAGTATTCGATGTGAAAGTGGCATAGAAGATCAAATGCATACCTGGACTGAGAAAGGGTAATACCTTCTTTGGATTGCAAGACTTGAAGACCAAGGAAATAATGCAAGTGTCCTAAGTCTGTCATTTGAAATTTATTTTTGAGGCTAGACTTCACATGGTTTATATGGTTGGGATCACTACTATTAAGGATAAGATAATCAACATAAATAACAAGGATGAATAAGTACTTACCCACTTCCTTGGTGTAGACAATTTTGTCAGAACGAAATCTAGAGAAGCCATTATCAAAGAGAAATTTTTCCATTTTGGCATACCAAGCATGAGGAGCTTGTTTGAGACCATAAAGAGCCTTCCTAAGTTGAAAAAAAAGGCTAGATTCATTTTGGATAAAGCCACGGGGTTGTTCCATGTATATTTCTTCATGAAAATCCCCATGTAATAAGGCGGATTTAACATCTATCTGAAGGACTTCCCATTTAAAGGAGAAAGCAAGGGAAAGAACAAGGCAGATAGAATTCATCTTGGCAATAGGGGAGAAGGTTTCCATTAGGGGAATTTTGAGGTCTAAAATGGGTCTCCTAAGGAAAATGTACAATCAAAATTCACTTTATGAGAACCAATCACATTTTAAGGGATGACATCATCCCTAATGGTTGAGGTGGCATTTCTTGAGTTAAAGGTACTTAATTATCACATTCTCAATGGTGGATAAAAACTCATGGTTAACCATGGTAGTGCTTTAAGTACTTTTAAAGTCATAGTAAAGTACTTATAATAAATTTCATTTCACACTTTTTGAATAAAAATATATTATTTTCATTTCATATTTCTTCAAAGAAGCAATGCATATCCCTATACATTTATTATATTGTATTATATTATATTATTTTTATATAGTATATTATTTACATGATATTATACAATTTAAATAGTATAAATTTTAATTAATAGCATATAATATAATTAAGAATTTATAAATTTATATTTATATTTTATTTTGAGTTATTTAAGTACAAATGACAAATGCATTAGTTGTTCAATGATAATGATTTTTCTTGAAAATATCATTCTTATTTATAGTCACATCAATACAATTTTTTTTATTAATCTTATTTTGGTACAAATTTTGAATTGAGTTTAACTATGGTTACATGGATTGTGGTGAAAAAAGTGAATTTCAAATTCATATATATTATTTTATTGGTTTAGCTATTATTTTATTATTTCCTTAGGAGGCCCATTTTAGACCTCAAAATTCCCCTAATGCAGTATAGTCAATGCCTTCAACTTGTGAAAATAATTTAGCAACAAGACGAGCTTTATGTTTATCCAATTTTCCATCTGGTCCAAACTTTGCTTTGTAAACCCATTTACATGTGACAAGTTTTCTTTCCTTTGGAAGAGGAACAAGATCCCAAGCATCGTTTTCCAATAAGGAACAATATTCTTCATTCATAGCTTCATCCCAATCTCGATGACCTGAAGCTTCTTCAAAGTTTTCCGGATCAAGATTTTCTGGAACTTGAGCCAATAAATAAGATGCTCTTTTGAACTGAGAACTTGTACGACGTTGATTTGCAGGGTCACCTACAAGAGAATCTTCTACATCCAGAGTAGAGTAGACCCATATTAAAAGTTGTGGAGCTGAAGGAATATCTTGAGGAGGTGGAGGAGGATTTTCATCCTTGCTGTCATCATCTGAAAAATAAGGAATGTTGTCAAAAATAGAAGAGATAGAGAGAGGTGGCACATATGCCAAATCAGGCTCATAGGCTAAAGGTGGCACACCTGCCGAACTAGGCTCACAGACCAATATATTTTCATCAAATTTTAAATCTCTTCTAATGATTACATTTTTGGTTTTTTCTTGAAGAAGTATATATCGTTTGAAATCTTGAGAATATGCAACAAAAATGAATTTTTCACTCTTAGGTTCTAAGGCTTTATGTTTTGCATCTAGAATATGGGCCGCAACTTCACTTACAAAAACACAAAAGTGACTTACATCTAGTTTTATTGAGCTCCAGGATTTTTATGGAGTTATATTCCTTAAAACCTTAGTAGGAGTGCGATTTAATATGTAATTTGCACAATTAATATCTTTTTCCCAAAAATTAAGACTCAGTCCTTTAGATTGAAGCGTACAATTAGCCATTTCTTTTAGAGTGTGATTCTTCCTTTCACCTACACCATTTTGTTGTGGAGTATATGGAACAATATGTTGCAATTGAATGTCGTGCTCAGTGAAAAAGTGGATAAATTTGTTGTTAACATATTCTCCTCCATTGTCAGATCTTAACTTAAGAATGTGATGTCCAGATTGTTTCTCAACAAAGGCCTTAAAGGCCAAGAACATGCTAAAAAGTTCACTCTTGAGTTTTAAGAAGTATACCCAAGTGCATCTGGAAAAATCATGAATGAAATTTAAGAAGTACTTGCAGCCAGAGAAAGAAACAATAGGAAGTGGACCACATAAATCACTGTGCAGAAACTGCAAAGGGGCTGAAGCGTGACAAGTGACACATTTGTAAAAAATATTCTGATGATGTTTTCCAAGTACACATCTAGAACAAACACCATCTTGGCAGGATACCATAGGAAGACCTGTCACCATATTTTATTTACATTGATTTTGAAGGGAACGATAGTTTAAGTGACCAAATCACTCATGCCAAAGTTTGCTCACTTCATCATTATGAGCATAAAAAATGGAGGGAAGACATGATGACCCAAAGTTTTCAAACTTATACAACCTTGTGGAATCATCAACAATGCCAGTAGCTAGAATATTTTTAGGATCTTTGAGGTCCTTAATTACAACATCATGAGGTGATAATTCAACTGTTTTCCCTTCACCTGAATGAGTTATCTGATAAATATATATAAGGTTTCATGACAAGGTAGGAACACATAATACATCATTAAACTTACCATTATCTAGATGAATGGTTCCATAACCTACAATACTAAGAGATATATCATCACCAACATAAATTTTTTTGGTGTTACAATCATTTAAAGAAGAAAAAATGGCTTTATTTTTTGCCATGTGGTAAGAGGCTCCAAAATCAATGAGCCACTCATGAGAATGAGAAGAAGAATATACATTCAATGCATAACTAGATCTTAATGCTTGACAACCACAAGCAGAAAGTTCCATTCCCGAAGATGAAGTTGATGAGTTCTCCAAATTGATGTTGTGCTTCTTCATTGTTGCTTCCAAGGCTTCCATATTCTTAAAACATTTTGACTCTACATGGCCATCATGATTACAAAAGTTGCAATGTCTATATGTTTTCTTCCCCTTGTTTTTATTTTCCTTATCAGTTTGTTGAGTTATTTTTTTTGAGTTTGTGGCTGAAATTGCTTAAGACCCTTGTTTGGTTTAGGACCATTCTTTTTAGGATGATGCTTCTTAGGATTATTTTGATATGGTTGCTGATGGGCTGCTAAGGATTTCTTAGAAGAGTTTCCAATATTAATAAGACCAAGGTGTAAGAGTTTTTCTTGTTCTCTTATCAAAGAATCACAAAAGGCATCAAAAGAAGGGGACTTGTAGGCTGTTCCTTGAGAAATGAGGGCTTCTCTAGTGGGATGGAAGGTGGAAACAAATATAGAGTATGCAGGGCCAAGATTAGCAAGAATGGAATAGATAAGGCTACCATCTTACTTTTTTACCTTACAACCTTCTAAAAGAATTCCAACAATCTTGAATTTGGACAAAAAAATATTCAATAGAGGAGAAATGATTGGGATCAAAATTAAGCAACTCATTTTCAAGATGGTGAGCTCTGATTTCACTTTTAATGCCAAAAACAATATTTAGCTTTTTCATAGCTTCATTAGGGGAGTCAATTTCTTGGATATGAAATCTAATATCTTGAGCAATGAACATTCCTATCAACCCTAGTGCTTGATCTTTTTTATTTTCCCATTTAGCGGCTTTATCTCCATTAGTAGGTTTAGTTTCTTGTCATGTGGCTATTCTATAAAGACCTTTACTTCTAAGTAAGTCTACCATGTAGGATAACCATTGGAAATAATTGGTGTTTTTAAGAATAATTGGACATGAAATTTCCATTAAAAAAAAATTGAAGCTAAAAGGAATAAAACCAACTACTTCAATGGAAAGATCTCGAAAAATTAGGCTGATTAAAAAAACACTGACTTCCGCATGAAGATGTTATGTATTTTTGAAAACAATGTTGTAGTAGATGACAGATAGTTATGTGAGAGGTTGAAAGATGATGATGAAGTTGTACTTTTAAAACCCCTCCCTTTTCCAAACTTAATACAATAAGTTCACATTAAAAAAAACTAGTTTATGTGACCAAATTTTGTAAATAAGTGAGATTCAGTTTTACAATGTTACTTTAAGTTAATGTAACCTCATGCACGAACTCCCGAGTCATACATTGGAGAATAGAACTCAATCAAATGTAAGGTTAAAACTTTAATTTTAAAAATTATGTAAATAAAAGATGTAGGTTGGGTTGAACTATATATCATTCAAAGTGTTTGAATGCCCACCGACTTATTTCGTGGCTTCTCCGTAAGTTGTATTGTTTTTCCAGTTGTGAGAATACTTACCTTTGGATTATTTCCCTTGAGATACAAGATGGACCTAATCAACAGTCTTGCAGGCTTAGGGTGACATCCACATAGAGGATGAAATGAATCATTTAGAGTGTAACCGCCTCCTCCATTTGGGGCTTCTCTCAGCTAATTTGCACGGCTCCTGTTAGTAGGAGAAAGCTCTGCTACCAATTCTTGTTATCCAAAATAATTCCACCACCATGACCGTTGATTTAGAAGACTACCCAGTATCCAGGATCCCTCCAGGTAATTTATACTTTTAAATTTCCATGGAT
This sequence comes from Pinus albicaulis, assembly GCA_034641835.2. Lineage (NCBI taxonomy): Eukaryota > Viridiplantae > Streptophyta > Pinopsida > Pinales > Pinaceae > Pinus > Pinus albicaulis. The sequence continues at coordinate 783,532,408 of CM076570.1, forward strand.
AGCAATGGCATTAAGTTAGGGTTTATATACATTTATTAATTTTCTTCCTGGTTCTTGCAGCTTCATTTCTGTGAGTAGAATTTATATGACGGTCTTTACAACATATGGATTTGAAGCACTTTATGCATTTACCTTGGAGAACCTACAAAATTCATGTTTCCTCGATGGTGGTTTATCACATCGAGACACAAATATTAAGCATAGTCATTTCGCCACCAAGAAAATCTCTTCTTAATTCATTATGCATGTTATCTAGTGTGTTTAACCTTTCAATGTTATGCAGGGTTCCAAGGAGGATAGTAGAGGGTTATAAAATCATTCAGGTAAAAACCCAATCCCTTATTTTGAACCTCATACAATAGTTTTGGGTGATTTCTCAAATTTTTCTAACAAGAATCCTAGGTTAAATGTTACAGGTGAAATTCCCACGCAGGCGATTAATATTTGTTACAATTTGCAACCATACATCTTTCAGATTTTAATGGAATCCCCTCATCTTCCTCCAGGTGCTTATAGATCTATAATCTCGATTTCAATCCTGGGTTTTCTTTAATTTAGCTACTAAAAGTTAGATATTAAATGCTAAGTGCCATATGGCTTAGTTTTCCTAAGGTAGACATGGTTATAGATAACAGCGGCTCAGCCTTACTTTCCCTTGAGGCTAACTACGACAATTTGATCCTAGGGTCAAATTTGTCAATACAAATTGCATAATGCATTACGATGAATATAGCTTAAATTTTCTATATTTATCTTTGGAAAATTGAATGTTTCACTTACAAAAAAAATAGCCAAAGATGCCTGAATTTCTTATTTGGAATTTATCAGTATTTATTAATTTACTGTTTCTTTAGATGTATTGATTCCACAAGGTTTATGCAATCCTTTTCTATGTTACATTATTTGTTGGTCTCTGCATTCTTGTTTTAGTAATATATATATTATATTGATGCTGGTAAAAAAAGAAGAGTAGCTATCATATCACTCTGTGGAACTTAAGCATATAAATTTAAGATGTTATCTTAAAAACAATAGAGGTTGATGCAACCTTAAGCCATATCTTCTGTTTTCATATTTATATATTATCTTAGTTGGTCGTTCTATGTTGAAAGTGCCATCCTTTCCCCAATGAATGGGCAGAATAAGGTTTCTCTCAGATTTTCCCTTTGTCGTATCAATTTTTTTTTGTTCAATGCACAGACTGTCCTTGGAAAATGACTCTTGTTGGTTATCGCTTCTAACCATTGCTCCTGTAGGTATCATAGACATATATGAAAATTTTTCAAGTATGAAATTGTAATTTGGTTCCATGTTTAGTTTACAGATACACAGTTTGTAAGTACATGAAGTACATTTTGGTTTCCATAGTGCTTTGTTCATGTTTTGTATTAATCATGCCTGCAACAGTAGATAACCTGAACTAAGACATTCATCATGTAAATTAAGATAGAACAAAGGAAATTAAAAAAAAAATAGGAAGGGTCCTCCCAGCTGTTACCTTGAGGTAGCTTGGTGTCAAGTGGAGGACCGTTGAAACTGCGGCCACCTTAAGGACACGGGTTAAACCCCACTCTGTTCAAAACAGAAGTAACAACACACTAACTTTGTACCCAAATCAATGTATCATGTTGTGCACTTTCTTGTAGCAAAGGGTTGCTGGCAGCTACAATTACTTATTGATGTGGCTAGTCGTGGCCTAGGTTATTGTAGAAACCAATGTTTTAAAACTTTAACTCAGGTTCATAACCAACTGAGTGTCGACTCCGACTCTGACTCTAACTCTGGTTCGGTTTCAATTACTCGGTATTTGTAAAAAATACATTAAATATTATTTTTATTTATAAAAAATCATAGTTTTAAAGATTTTAATTCATGTTTCCAAACACAAAGCAATATAATATAGAAAAAATAAAAAATATGGTCATATTAGGCTCATGAATATATCCATTATATCAAAATGGCAACCAGTGCATTATCCAATACACACATGATATAGATATCATAATAAAAAACATAACCAAGGAGGCTTTAAATGGCCTCTACAACAAGTTACAAATCATGACTAGTCACCACTGATAGACACAGAAATATCCTTTGGCTTAGAATTCAAATCAGAAGGGAAAACTCATGGCTCCTCCTCCTCATCATGATCCTCAACTGGAACTATAGCACTAGCACGCTAAGCCTGAGATAAGCTAGCTATGCGCTTGCATCATGGCTGACTAGAGGAAGTGCTTGTGGCTGCTACTCGAGGACTTCGAGCTAGGCCTGGGGCTATACCTATAAATCGAACTCCAACCACACATCAATATCCTCATCCGATTCAAATTCTTGTGGACGAGTTTCCACTAAGAAATCTAATGTTGGATCAATATCATCCAACACAATGGGATCTAAATTAGGTCTTTTGTTCAGCATCTGTTTTCATCTTAGACGGAGGTTGTACTTGACATAGACTAGATCATTTAACCGTTTTTGCTCCAAACAATTTCTCTTATTTGTGTGAATCCTCTTAAAGACAGACCAATTGCACTCACACCCAAATGCACTACAAGTTTGACTCAAAATGTGGATTACAAACCTGTGCAATTCATGACAATGGCTACCAAATCCCTCCCACCATTTTGCTGTAAAAAAAATAGTTTCAGCTAGGTCAAAATATTATATCCAACTTTGAGATTATAAACAATTTTACAAATAATAAAAGATGAATTTGTAAATTTAAATTCTTTGTTTACCTGGCTCATCGGATTCCCTTGCAATCCTTGCAAGGTTCTTCCTAAAGGTGCATGTGGTTTTGCTGAATATAGTGATATGATTGTGCATCGCTAACTGGTCACTCTCCTTTGGGATCATGCGATCAATGCAATCAATCAATCAATCTCTAACCTCCCCAGTCAAAGTTTATTCTTCCAGAGATTTATAATGATACCTTGGGTTCAGAAATACTGAGCTGCATGTATAGGGCGATGGAGTTGATTGTTCCATATTTGATCAATGATTTCCCAAATGGGCCCATACCTAGCCACTATTTCCTTGTATGTTGCCTTTATTTGCTCCTTTTCTTGATCCATAGCCTCATAAATGAAGCACATAGCCAATCTTTCCCCATCCACCAACCACAACACCTTAACCAATGGCTCAACAACCTTCACAATCTCTGCTATATTTTTCCTAAATATTTCTTTATTAAATTTCTTTTTCACATATTTTCCATCCTTTTTGCGATCCCATTGACATTCATTCCAGTCATCACTGGAAAACAGTTTTTGCAAGTTTCTATGTTGGGAAAGCATATATTGAAATGTCAAAAAATGTGTTGCAAATCTAGTGTTGGCAGGCCTAATAATATCTTTTCCCCCTGTGTGTTTCCTCATCAGGTTCAAAATCCATGAGTGATTGAAAATATATTTTGTTATGCTTTTGGCATGCTCTACAATGTTCTTTATCCAATCTATTTTACCAATATCCTCAAGCATGATGTCTATGTAATGTACAACACATGGGGTCCAAAAGATGGTTTTGTGTTTTTCCTCTAACATTTTACCAGCAAGAACACAGTTAGAGGAATTATCTGTGATGATTTGAAAAAAATTAGCCACCCACACAAATTCAACAAACTCATCCAAAAGGTGAAATAAAAAGTGTACATCTTTCACCCTTTTAGATGCATCAACTGATATTAGAAACATTAGTTCCCTGTGGACAAAAGATAAAAAAGTTTATGATGGTACAGTTCCTCTGATCAGTCCATCCATCTGACATGATGGTACACCTTGTTTTTGTCCATGAGTTTTTTAAATCTCTCAAATATTCATCAATGGACACAATTCATTTTTGCAAAATAGATCCCCTTAACTCATGCATAGTAGGGCCTTTGAAGCCCTATCCGACAACATATATGGCATCAAACATAGGTTCATAATATGGTGAACAAGAAGCATTGAAGGGGATATGAAAATCATACCACCATCTAGCTATGTAATCACAAGGAGTTTCCCTCAATTATTTATTCCAATGTTGATCTAAATTTGCTGCACTTGACCTCTAGTAGCTTTAGGACCATGTTCACTATCAGAGGGAGAGGAGGGTGTGTAAATTTTTTTGATAGTACCCTTATTTTTCATTGTACCCTTAACCATTTTCTTGAATAGACTCCAAATGGGGAGGAACATAGCAAAAGGGGTTTGATCCATTAGTGCAAGGGATATCTGAAGAGCCTTCATAATCAAAATTGGGGTTGACAACCATCATGTGTTTTATATTCCTCTTCCTCCCAATTTCAACCTCTATATATTTTTGCGTAGCTTTGTGTTCCTCAAACTTTTGAAATCGATCTCTCAACTCCTTCTTCATTTCCCCATTTTCTTCTTTTGGTGCTTCACATGGAGTAATTTAGCCTCTAAGACCAGACAACTGTAGTTTCAGCCTACGAATGCCCCCTCCACCCCACTTAATTTTTCTTTTACAAAATTTGCAATGCATTTGATCATCAACCATCTCAACATATGCCCAAGCATCAACTTTCATTCTAGGAGGCATTTTGGACTGATTTTTTGAATTTGAAATGAAAGGTTTAAATCTGAAAATGAAAAAAAAAACTACTCATTTTATGTTCATTTCTTTCACAAAAAGTTATGTTTTCAATTTCCAGATTTTCAAAAAAGAAGAAGCAAGCAAAGGCATATTTTAGAAGTGAAAAAGTACCTCTAGGCTCTATCTTCCTCAATGCTGCTCCAACAAACCAACTCCTCAATGCTACTCCAATCACTACCCAAGAAGCTCCTCACTGTTGCTCCAAAGCTCGCCTAAGAGACTCCTCAAAGTTGCTCCAAAAACCAACTCTGCAACTCTTCACAAATTCCTCACAAATTTTCACTCAAATGCAATGAGATAGATATGAGGAAATGAGAGGGGTTAGGTAGATTTTATAGGATTGGGAGGGGTTAGAGGGCATACCAAAACCCTAAAAACAAGATAAAAACCAGTTTGGAGTCCAAAATTGGGTGTTTGTGGGGTCTGCGGCCGACTAGCTTGGCTTGAACGGTATAACTCGGACTCGGTCAAGCTGAACGGTTTGTGACTGAACTGGTCGATTCAGTGATCAGATCAGCCAGTTCGGTCACAAACTAACTACCAGGCCAGTTTTTCTACAAAGATGGTTTGGCCAAGGGGTTGGCTCGGTCGGCTCGGCTGATTCCGAGTCAGATCGACTGATTTTTAAAACACTGGTAGAAACAAGAGGAAAACAAAAAAAAGAGGTGAGTTAAGAAACAGAGAAAAAAATGTAAATAGAACCTTCACCAACAAAAAAAGAAAGGAAGTCTTACTAGTTGTAGCAATAGGGAAAACCTAGGAGTAATTCGTGATGTTGGATAAATGGTCATGCCGATCGACAATGATGAGGGGTTTCAAGTGCACCTCGGAATGGGTGTTGGAAGGGTCAAGAAACTTGGGAGATTTTGATCATGAATACAAACCATTGATGAAGTTTCATGGAGATAAACCACGTATGGCCACTTAACACAAACCCTATTCGTAGATAATCTCTAAGACGAAGCATATTCACAGGACATTAAATCTTCGTCATTGATGTAAGATGTCAACCAACCTTCATCCATCTCAAGTTGAAATAAGAATCCTTTGGAAAAATAGTTAATAGATATTTTAATACCACCCAATGCCTACCTGATTATCCATATACTAGCACTACTATCGAAGAGGTGTTTTAATATGTTTTTTAAGAAAAAATATTGTCTTAAATATTTAATTTCATTTTCAGTACTAAAAAAGAGGAGGTTTATGACAATTTTTTAATACAAAATTATCATTTCATCTTAAACATTGAACTAAGGTCAAGTACAGGTTTTAATTGTTTTCATTTTTAGGTAGGCAGAGAGGGGTTTTATTTTTTTTCATTTTCAACCATGCCCGGGGAGGAATGAATTGGCTCGTAGATACATTGAATAGAGTTTCCATATAGGTGGCGAGGAGAGAATTAGCTTGCATATGTGCTTAATAGAGTCTCCATACAGGGGGTGAGGAGAAAATTATCTCACAGATGCACTAAATAGAGGTTTCCATATAGGCGAGGAGGAGATGCACTAAATAAGGTTTCCATACAAGCGTTGAGGAGCACATTAGCTCGCAAATGCGCATAATAGATATTTCCATACATGTGGGAAGGAGATGCAATGAATAGGGGTTTCCATACAGGTGGTGAGGAGAAAATTAGCTCGCAAATGTACAAGCGGGGAGGAGTAGAGGTAGATGAGTTTAGATGAAGTAGGAAATGGATGCCAGTACCATGTTTGATAGCAAATAATTTTTTGGCATAATAGGTTTTTGGCATATTTTGGAAGGAACCAGTGTAATATGCCACACCCCTTAAGAAATAAGGGGCCTTTGTTGTCAATGGTTTCCTTCTTTCCACTATGGCTAAGAATCACTGCAACAAGTTAGGGCCTTCATTAGTGCCCTTCTACCACTTGTTTTACATCAATGCATTCTTTTTCATCTGATTTGTTAGCCAGACCATCCTCCTCTCCCATTATCCCACTAGGTTATTTCCATTTATGTGGATTCAGTCGACCTTTTCCCCCATCGTGATGCATTATTGTGCATTCCAGAGTATCAAAATAAAGATCAACATATTATCCTCTGGAATTTAACAACCATGGCAAGCAAGAGCCTCTCTTCCCGGGTTACGACTCGTAACATTGTCTCATAACCATGGAGTTTCTGGAGCCCTAGTCGTCACGTGAGGTGAATATATTCATTTATCAAGCTGCCTGCAAACATTGTTGGAGGGTAAAATGATTTGAACTCTTAACCTATGATTTTTTTTCCTTCTTCTTGTTAAGACATAAACACTAGGGTTTGGGGAAAAAACATACCTTCTTTTATGACTATTGTTTATTCATGACACCTTAAATAGGTTTTACAAACTTTGATTTTTTAAAGGATGTTGTTACTTAGTTGCATTTAATATGTTGTGACCTCTTTTGCAACATTTTTTTAATATGGAGCAAGAAGAGTACACAAAATAAGAAATCAATTGGAGTTACATTGAGTTTTTATATAATCAATATGTACCAGATATTATTGAGAAGGTATTTCCTTTTTGCCTTGTATTCATGTTATGTGTTATTTTTGGTTCCAAATACTTCGTATTAGTCTTTCTTGAGCATATTGAAGAGTTGATTTGGTTCAATTCCATATAATATTTAAAGAGGCGTTGATTGAGGATTTATCAGTGTCCTAGCTATGCACCATGAAATAATTTACCGTTCTATGTGGGAAACAACTTCTCTTAAATTTAGAGAGTAGGAGTGATTGTTGTTGAATGATATTTCATAGAAATTATCCTAGGCCATTGTTGTTCTAGATAATGAATATAACCCACTTCAGAAAAACAAAATGTTATAGATAGATGTTGTTGGAAATAGATACCGCTAAATCCCATAGGATTTCTATCTATTTTCTTAAGGTGTACAAATAAGCATAAAATAAATATGTTCTATTTTTATCACTTATCTCTAAAAAGACTCTTATTATTTGAATTGAGGGGAATACATTGTTATCAGTTCTCTCTTGGTGGCCTAGATCATGTCAAGGTCCACATGAATGTGGGAAGTCAAACCCATATTAAACTATTTGGTTAACTCATTCTTTGGGCTCTATCCAGGAATGATTAACCCATCCCTTGTTCTATCCTTGGGTATGAATCCAATCCCTTCCTCAGAGACTAAATACCTTTTCCTCGAACTACAAACTAACTACCACAATATATTGAATGCTTTTACCAATTAGTCACGCTTTGATCGTCCCAATAATAAATAATTTTCTAATCAGTTCTCTACTTGAAGGTGGAGGCATTGACATTTTAGCTTTCCTGGCACCCAGGGCTAAAGCTCAATGAGGTGAGGGATAGGTAAAGATAGAGCACATGACCAATGGTTCACCCAAATCACAAAATCATCCAATGATCATGCATCCAATTCATCAACCATGGTGTGGTGGATAGGCTTAACTAAATTATTCTAATCTTTAAATGGAAACATTATGGTCAATGCTTTTTCTAACAACAACTTTATCAGATCGCTACATTTCGCTCTTTTAAGACTATCTTTGTATTTCCTCAAGCAATTAATACATGTACTTTATGTGTTGTAGTCTTTTTATTTTTTTATGATTTCAAAGTGTTTTTTATGACATTCCCGTGACTATTTTATTTAATGTGGAAATGGAAGTTATTAACATCTGGATGAGAACATTGGATAGTTCGATAATGTCTTTTTCTCTCTCCATATGTTATAATCCATATGAATTCTATCAAATCCTATCATGTTATCCGTAGAAATTTTGATTCATGTTTATGACTATACAACATGTTAGTAAATCTTAAATTCTATGTTGCAGAAACCAGGAGGAATCAATGCCATTTTGGATGAAGCTTGGTACACACATGTTCTCTTCCTTTGCATTCATTTTAATGCTTTTTGTATAAATTTACAATTTTGTGGATTTTTTTTTTCTAGCAGCTGGCTTATAGCTCGTTACTCTGTAAACGAAACATTTGATTACAGATGGATATTTTTTTTCTAGTCAAAGTCATAAATAGGAAAAAACTTGAATGCATTTCATTTTAGCGCTTTTTTCAAAAAAATTTCCTTGGTTTTGTAGTATGTTTCGAAAATCAATACACGAAACTTTTGCACAAAATATTTACCAAACCTTCAATAACTACAAGCACTTCAACAAGTCAAACTTTCTAGAACCTATTTTACAGTTTTTTATTATGATAGTGATGTAAGTAACTAGTGGCTTTGACCCTTACCATTCAATGTTTTTTAGCCATAACCACTTTATTACATTTTCCTCCTCCTTTCTCAAGATATAAAACTAGCTTGATGTATATTCCAATTGAGGACAAGATGTTATTATATATACACATATTAGGAGGCTGAATTACCCCAAACAGGGATGACTTGATGAGGCAGGGAAGACTTGGTCTTGTAGGGACTAAACTTAACATTTTGGCTCAAAAAAAATTCCTTTTCCACTTTCTTATGAAATAACCAGACGGGACTTGAATTATACACTTATAAAAAATATTATTTTGACTCAGAAACTCTAGAATCATGAAGAATATGATTGAACTATAAGACAAACCAACTTGAGCATGAAACCCATGCTTAGAATTAATAATTTTCTTTCTTATTTTTACAAAAATATACAGTCATAATTAAAAAGGTAATTATGAAGACCGAATCTAGCTACATTCTCCAACACTCCCCCATTCTCTCTCTCTATTTCTTGGCATAGGAATATCTTGAAGGAGGAATGAAATTCAAAGACAATCTTTCTGTGTTTTGGGACAATTGTTTTTTGGTTGGGAAACAAAATTCCAAATTTTTGGTTTTGAACAGGTTCCCAGATGTAGTAGTGAGGTATTTTTTGTGGTATATGAGGTGTCCTTGTTGGACGAAGTCGGGAAAGAAGCAACGATATTTTTTCTGCTCCTGTACTCTAAGGAAGAGTGAGGTTCTGTCTAGGTGTAGGAATCTCCTGAAGAAGGTTTGCAAAAATCAGCTAGAGATTTTCTAGAATAGGAAGGACATTTGAAAAGCTAGCAAAAATTGCGGATTTTCTCTTGTTATGTAAAAATAAATATCTCTAGAAGGTAGCGAATTTAGTTGACTAGTTGTTGTCAAAGAAAGTGGGGTCCTTGCCTGTCCATTTGGTTTTTCCTGTCATAAAAGGAGCATAGGTATTATCTCAAGAATATGAATTCAAAATGGATGGTTAGTTGGAGGTTTAAAAGGTAGTGGAGTAGTGACTCGACACTCATCCTAGGGTTCCAAAGCCTAAATACAGTCTGAATTAGAGTTGCCTGAAGCAGGACCTATTAGGGTTGACAATCAAGGAGGGTTTCCAAGTTGCAGGGATTTGATTCTTGTCTCTGTATCCAAAGGAAACCACATAGTTTGTCTTCTATTCAATAAGTGGAGAGGAAGTCCTGTACATGCCAGCAAAGACACTTCCTCCAATTTGTGACTACCACCAATTCAGATCCTCCAATAGAAGGATGTAGTCTGGTAGAAGGAAGCATATTGTGTTGAAGGAAACTTTGTAATAGGTTCAGAATTGAATTCTTAGACAGTGTAAAGCACAAGACATGTAGGAAACAAAACTTATTTAAATTGTGAATCTTGGTTAGAGTAACCGAAATTGTGGAATTTGGATTTAACTTATGGTTCATAGTTCTCATCAGTGAGGAACTGAAGTTGCTTGAATTTAATTTCATGCTGTGACTCCAAATTTATGTGATATTGAGTAGTGTATTGCCAAAGACTATTGTATTGTTGTTTATTATTCGAGATACCTTTTTTCATTATAATCACTAAAGAGAGAGTATAAATTTGTATTAAAATTTAACCACAGTAATAGAAAAGAAAGGTTAATTATCAAGAAATTCTAGGGAGATTCATGAAGTAAGTGTTCTCAAAGGAATGATATCCTATCCTAGATTTCCCATCTATCCAACGAGGATCTCTGATTGACAATCATCCAGAGCTTGTTTAACCAAAAGTAAGCTTATAAATTAATGTACTTTTCCTTCCCCCACCTCCTCCTTTCAGAATCATATTTGTATTATAGGCACCCTCTTCATTATCCTAGGCAGTAGTAACATCAATCATTATGTCTAGATATTCAACAAGCATCAAGTTTGAAGCAGGTCCATTGTGTCCTATCTTTTATTCAAATCCCTTAGGATTCATAGCGTAAGTAAACAAGCATGGATCAATGTATTATGGATTTTGTTGTCGAGCGGCCTTACAACACCTCTCCCTCTCCCCTTTGGTCAAGCTTGCTTATGCATCCTCTCCCTCTCCCTTATGGTTGAGACAAAGGTTTTTTGGTTGGGAAAAAAAATTCCAGGGTTTTGGTTTTGAATAGGTTCCCATATGTAGTAGTGAGGTATTTTTTTGTGGTATATGAGGTGTCCTTGTGGGATGGAGTCTGGAAAGAAGAAGCGATATTTTTGTGCTCATGTACTCTAAGGAAGAGCGAGCTAATGTCTAGGTGTTGGCATATCCTAAAGAAGGTATGAAAAAATCAGCTAGGGATTTTCTGGCATAGGAATTACATTTGAAAAGCCAACAAAAATTGTGGATTTTCTCTTGTTATGGCACAAGAAATATCTCTATAAGGCAGTGAATTTAGTTGACTAGTTCTTCTCTTGGAAAGAGGGGTCCTTACATGTCCCTTTGGTGTTTCCTATCATAGAAGGAGCCTTGGTATTATATTAAAATGTTGGATCCAAAGTGGATGGTTCATTGGAGGTTTAAAAGGAAGTGGAGTAGTGACTCGACACTCATCATATGGTTTCAAAGCCTAAATACAGTCTGAATCAAAGTTGCCTGAAGCAAGACCTATTTGGGTTGAGCATCAAGGAGGGTTTCCAAGTTGCCGGGATTTGATTCTTGTCTCTGGATGCAAAGGAAACCACAAATTTTGTCTTCGATTCAATATGTGGAGAAGAAGTCCTCTATGGGCCAGCAAAAATAATTCCTCCAATTTGTGTCTGCCACCAATTCAGATCCTCCAATAGAAGGATGTAGTTTCGTAGAAGGAGGCATATTCTGGTGAAGCCAACTCTGTAATAGGTTCAAAATTGACTTCTTAGACAGTGTAAAGTCCTTGAAGTGTGGGAAACATAACTCATTTAATTTTTGACTCCTGGTTAGAGTAAATGATATTGTTGAATTTGGATTTAACTTAGGGTGCATAGTTCTGATCAGTGAGGAACTGAAGTTGCTTGAATTGAATTTCATGTTGTGACTCTAGGTTTATATGATATTGAGTAGTGTATTTCCAAAGACTATTGTATTGTTTTTTATTATTTGAGATACCTTTGTTCATTATAATCAGTGAAGACAGAGTGGAAATTCTGAATTAAAATTTAAAAACAATAATAGAAAATAAAGGTTAATTATCAAGAAATTCTAGAGTGATTCATGAACAAGTGTTCTCAAAGGCATCATCTCTGATCCTATATTTATTGTATATCCAAAAAGGTTCTATGATTGAAAATCATCTAGAGCAAGTTTATCCAAAAGTAAGCTCATCAATTAATATGGTTTTCCTCCCCCCACTCCTTTCAGAATCATATTTGTATTGTAGGAACCCTATTCATTATTCTAGGTAGCGGTACCATCAATAATTTTGTCCATCTATCCAATAAGCATCAAGTTCAAAGTAGGTCCACTGTGTCATATCATTTATTCAAATCCGTAGGTATTCATAGCGTAAGTAAACAATCATGGCTCAATGTTGTTGTCGAGCAACCTTACGACACCTCTCCCTCTCCCTTATGGTAAAGGCTTCTTACGCATCCTCTCCCTATCCATTATGGTAAAGCCTGCTTATGCATCCTCTCCCTATCCCATATGGTTGAGACAAAGGTTTTCTGGTTAAGCAACAAACTTCCAGGGTTTTTCTTTTGAACAGGTTCCCATATGTAGTAGCGAGGTATATTTTTAGGTATATGTGTTGTCCTTGTGGGATGAAGTATGGAAATAAGAAACGATATTTTTTGTGCTCCTGTACTCTAAGGAAGAGTGAGGTTCTGTCTAGGTGTAGGCATCTCCTAAAGAAGGTCTGCAAAAATCAGCTAGGGATTTTCTGGCACAGGAAGGAAATTTGAAAAACTAGCAAAACTTGTGGATTTTCTCTTGTTATGGCACAAGAAATATCTCTAGAAGGAAGCGCATTTAGTTGACTAGTTCTTGTCCTGGAAAGTGGGGTCCTTGCCTATCCCTTTGGTGTTTCTTGTCATAGAAGGAGCCTTGGTATTATCTCAACAAGTTGGACCCAAAGTGGATGGTTAGTTGGAGGTTTCAAAGGCAGTGGAGTAGTGAATCGACACTCATTGTAGGGTTCCAAAGCCTAAATACAGTCTGAATGAGAGTGGCCTGAAGTAGGACCAATTCGGGTTAAGCATCAAGGAGGGTTTCCAAGTTGCAAGGATTTGATTCTTGTCTCTAGATCCAAAGGAAACCATAGTGTTTGTCTTCAATTCAATCTGTGGAGAAGAAGTCTTGTACATGCCAAAAAAGACACAAGTTCTTGCAATTTGTGACTGCCACTAATTCAGATCCTCCAATAGAAGGATGTAGTCTCATAGAATGAAGCATATTGTGGTGAAGCCAACTTTGTAATAGGTTCATAAATGACTTCTTAGACAGTGTAAATCCCAGGAAGTGTAGGAAACACAACTTATTTAAATTGTGACTCCTAGTTAGAGTAACTAATATTGTGGAATTTGAATTTAACTTGTGGTTCATAGTTCTCATCAGTGAGGAACTGAAGTTGCTTGAATTGAATTTCATGCTGTGACTCCAAGTTTATATGATATTGAGTAGTGTATTGCCAAAGACTATTGTATTGGTTTTTATTATTCAAGATACTTTGTTTCATTATAATCACTGAAGAGAGAGTAGAAATTCTGAATTAAAATTTAACCACAATAATAGAAAAAGAAAGGTTAATTCTCAAGAAATTCTAGGGTGATTCATGAATCAAGTGTTCTCAAAGAAATCATCTCATATCCTAGATTTCTCATATATCCAACGAGGCTCACTGATTGATAATCATCCAGAGCCACTTTATCCAAAATTAAGCTCATATATTAATATGCTTTTCCTCCCCCCACTATCCCTGTCCTTTCAGAATCATATTTTTATTGTAGGCACCCTCTTCCTTATTCTAGGCAATGATACCATCAATAATTCTGTCCAACTATCCAATGAGTAGCAAGTTCAAAGAAATTCCACTGTGTCCTATCATTTATTCAAATCCCTAGGTATTCATAGTGTAAGTAAACAAGCACGGTTCAATGTATTTTGGTTTTTTTTTTCTTCGAGTGACCTTACGACACCTCTCCCTCTCTCTTATGGTCAATCTTGTTGATGCATCCTCTCCCTCTCCCTTATGGTTTAGACAGGTTTTTTGGTTGGGTAAAAAAATTACAGGGTTTGGGTTTTGAATAGGTTCCTATATGTAGTATCAAGGTATTTTTTATGGTATATGAGGTGTCCTTGTGGGACGAAGTCTGGAAAGAAGTAGCGATATTTTTTGTGCTCCTGTACTTTAAGGAAGAGCGAGGTTTTGTCTAGGTGTAGGCATTTCCTGAAGAATGTTTTTCAAAATCAGCTAGGGATTTTCTGTCACAGGAAGGAAATTTGAAAAGCCAGAAAAAATTGTGGAATTTCTCTTGTTATGGCACAAGAAATATCTCTAGAAGGTAGTGAATTACGTTGACTAGTTCTTGTCCTGGAAAGTGGGGTCCTTGCATTTCCCTTTGGTGTTTACTGTCATAGAAGGAGCCTTGGTATTATCTCAACAAGTTGGACCCAAAGTGGATGGTTATTTGGAGGTTTATTAGGAAGTGGAGTAGTGACTCGAAACCCATCGTAGGGTTCCAAAGCCTAAATACAGTCTGAATGAGAGTGGCCTGAAGTAGGACCAATTTGGGTTGAGCATCAAGGAGGGTTTCCAAGTTGCAGGGATTTGATTCTTGTCTCTGGATCCAAAGGAAACCAAAGAGCTTGTCTTCCATTCAATATGTGGAGAAGAAGTCCTGTACAAGCCAACAAAGAATCTTCCTACAATTTGTGATTGCCACCAATTCAGATCCTCCAATAGAAGGATGTAGTTTGGTAGAAGGAGGCATATTGTGGTGAATCCAACTCTGTAATAGGTTCATAATTGACTACTTAGATATTTTAAATACGAGGAAGTATAGGAAACATCTCATTTAAGTTGTGACTCCTGGTTAGAGTAACTGATATTGTGGAATTTGGATTTAACTTGTGGTTCATAGTTCACATTAGTGAGGAACTGAAGTTGTTTGAATTGAATTTGATGTTGTGACTCTAGGTTTATACGATATTGAGTAGTGTATTGCTAAATACTATTGTATCGTTGTTTATTATTCGAGATACCTTTGTTCAATATAATCACTGAAGACAGAGTAGCAACTCTCAATTAAAATTTAACCACAGTAATAGAAAAAGAAAGGTGAATTATAAAGAAATTCTAGGGTGAATTATCATAACACTGTACAATAGTATCAGTGGTAGGGGTGCACTATTGGATTTATTTTGTTAAAATATTGTACAAGAAGGATCAATTTTATTGAAAACTAGGGAAACTTACCATATCACATTACATAGAGGTCAAAATTTCAAATAAAAAATATGCAACCTGGAGGCCTCCAACAAAAACTAGCTTAGATTTTTTTTGTGCTAGGATTAATATAGACGAGGTTTCCTTGTATTAGCTTAATGCTATTTTGTGATTTTTTAATATAGATGGGGTTTCTTTATATTAGGTTAATGTAAATATATAGATCCATCTCATTAAAATGACGATTGTGGTTAGATTTCTATTTGGTTGTTTCTTTCTTGATGCTCCATAAGTTGCCTAGATTCTTGATAGCTCTTTAGTTTTCCTTTTAACACTTATAAGTGCTTTCATGCAATGGAATTCATGTTTTTCAAACATAAATACTATTATGAATATCTTGTAATTTATCCAAGATATGAGAAGATGGACTCTTATTTAGGACACATGACAACAATTGCGATCTCTACCTCATTAAGCAACATTTCAAAGGAGAGGAAGTTGGGTGCAGTGTTTAATAATTATGGAAAAAAAATTCTTCTCTTTCAGTTTTTTCGCCTATTTCTTTTATTTTCTTAAGAAAATATGGACTCTCAGATTACATACCAGAAAGAAGGTAGTTAATACAAGAGCCATGGAAAAGGAGTTGTACTTCAATTGGTATGGCTCAACGACAAAAACATTGCAGGTTAGAGGAAAATGCATGTTTAAAGGAAGGTCACCTACATGCGAAACATCACCGTGGATGATATTTCCTTTTCCACTTATATTTGATGTTTTGGCATATAATTTTTTATTCAATTGAAATATTATTGAAATCTAATTACAATTGTCTTACATGTAGGTGTGAACAAACTTGTTGATCTTGTTAGAGTCACCCTTGGATCGAAGGGCATAAATGTTGTTTCAGAGAGCAAGTACGATTCTACCAAAATAGTAATCAATGGCATGAAAATAACTAAGTAGGTAATTTGTAGATGTGTGTTTTGGTTTTATTTTTAATGTTGTAATAGTTTCCCCTTCCTAAATGTCTTAGATCTGGTAGGAAAAGTTTGCAAACTGAAAGGTCAAAGAAAATATATTTAGGAATCAACGGTCTACTTTGCTTGTGGACTAGTCACATGAGAGTAATGAATAAATATTTTCAAAGTTCTATTGTAATGGACAGTCTAATGAAATGTATTTCAATGCCATGGTTTCATCTTTTTAACATGTTTTTTGCTGCTAGTATTGGTTTAAGATCTATTCATTTTTGTAGGGTTTTATGGTGTTTGTTTTTTTAGTTTTGGTTTGGAATTTAATGAGTTTATGATGGAATTTGAATGAAAAAATTATCATCAGTTTTAATGAAAAACTTATCATCAGGTATTTGAAAATTTTGATCTTTCTCTCAATTTTTATGAGCTTGTTAAGAAGGACCCAACATAAAAATATTGTATCCTAAATTTATGAATAGGAATTTGAAATGAAACCCTTTTTTTTAAGTTGTTGCAACAGGTGCAAATCCCATTCAAATTACTAGGGGCACTGATGTGACAACAAGGCCTTTCTTTCAGAACTCAAAAGTTTGTTAAAGGAGGTAAATCCTCATATTTTAAGTAGGTTTCTTTCTAATTTTCTGATGGTTTAGTGTTTCATCTAATTGAATGAATTAGTTGCCTAAGGTATTTTTGGTTGCAAAATATTTTTCATTTTTTCATACAGTATTTTGACTTGACGAATACATTTGGTTGTGTGGTCTTGTTATATATTTAATAGTTGTAGTTGTTTAGACTTATGATTAAGGTGCACTTTTATTATGGAAATAGTTTATGCAACATATCATTTAATCCTTACTCCATGGTAGCATGTTGATCAGTTTCTTGTGAAACATTTGTATTCTTGTAAATTGTTTTTGTGTGAAGTGTTACACATGTTAACACTTTGTAATCTATATTATTTTCCAGGTTGAAGACAATGAATTAGTATATGTTGGTTCAATGAGTGTTGTGAATAAGTATGAAATAGGGAAAATGATAGCATAGGCTATGATAAAAGTTGGAAGGAAAGGTGTTGTGACACTTTATGAGGGAAAAAGTGCATAAAATAATCTGTATGTTATGGATGGAATGCAATTTTATCATGGTTATATTTGTCCACACTTTGTGATAGATAGTGAGAAGATATTAGTGGAGTATGAGAATTTTAAGGTAATTAATGCAAAAGAAGTCTATTCTTATTTCTTTGTTGTGGTGTTATTCATTCGTTTTCCTTGTACTATGGGAGAGAATAATTGAAAATCACACTCTTTTTAAAATAAAACCCTCAATCTTTCATCACCATACACACTTGGCATAAATATAGGTGGAACTTTGAAGTTTCGCTGGAAAGTGGCATAAATGTAGGTGGAACTTTGATGTTTTGCAAGGTTCCATCTACTAGAAACCATGTTATATCAAGGTTCCAAGAAATTTTGTTTGGTTCTTAAACCTTGCTCTCATGAAATCATGAGAAATGATTTCCTAGTCACGTCCATCTTACCAGTATGCATATCATACAACCTCGAGGTTGATTTTGGGTTGTGTTGGTTTGCACAAAATTGTATATAATTTTGTGCCCTAAGTTTTTTTTGGTTTGTTTATTAATGTGTGAGTGCTCATTTAATGATTAAACATAAATATGAACATTGCTAAGCATAGGTTATGCTAAATATATATTATTTCATCTTTTCTTTTTCATTCTACTTATATCATTATTTATTGGAAATTGCAGTTTCTATTGGTTGATAAAATCACAAATGAAAGAATTAGAAAATGCCATCCGTGGGAGGTATTCTATTTTTATCATTATCGAGGACATTGAACAAGAAGCTTTAGCTACTATTGTTGTCAACAAGCTCTCTGGTGCATTGAAGGTTGGTCCTTTGAAAGCTCATGGATTTGGAGAGAGGAAAAGCCAATACTTGGATGGCATTGCCACATTGAGGGGAGATACTTTTTTATTTGAGCTACATTACTGAGATAACACATTATGACATTCCTTTTGTTTTATTTTTATCTTTTTTTATCGAGATAACATATTTCTTAAAGGGTTCTAGCTCAATGGAAGAGCAACTACCCTGCAAGCAGGGGGCTGGTGGTTCAATTCCATCATATTGTAGGAGGTTGGTGGTTCAATTCCATCATGCCCTAACATGATTTAGTTATTGAAGAAACATATATATATATATATATATATATATATATATATTAAAGATCATTTTTTATTATCTCTAAAGAGACAATAACTAGGATTGGGATTAAAGACAATTTTTTAAGACATAATTTGAGCCACTAGTTTAAAGACAATATTTGAGACAATTTATACTTTTTTTTTTGTCTCTAGATAAGACAAAATAAATTGTCTTAAGAGACAATAATACATGTATTCTATATTGTCTTTATAAAGACAATTTTTTAAGACAATAATTTGAGACACCCGCTTAAAGACAATGTTTAAGGCAATTTACAAGTTTATTTTTGTCTCAAGTTAAGACTATTTACTCAAAAATTATCTTAAATATTTTCTTTAACTCCCCAGGTTTTGTAGTAGTGTTATAATATTCCAATATGTTCGTTGTTTATTTGTGCTAAAGAAGCTGCAACCAAGAGTTTCTTCTTTAATTTTTCCACACCAACTAGGCATCCTTGCTGTTTTTAATGATATTTTTCTGTTTCATAGGTTGTAGTTTTTCAAAGAGTATTACCAATATTCTTTAATAACATGATTCAATTTTTCAATTCTTGTAAATTTAATACAACTTCTTAGCCTATATTTAAACCTTAGCAATATATAACCTTTTTAAATAAAGGAGGTTAATTTTTTTTGCGATAGTGCTTTGCACCATATACAATTTTATTATAATAATAATTTTTTTTTGGACCATTTTTTATTTTATGATTTGCACCCTATACAATTTATTATTATAATAATAATTGAACATTTTTATAATAAATTGTTAAATTTTGCATGGAATGCCACATATGCATTTAACACTAAATTTAATATTTTTTATTAACTCCACTTTTGCACCATAAAATATAGCACCACTTAAATACCACCACATTATCAAAGCTTGTGCACCACAATTTGAAAAATAAAAATTTATTAAATCCTTAACAAATAATAATACTGATGTGAAGCTAAATAACCCTTCTTCTTGTAGTGGACCCTTTCTACCAACTCTACATACAACCCTTCTTCTTGTAGTGGACCCTTTCTACCAACTCTACATACATACAGCTTGTAGGTCTTAGTTACCTCGCCAAAAACCTTTATTTCACCATGAGTTCACTGCTCCACTGACTGCTGGCTCCCGTTGCATAGCCTTCATACCGCCTGCAAGTCTTAGTTACCTACAGGTTTCGCGGATCCCCAGAGCGGTTTAGCCATTAGGATTTGTCAAAATCCCATTCGGATTTTGATATTATAGTGCCTGCTAAGGATTCATCGAAAATGAAACGTTTCGAATAAAAATTAGATTACAGCACTGCATCATATTTTCTTCGCTCTCTCTGGTAGGTGCGGGCCTACGAATTGGAAGACATGATTCGCCAAACCATCGCCAGTAATTCAGTCAAAGTTAGTGCCTGTATCCAGAGCTTTTCAGCGTGAGATGCTGGTGTCCCCGGACAATCTCGTGCTGTGTAAATTACAATTAGCTTTCTGACTTCGAAATTATTTTCTCTTCCAGAATTATGTTGAGGGCATGGAAATATGATCATTAATTTCGAGGTTCAATGACGTGAATAATGGAGATGCTAAAATACAGCGTGTTGATGGATTATCATCACTGGTTTTCACAGGAGGGTTTTCATTGATGGATTTTAAATGCTATAAATTTGTATCTCAAATGGCTACGAGAAAATGCCAAATTTACTTATGGTCTGGGATGCTATTATTTCCGGGTATATATATTAGGGTGTTTGCCATTTTTTCCATCAAATACTAAGGTTTATATTTTTAAAAATTGGATTCGTCTGAATACTCACAGTTTGTTTCGATTTGATCGATGTAATTGACTGACTTATGCCCATATTTGTTTGTAGGCCTCCAGAAACTCCATGGGATGGTGGTGAGTATTTTCTCAAATTAAGATTTTTGGTTACTTCCAGAATTCCGATTGAAGTTTTGTATCAAATTTTTCTAGGCATATTCAAGTTAACGCTAGCGTTCAAGCAGCATTATCCTAATACACCTCCAAGGTGAGGTTTGTATCGAAGATTTTTCACTCAAATGACCTTAAATTTCTTACTCTTCAGCAAATGCAAATTGATTATTCATGATTTTGATTAAATAGTATTTGATTGTGCAAAAAAAATGAAATATGCCCCTCTTGCTTTTAATTTCTTACGAGGGATATCAGATTTAGGTAATCTTAAACGAAGTGATCTTTGGTTCGTCCTGTGCAGTTTATAATCATGGTGGTATTTGCTTAGACATTTTGCAAAATCAGTGGAGTCCATTATATGATATTGGATCAAACTTATTTTTTGGGTTATTGGCCATTTAATAAGGTGTAATATTAATATATACTGTTTATTTTTAGATTTAAATTAATGTAAATCTAATTGTAACCAGTATATGCCACACATTATTAAATACTTGATAGCCCAGAAAATAAAACTAGTTCTCATTTCAATTTAGGTATTTAAATAGTTGGTAGCTCAGAAAATAAAACTGACCATAATGTTGTCCTAGTTCTCATTTCAATTTAGGTATTTTTGGTTGTGAGGTGTTCTTCCATGGAGTATAGTAGCTGCAATATAATTGCTGATCAATATTTGTCTTTTCTATACTATGGTTGTAGTCATTACTCTGTGATCCAAATCCGAATTCCGCTGTGCTAATGGGAAGGCTGCTAGGTTATACTGCCAAGATCGGAATGAATATAAAAGAAGGGTTCGTCGAGTTGTTGAAGAAAGTTTTTGAAATATATAACAGAAAATTCACTGAGCAAAACGTTTTTAGTGGGATTGTTGTCGTAATCAAGATTTTGTAGATTCAGATACTTTTCATCAACGTGTTATACGTATTCAGTTTATTTATCTATGATATAATATGTTTTCATTTAACTTTTTTATTCAAAAGATTGTTTTATCAAATTTGGGGTTTTCGCGTTGTTGCTTTTGATTTTTCCGTTGAAGTTCTAGAACTACAATTTTATGATATTTGAATTAACACTATATAACTGACTTTGAGGATATTTGAATTTAGTTTTGGATTTTTTTAAATTAAATGTATTTTAAATGTAAAGATTATAGTAAATAAATTTGATAATAACTTTTTTTTTTTTTCATTTATATATATATATATATTTTTAATTTTTAAATAATTTTATTGGAGTTTTTTTATTAGAATTGTTAAGAGTTTCTATTGGAATTGGCTACCTTAATCATTTTATTAATTAAACAATTTAATGAGATGATCTAACTTTAAAGATGTCACTATATTCTAGTAGTCACTATATCAATAGATGGAATCACACCATTAACTTCAGTGCATATTTAAAACATATGATTAAACCATGTTTAAATCAATGCAAATGCAAATTATATATTTACCATGTCATTTGTAAATTTCCACCTATAAAGATTAACATTTTGTAAATTTCCAACTATGAAGGTTAACATGAAGTGGAGAATTACAAAAAAAAATGTAGACACCTATCATAGTAGTGGAAAGTGATTGTTTTTAATTTCAAAATGTTGATAACATGTGTCCAATTCAAAATAACAAGTGTCCTTGGCTTTTGTCCATAGATTTCATTAACCTATAAGTGTGTTTGATCATTTCATTATGTTCTAACAAATAGTCGTCTTATTGTTGATAGCACTTCTAATGCATATATATAGAACCCTCACATTTTGACATAAAGATATGGTTGCACCTATGGAAATTTCAAGGCGAGATGTACAAAAAAATATTGTTGAGCTTCACACATTCATCAATAAATAGGTAAGGAGATGGTCCTAATTACTTAAATCACAATGCTATATTTAATAAATGGTTAAATTGATGTCGCTAATGGTTTAAATGCAGAGATTGGATTTGATTTTTCTTATTGTCTAATCATGAAGATATGTGTTTAATAAAAATCTATAGAGAAGTATTAAAAAAAGGAATTTTTTTTTATTCAAATTGATTCATTGTTTCATGCTGTCTATATAAATGTAGAGCTATATAAAAGTGTGTTCCTCCCAATTTGTGTGAAAAAATGGTTGATTCATGTAGCTTATAAAAATTGATAATGTAAGGTAATATATTAAAAATTTGCAATTGTATAATTATAATAGTTGTAATTTGAAGTAAAATCAATCAAATAAAGCTTAATAAATTCAAAATAAGAAGAAGTCTCTAATAAGATGTCTAAATTGGGTGTTAGGTACTATAATAGTTGTAATTTGAACTAAAATTTGAAAAAGTAAATATTTTGAAATGTCATGCAATTCAAGTGAAATGAATTTGATAAATTAAAACTAAGAACCAATCTATGAGATATCTGAATTGGGTGTTAGATACTACTATGGAATAATTGGAAATAGATATGCCATGAGTATTTTCTTGCATTCAACATTTGAAAATTATTTCAAAAGATCTCCCTTTTTCTTGCATTCAACATTCGAAAATTATTTCAAAAGATCTCCCTTTTTCTTGCATTCAACATTAAAAAATTGTTTAAAATGCTGTAGCTTAAGAAGACTACTTGTGTTGTTGGAGGTGTGATATTAATGGTGTAGTAAATATAGTTTGGTTTTTATATTTTGCTTGTAAGTTATTTTCTATAGTCAATTCACAAATATATTTTATATTTGTGTTTCTCTTTAAAGAGCTGGTGTATTGTTATTCAATCTTTTTTCACTAGAATATAATTACCTTCCAATAATGAGAAGAATTTAGGGTTGAAACCTTCATTTAATTCATTTTTTTTAATAATATAATAATTCAAATCTTTTTAGATTTTCATAGTGTTTACACTAAATATATATAAATATTATTTCTGATTTTATTAAAATCTAAATACATTGATATATAAATAAAAAAATCAACTGCATTTCATTTTCCTTGAATTTAAATAAGTTAGAAAAAAAAATCTTACATCTTCATTGATTTTAAAATGCAACTATCTTAATAATATTCCATCCTTGAAGAGATCAAAAACTATTTCTTCTGTGAGAAGATGGGGATGTCTTTATGTTAGTTATTTATATTTTTATTTGGAAGGATAAATTGAGAGATTGATAATATGCATCACTAGTTGTAAGTTTTTTTTTTTTAAATTTTAATTGTAGATTTAATTACAATGAATAGTTGAACAATATACTACATAAAGATTTTGATATATTACAACAACCCATAATGATAACTAAAAATAAAACGGATGCAAAAGTATTGAAGAAACCCAAAATGGATGCAAAAGTATTGTATAATGAAGACATATACTCCATAAAAATTTTGATCTATTACACCAAACCACAATGATAACTGTAAAAAAAAATGGATACAAAAGTATTGAAGAAACCCAAAATCAATGTAAAAGTATTGTATAATGAAGACATATTGCAATTATTGAAGAAACCCAATTTTATTTAAATTTATTGCTGAGAAATTTTATTTAAATTTATTGTTGAGTAATTTTTTTTATGAGAAATTTGTGTTTTATCTATAAAATTATGATATCAAAATATTCAACCTTCCAATAATTTTTATTATTCAAATAACTGCAACTTATTATTATAATGATGTGTTGCATTTAAAAAATGTAGAGTTTACTAGAAATTAAATGTTTTATCACATTCATTAGTCACAAATCTAGTGACTGTAAATCCACTACTATAACAACTCTAAGTGATCAATGATGCAAAATTATGGTGATATTTGAGTTAGTAAGCATTGTTATACAACTAACAGATTTAAGTTTTTAAATATTCAAGTTAGATTTTGAAATATTAAGTTTAATATTTAGATTTAATATTAAATTTAATGTTATTTAGGTTTAATATTAAATTTATAGTATTAGGTTTGATAATAATAATATTAGGTTTAGTTTTAATAATAATATTATTTTAGATTTATAATAATATTAGGTTTTTTTTTTTTTCCACAGAAAAAATCGGTAACCTTTTATTTATGAAAATGAAAAGTTACACATAGCATATGCATTGAAGCATTTTCAGATATTGCCCATTGGGCTCATGTGCTTTGGCACACAATGCGGCGTAGCGAGGCTACCGTGCATTCAGAAAGAATGAGAAAAAGAGAAAAAGAAGGGAGGAGGAGACAGTAAAAACTGGTTCCAGAGGGTGAGTAGAAACTCACACCTCATGTTTTTCTTCCCTTCTTCTTTTCGACCTTGCGCCACTCTCCTTGGGTGGGCTCGATCGTAGCTAGGACTAACTGTGTTTCTGCTTTCTGTGGGCCTGTATCCTTGTCTGAGTCTGAAGTATCAGAGGGATGATGCCGTTTGATCCCTCCCATACTTAGATCCTCACTTATCTTCTCTGCCTGAGTTGAATAGGATTGTGAGTCCTTGTTAGCTGATAGGATTTCCTTTTGGGTCTCTTTTCCTTGGGTTGTCTCAGTATTCTCTGTGGGAGTGACTTCCTCCTCTGCTTCTGATTCGTCGTCCTCTGAGTCAGGAGGGGGATATTGCCACCCTTTTCTCTGCTTCCCTTTCTGCTTCTTTTTGCTGTTTGCTTTCTTGGCTTCTGGACATGTACTTTGTAAGTGCCCTGTTAGCCTACAGATTCTGCATCTGAAAGCAGTATTTTCATAGTCTAGTCCTTGCAACCAGTTTTGTTGCTTGTATACCAGCCTTATACTTTCTGGCAGTCCTTTACTTAGATCAACTTCGACACAAATTCGTGCAAAAGTGAAGATCCTCTCCTCAATCCTCTCCAGATCTGTTTTGATATATTTCCCTAAGCTGTTCCCAATACCTTCCAAAACTCGTTCACTCCAAAAGTGAAGAGGAAGGTTATATAGGCGGACCCAGACCGGCATTCTAGAGACTATCATTTTGTTTGGGTCGAAATCTGGGAACCATGGGGTCATAAAAAGACCCGTTGTTCCCCAAAACCAAGGCCCTGCCCTGATGATTGTGTCTCTGGCTTCCGTGGATGCGAACTTAACAATGAAAAAACCCTTGGAGCATAGATGTATATCACATTCCATGGTCCAGTTAGTGTAGATCCAGTGAAATAGATCCATTGGCTTTGGCCAAAAACTGTTAAATCGACAGATTAGGGCCTGAGTTTCATATGACTTAACATCTTCTTCTAGTCCCGTAGAATCAATGTTGAGGGCTGGGGTTTGCCCAAGCTGATCTACAATGTATGGCCTAGGTATATGTCCTCCTTGGACTGGAGGGGACCCTAGATCTCTGTTACCCTGTAAGATATTTTTGTAGGAGAAGCCTCCCTTGGGTTGTTGCTGAGTTGTAGTCTTTTTCCCCTTGTCTCCTCCTGTGGAGCTTGGATGTCCCTGAGGCACAACACCTCCTCTCAGCCTAAAGTTCAAGGCTATGGTTGTTTCTGGGCTTATATCGTAGTTCTTCAAGGTTCTGCTATCCTGAAGGGACCATCTTCCACTGACCAGATGCTGGATCTGAACAGGGTATCCCATCAATGCCCAGATTTGCTGTTTCAACTGCATAATGGTGCTTTCTGCATGTACCCATACTAGACTGGTTTTCCCCACTGGGGGTTTAATAAAAATCTGAAAAAAAAGATAATGTTACCTGTTGCCGGGGTTCTGGCTGTTCTAGCGCTGCCTCAAGGTACGAGTAAGGGGGCTGCCCCCATGGTATGCATTGAGAAGACCTCTTCCGTGCCTCATGCCAGATCTGGAGAAGATTGGGCTTAGGCTCCTTTGCGCCCAGAGGGAAGGAAAAGAGATCGCTGTAATCTATAGCTGCATGGCTGCCAGATTCCTTGAAGATCGTCAATCGCGCCCTTGCAGCCTCTTCTTCCTGTGGAGGACCCCCCCAAGCCAGATCCATAACTGATGGGAGACAAGTCATATCCTGGGCGATCCGATCTGTCTTGACATTGCAGGATTTGCCTGGGGCTGGATCCGCATGCGATCTATCAGCTTTGAGAGGCCCCGATCCACCAGCAAATGAGCCACACCACCGGTCCGGTCTTGGATTCTTTGATTTCCCATGTTGCATGCCCCATGGAGAAAAGGGCGCAGCGGCGTCTCAGTAAGTGTTCGGCCTATGGGGATCTTACGCGGCAGGCTCCTTGGCATAGCTGCTAGAGCTTTGAAGCTGCCGAAGGCCAATGAGGGCGCGGCAGTCCAAACGAGGGGATCCACGGCTCCTGGCCGGATCATACAAAGCCTTGGCGGCGGCGGCAGAGCACGAATAAACCCTAGCGCGATCCATACCCCGGATTCCTCTAAACATTACCTCCTAATCTAATAATATTAGGTTTTTATAGTAATGATAAATAACATTATTAATAATTATATTTTAACATTAATTTAAAAAAAAAAACACACACACACACACATATATATAAACAAGAATTATAGAATATTAATATCAATGTTTAGTAAATTTTATTGTTAATTTATAATTATAATATTTTTCATTAATAATTTAAATAGTTAATATTAAATTACATTAATATTATCCACTAATAATAAGATTAATTAATGGTAGTATTTCATTTTTAATATTATTAATTAAAGGTGCATTTACTAATGGTTGAATACTTTACTTATCTTTACTTAAATTCTATAGGACAACTATATCCATCTCACAACTTTAAGTTTTAGATTGTGTTATATAATATATTAAACACTATTTTAGGTTTATAACTTGTTTATATACTTTAATATATTAAAGTATAGATATTTTTTTTTGTAAGTTAGGTTAAGCTATATTAGATCATAAAAGAAACTTTACATAGGCATTGGGTTGAGATGGCAAGCGGTGCTTAGCTAATCCTAACCTTATAAGATTTCAAAATAAAGCAGGTTTGGGGCTGTCTTCTAGGAGGAAACCAACACCTTACGCGTCAAACAGTCATGTTTTACAAAATGTCCCGTAACATATTAGAACAAAATAGATATAGTATGTCCTGAAATGAGAAAAAAGAGAGATGAACCGAGCTACCACGTAATCATGGTGTTCCTTCATCATCCTCTGTTGCGGGGTCCTCCTCCTCGATGAGGCATCCATATTCATGCACAATGGCCTCCTCCTCAGCTATTGGCTCACGCGGGGGATTCGGGGGGGGGGGGGTGCTGCGTGGATGATAGGAGGAACATGGTACTATTCATCTAGAACTCTGGTTTGGATTTCATCCGAATCCATGATCCAAATGTCTATCTCCTCCTTCGCTGGCTCGTGAATAGGGAGCGGCTCGGTTTTTCGAGGAGTGCGCAGCTCGAAGTGTGCAATGGTAGACTTCATGGGGCCTCTTCTGCCTCTCGGTTTCTCTAGAGTTAAGACTGTCTCTTCCTGGGTGCGATCAGGCCTTTGAGCAGCCTCCCTATCAAGTCTTCTTGAAGAGGAACCTTCAATGGATTTCAAATGCTCATCTTGACCACGGTGATAACACCCCAAGAACGCACCTCTTTGGATACCCCTGATGGGCTTTTGACGTTGTCGCGGGGCCATGGGGAAGCTAATGAGTAGAGGTAGGGAAGTCGGGGTTAAAGCAGTGAGGTGTACAACAAAGATGCACAATGGGGGGGGGGGGGGGTGGTGAAATAGGGGGGCGTGCAGCGAGGGAGCCCGCCTCAGATAACATGTAGTGAGGAGAGGCAAAAGAGGAGGGGTTTTCTATAGGGAGGTGCACAACCGGGGGCATGCAAAAATGGGTGCACAGCCATGAGGAAATCAGAGGGAGGAGTGCGTTGCAGGAGGGCGCGCGACAGGGGGCATACATTAGGGTGAGTGAGCAGTAGGGGGAGCACGCAGGGAAGCAGGAGCAGCAACGAGATGGCGAGGGGAATAACAGAGATGGCTCTAGAGATTAGCTGGAGTAGCAAAGGGATGGAGTAATGAGGAGCTTCAGTGCCTTTTGAAGACTTGTGGCACAAGTGCCAATGTGGTGAGGGGTTGTGGCACACTCAGATGCGAAGAGGGATAGTCCAAGTGAGATTGCATGTGATTCAGAGTATGGAAAAATATCAAGTGCAACAAAGAACCATTATAAATGATTGATGAATTGAGTTTCCACATCAAGTTAAAGCTGGCATTGTAGGGTGTCGTTAGCCTGAGCACGGGAAGACCTGTCTTCGCACGTTTAGGGCATGTCACCTGCATCCGGGGGAATTTGATCCTTTTGGAGGAGAGTGTGGTAGTTATCATGCAGGATTTCATCCTGAATCTGAGAAAAATTAGAGTCATAGAGCGTTGAGTGGCTATCCACTCCTTTGTTGGACAGGAGATCTGTAATGGTGTTTTCCTTTCTGCGCACATGGTGGAATGTAATGGCCCTGTGATGCTGCAACAACTGTTCCAGGTATTTGAGATGGTTGGATAGCATCCAGATGGTAGAGACCTTTGTAGAAGAAGTGCCAAGGAGGATGTGGGTGGCTTCTTGGATGATGAGTTGTGAGCCTCCTTCTATTTCCAATGGGAGAAAAATTAAGCTCAATTGCTATGGAGATACCCTGTATAAGCCCCTCCAGCTCCGCAGAGTTGTTGCTGTCCCACCCTAGGTTTCCATAGTAGGCATGTAGGGGTTTTCCACTAGAATCTTTAAAGATGCCTCCAAATCTGGCTTCCCCTGAGTTGCCTTTGGTGGCTCCATCGAAGTTTCATTTGAAAAAAATGGCCGGTGGGGAATTCTAGTGTTCAGGTGCACAGATCCTACATGTGCTAAGGGAGGAGTTATCCACGGGGGGCACAATACTTATGTGCCAATTGTTCCAAATGGTGCATTCAACAGTGGTTTCCGGGAAGCCATCCTTCCCGTAGTGAGCCAAGGCAAGAGTTTCTTCTAAGTTGTTGTGTAACTTGGCCCAGATATGCTCTTGATTTTAAGAAGTATCTTTAAATATCCTACTATTTCGTTATTTCCAAAGGTTCCATATGAGTAGGCCTAGAATGAGTTGCCAGAGATGATTTAGGAGATTGTTGGAATAAGGATTATCCTGCCACCTGCTAATGGTATTGGTGATGTTTCCTGATCTTGATTGGATCTTATGCATAGTATTTCAATCTTGTCCCAGAAAGTGTTGGATATGGGGTAGAGGTCTAGCAGGTGATCGATGGTTTCAATGTCATTCTGACATAGATGACACCTCTAAGGACCCACAAAGTTTCTCTTCATAAGATTCTCCCATGTTAGGATGTGCATTTTACTTAGCAGCCATAAAAATGTAGCTACTTTGGGCTAGAGCTTAGTGGTCCATATATTCTTCCATAGATGGTTTGTGGGGCCAGTGTTCATCGGTTGAATGAGATGGTAGACATCCTTAGTTGATTAATTACCACTTGGAGTATGGCCTCAATGGAGAGTGTTTGGCCCTTGCTGAATTCTGATTCTTATTTTTGTTAATTCCTCCCAAATATCTCTTTGTTGTTCATTGTTCGAGTTTGCCTGCCATCTATCTGTGTGGAGCCAATTCCTATAACCTTGAGTTGTTTCATTAGTCCAAAAATCCTGGACGTAGTTTTTTTCTCTTGCCTATAAGACCATGTGCCAGAGGGGTCAAGGGAAGATCGAGGATAGACTAGGAATTTGCTGCCATGAATCCTCCCATAACCTAGCTTGAGTTCCACCACGCAGTTCCTAGAAGCTGTGAGATTGGATCAATTGCTTTTGTTGAATAGATGCATTCCATATTTGGGATCCTCCAAGGGCGATATTGAATATGATTAGTTTCTCCTTGGGCCAATTTCTGGCATATTTGGCGGCCCATAGGGTCACCCACAGTATATGAGGGTTGGATACCCATTTCCACCATATAATAACGCCCATGATGTTGTTTCTGTGCTCTAGGTCTATTAGACCAAGTCCTCCCTGAGTTTTCGGCATACATACCTCTTTCCATTTGACTAGTGCCCATTTGTGCTTGTCTTTGGATCCCCCCAGAGGAAAGTTTGTTGAAGGTTGCAGATGGCTTTGAGGACCCATTTTGGTGCAACCATAACAGAAAAGAGGCATATGGGCAGAGATTGAAGAACATATTTAATGATAACCAAGCGTCCGACGATGTTGAGGGAGTGATGGGTCCAGGTGGATAGTTTAGTCTCCATTCTATCCAACAGCTCTCTCAAGGATGAATGTTTGATAGTTGAGTTCGTTTGAGGTGCTCCCAAGTATTTGGATGACCGAGAGGCTGGTGTGAAGCCTAGGATGCGAGCTATGTTGCGTTGGGTGATAAGAGGCCTGTTGAAAAAGAATATTTGTGATTTTTCAGGGTTAACAGTGGTTCCAGAGGCTTTAGAGAAATAGTCAAGAAGGGTTCTGAGGGTGCGAGCTTCTTGCATAGAGGGGTGACCCATAATCATGTTGTCATCCAAAAATTGTTGATGGGAAATGGGGGGAAGATTGTGTAAAGGGATTCCTTGAATGTCATGAGATCAGATTGAGCTCTTGATATGGCAGCCCAGACCCTCGGCCATAAGAACAAAGAGAAAAGGCGAGAGAGGATCTCCTTGCCTTATACCTCTGGAGGGTTTGAATGTTTCTGAGGGGATGCCATTGACTAGGATATAGATGAAAGGAGAGGACATCAAGCTCATGATTCAACAAAACCATGTTTGACTGAAGCCAAAGGCTAGAAGGACTTTCTTTATGTAGTTCCAACTGAGCTTTTCAAAGGCCTTGGAAAGGTGAAATTTTAGGAGCATGCCCAAATTTTTTGAGGTGTTTAAGGAGTGGATGACCTCATGGGTTAGAATGATTCCATCAAGGATATTCTTGCCCTCAACATAGCCCGTTTTCACTGGTGATATGAGCATGGAAAGAAGATGTTTCAATCTATTAGCTATAACTTGGGAAATAATTTTGTAAATTACATTGTAGAGTGCTATTGGTCTGTACTTACTTGGGGAAATAACATCATATTCCTTTGGAATGAGAGTGAGGAAGGTTGCATTTAGAGCTGGAAGAATCCAGTGGGTGTTGCACGATTCCTCCACTATACCACATACTTCCTCTTTGATAGTGTCCTAGAAGAAGTGGAAGAAGTTGGTGGTAAATCCATCCGGCCCTAGGGCTTTGCCTTCTTTTAATTAGAAAACCGCTTGTTCAACTTCTATTAGTGCTGTGGCTTTGAGCAACATCCTGTTATGATCCTCATTGAACAATTTGGAATATGATGTGTGATTTTCTCAATGGCCTCCAATCGCTGGATGTTGGATTCTTTGAGGATGTAGTTGAAGTGGTTGAGAAATTCCTTTGTGATGCCCTCATGTTTTTCCATACGCTCCCCATTTTGATTCTTGAGGACCATGATTCTAATGTGCGTCCTGTGCTAGATTGTGGAGTGGTGAAATAATTTTGTGTTCCTTTCTCCTTCCTTGAGTCAACCTATCTGAGACTTCTGTTTCCATAGGTTCTCTTCTTGGAATCTTATTTCTTCAAGTTGGGCGGTTAGTGTCTTTTCCTCGGTCTTTAAGTCTGCTGATCTTCCTTCTGAGATGATTTTTTTTTTGGACATGCTGCATTTGCATTTCCAAATCTCTTTGGACTTTGAATATGTTTTCGTAGGTGGCCTTGTTCCACAATTTCAGTTTCCCTTTGAGCATCTTCAATTTTTGCTGGAAATCATACATTTTTGTGCCCAAGGGTGGATTGAGGAAAGCCCACCAATCCAAGATAAGGTCTTTGAACCCAGGATGTTTGAGCCAAAAATTTTCAAAGCGAAAATGTTTTAGAGTGGCTATACTAGGACTGAGCCATTGGAGCTGGATCAACCAATGATTTGAACCAGAGGCCAGAATGATGGTGGCTGTGAGCTCTCCTCCCAGGTGGATGAAGTCTTCCATGATGAGGAAGCGGTAAAATCTGGAAGAAATTTGATGGGATCCTCCCCTCCTATTATTCCAAGTGAATATGCCATTGTGTGTTTGAAGATCTATTAGATGATTGCCTTGGATGAAGTCCTTGAATTTGGTGTTGTCCATGTCAAGTTGAGTTCTTCCTCCTTTTTTCTCTTGAAGGGTTGTGATCGTGTTAAAGTCTCCTCCAATCAGCAAGAGAGGGTGAGTTCGCTGGTTGTTGAGATCTGTTATGCTATCTATAAGCTCTGTTTCTTGTTGTACTAATTATGGGAAGTAGACATTCGTGAGATGTCCATGAATGCTAGTTCCAATTAGGTGGAAGGAAGCTTGAATGAAGTGTCAATTTGCTTGACTATTATCTAGGGTGATCAAGCGAGGGTTCCAAATAATTTCTAGGCCTCCTTAAGCCCCACTTGTGTCAACATCTAGGGTGTTGCAACCTTTCCAGAGTCTTTTGAAGATTGTGTCCAGAGTTGAGCTAGAGCATTTGGTTTCTTGAATAAAGAAAATCTTGAGGTTTTCCTCAGTAATTGTTTTCTTGATAAACTTGTGCTTGGAGGGATTACTTAACCCTCTGATATTCTATGAGATGATCTTCATTGAGGGGGCTTGGGAACTACAAAGTAGAATCTGGTTAACTTGGGATATCACCCTGATTCTATTAGCTCTTTGCCCATGATGATCAGATGCTACAGATCGGTTCTTCTTCCTTGTTTTTGGGATTCTTTCAGAATGAGTTTACTGTTTAGAAATGTGCCACCTTGAATACTGAGGGAGGGTATTTGTTGAGGTCTAAGGAGGACTTCCTCCAATTTCTGGATATGTCTATGTGGAATTGAGAGAAATTAGTTTTGCTTGCATGCATCTTCCAACCCCATGATTTCGAGGTCCCCGTAGTCAATGCTCTCCAGTTCTTCTTCCATTTCTTCTGGGATTGCTCCCAGGACTACACCTTTGCCTTTTTATGAGTTGTCCCTTGTGTGAGAAGAGGACTAGGGTATTAGAAAGGCTTCCAGTTGGATTTTGGTTTGTTGGGTCTTTGAAGTCTAGGATTCTCTTGCGGGGGTCGTTCCGAGTCTCTTGGGATTTCATTCTCATTCTCATTCTTATTCAATTGAGCTAGGCCATCAAATCTATTGCTTGATGCTGGGGCTATTTTTCTCTAGTTTGTATTTAAATTCCTGTTGTGCCATTTCCTTCCAGTGACTTTCGTGAACCCTTTGATATCTTTGTTTGTGGAGTCGTTAGTCGGCGTAGATATTTGATTTAGGGGGCAATATTTGAAGAGGTGCCCATACTGGTGGAATTTACTGCATCTAAATGGTACATTTTCATAATATACTGTTTGGATCCATTCATAGCCATCATGAAGTAGGCTTACCTAATATGGGAGAGACTTTGTGATGTTCATGTATACGCAAATCCTTGCATAGGATGCATATCTGCTAATCTTTGTCTCTTCCACGATTTTAATTAATTATCCCAGAGAGTTGTTGATGTCTTGAAGGGTTAGCTCGTCCCAATATTCTAGAGGTAGGGTATGGAGCTTGAACCAAACTAGAGCCCAACTGAAATCTTATTTTTCGAGGTTGAAGCATTCGACCCAGTCGTGCAGGTATAGACATATGGAGTTAAATAAGTATGGCCCTGCATCCAAGATTCAGTTTTTGTCTTTGATGCAAGTGAATATCACATTCAAGAAGCCCTTGGAACATAGCTATGGATTGATATGGCCCTTTGGCTTACATTTGGAGGCAATCCAACCCAGAAGATATTTTTCTGTAGGCCAGAAATCCATGAACTTTCGTATCAGTGCATGGTCCTTCATGTATTGGATTCTTCCATTGATTTGATGAACCAGGAGCTCAATCTTGGTTCTTGTAGTGGCCTTGGGTATGCATGTGGAGGATGTGACTATTGTTGCTTCTTCAGTGGATGTTGTTTGCGATTTCATCGCGGATGACACCCTAGTTGGGTCAGGGAATGAGCCAAAGTTTTGCTGACGACCGCTGTCAGCGCCTGCCATCGCTCCATTAGAGGGAAAACCAGAGGAGGGGGAACCACCATCCCACCCACTACCTATCCGTCATGTGTGAACCTATTTGCACCCCAGAAGAAGAAAATGGCCCAAGTCTAGGGTAAAAGGTTTTTCAGGGGCAGCCTGCTCAGAAAACACCAAATCCTAGTCATGAGAGTGGTGTTCCTTCGGCTCCTGCATTCCGTTCTCGTGATCCGGGAATAGCGAGATATTACCACTGTTTTATTGAAGGATTTCATAGAGTGACCTACCCCATTACCTATTTATAGCAAAAGGAGAAGGTATTTTGGTGGTCATAAATGAGCTCAATATTATAATTGTAATTAGTTATCACATTCAAATTTTATTAGAAATATATTATTGGATTATTGTAACACCCTGTTTTAATTTAATTATTGATCTAAAAAATTGTTATCGCATATTTGAATAAGGAACGAATAAGGGGATTCGTTAACAATACTTTAATATATTATCTTTTTCCTTTTTCAAAAGAGAGTTAATTAATAATTTCCTTGAGTAAAAGGAATAAGTAACTGGTGGTAAATGATTCCAAGAACCCAGGGTAAAAAGGTGGAGACAGTTCTGATAGTTACCATTTTCCAAAAAGGATTTATAGGAAAATCCTGGGAGGAAATGGGGTTCTGTGCAGAAAGAAAGATGGGGTTAAGAAACAAGGGGTTGCTAAGAGTGATCCAAAGCTTCTGATGGAACCAATGGAGCTCAATAAAATACCTAGGAGAATATAAGACTGGATTTGATCTTAAGGTCTAAATTCTTGTCTCATAGAAACACCTAGACCCTGGTGAGGAGCAAGGGGGAGCGAAGGACGTCATTTGCTCGCTCACGGTTGGGAGGACCATTAGACTTCTAGAGGAATCATCTGAAATTAGGTTCTTAAGTATCTTGGATTTATGGTTTATGCATTTTTAGCAGTAGGAATTAAATAAGGGATTACTATTGAGATTACAGTCAAAATGATAGATAAATTACTCCTATGCTAGCTGTTATTGATAGTATAAAATGTGTGGAATCTGTCTATGAATACATATAAACAATTCATGAAAAAAAATTATGTGAACATTTTATGAAACTAATGACTACAGTTAGGGTTACTGTAATTAGGGAATGAGAATTCACCATGAAAGAAAATATGTAGTAAATTCTGTAAACCTGAAATTACAACAGAAAACTAAAATACTGTCTAATAGACTTAGTACCGTTGCAAACAAAAAATATTTCCTTACATTGTTAAAATAGGACTTTAACATATACGTAGAGTTGAATAGTACAGTAAGTTAAACAACATAACAAGAAAATACCTTGATGGGTATAATTAATAACAGTAAAGATTTAAGGGTCTAAGTCTGTGGGTTTAGTACCCGGACCCGAGGAGAGGGTCAGGGTTCTGGTCCCTTAGGCCAGAGAACCCAGATTCAGAAAGAGAAAACATATACACATATAATACATATGAAAAAATATGATGACCCAAATAAAAATTTACAAATACGAGCACGACTATACTTGCAGAAAAACAAAGATTGGTGCGTAGAGTCTCTGTTACAAGACAATGTATGTTAAACTAAAGAATGAGCCAAAGCTCTCTTAACTGTAGAGTTTGGTAAGAAATGCGTAAATATATCCTATACATGAAAAAAGAAACTATATATATATATATATATATATATATATATATATATATATATAAACATTGATTTGAACCCGAAGCATCATAAATAGAAAAAAGATAATTCAATTGCATTCGAAAGAACTACATGCATGAAGCAACCAAAACCTAAAACATAGTGTTGCGACATTATATCAAAAGCCCAAGATAAGGGCTATGCTTAACCACAAATTTACATGAATTCAAGTGGAAAATTAAGCCCAAACACAAATTTGAAATTAATTACAAATGGGTATTCATGTTACTAAAGAATTGAGATGAAATAAAAAAGGGGCGAGCCATGTTCAACTGTTAAACACGGATCTAAATATAAGAAGTAATCACGGCAAGGCTGAGTTATTCTCACACCGGTAGAAACCCCAAAATACCTGCAGGTGACGGAGGTGTGGCCATAGTCGATAAAAAAAGGAAACAGAGAATATAAAACCCTTATCCATATTAAATTGCTTGTTTCATACTGTGAAGGAGGCCGGAGGGGAACACCGAAATGCCTTGACTCCAACCTCGGCCAGTCCGTATACCTGAAACTACAGTAGAAATTGTGGGTAAGGTCTCTGACCAAATTCCAAAAAGAATAAGAACATATAATTAGTCAAAAATTCATTGCAGGGTTCATCCCGTGTTACATACCTGAAGGTGTGGGAAATGGGATGGCGGAGGGATATTTTTGAATCCTCCATTATAATGAAGTGAAACCTGTAGTCGAGGTTGCGAGACCTGCAAAAAAACCGAAATGGAAAATTAGTATCACAAATAGCTGTCAAACTCAAACTATAGCCGAGAAATTAAAAGTGGAAAATGAAATGAACAAGATTTCAATTGAATCCAACTATTGAAAAAAACCAAAGGAAATTCCGTGAATGGAATGGAGAAATACCTTTACGATGACGAAAAAGCTATGACTGGGTTACTTCGGTTAGAAACAACAGGACATCAAAGGAACCATTGAACAAAAAATTACAAGTCGAACGCGATGAAGTTGCAGAGCCAGTTAAAGGTTTCAGTCGGCGAGGCAAATGACAGAGCAAACAAGAGGATGGGGTGGGTGGTTACCTTAACCATCCCACCCCGTGTCCACGCTGTTGATCCCTTGGATGAGGATCGGACGGTTCAGATGAGCTCATGATGGAGCACGGGAATAGATGACAATAAATGTGGATAGGTGGAAGCAATAAAGATAGAGTGACATGCAAACCATAAAAATCATTAACCCTTTTATTAACAGTGGTACCTGTGATCATATGCGAGATTTGTTATTCATGCTGTGCAATATGCATAGTTCACTGAGTATTATTAACTATGGAAACAATGAATAATTTGGTGGTACATGTTAATACAAAGGTCCTTTAAACTGTGCAGCGAGAATCCCCATAGGATGCCGAATATCCAACTACGTATTGACGACAACCATAACAATGGACTATGGTAGGAATGAGTTCAGAAATGAATTCGTAATATATATAGACAACATTTTAATCATGTGCACTATATATATAGATTTTATGAGGTTATATGTAGTGCAAGTATGATGTGTAGCTAATGACTTCATCATTAGCTTATGAATGTCTAGGAAATTACTACAATGGTAATAAGTAATTTTTTATTTTTTATTATTTATTTATTTTTTATGTGAATATATTTAGATTTATATGGATTTTACAAGTGGTATCAGAGTGTGGTTACACGCTGGGGCTAGTTGGGCCAACACAAAACGTGGGTGTCTTCACTTTTTTTATTTTTCTTCTTCATTAAGCTTAATGTTGGAAATTGTGTAAAGTACTAGAACATATTAGCGTTAAGCTACCATGAGAAGGGGATCTAGTCATCAGGCACCCAGAAACACAGGGGAAACCCATCCTATGACCAATCCCAAGGTCAACCCCGAAATGTGGGTGCAGTCAAGTGTAGACCAACACCAACAATCAAGCAGAATGTTGGAAGAGCAGCAACAATAGAAAAATAGGTTGCTTGATACTGTGCAGCAACTTCAGACATAGATGCTCAAGGTTTGCAGTGAAAATGAAAGGTTAATTAAGGAGCAGGAAAGAATATTAAAAATCCTATCAGAAAGACAAAATCCTCCCAATGGACAACCTAGCCTCGAGAGGGACACTCAGGATGAAGGAGAACAATGCCAACCACTACATGATAATGTCGAAGGTAGTCAAACACCACAAAGTAATAAAAGTCGAACCTGCGATGAGGCTGAATCTGAGAATATTCTAGAACAACAAGAGCTGAAAAAACAGAAAGTGGAACTAAAGGGAGAATTCCGGAAGATAAAGCTCTTTCTTTTGATGGAGAGGCTGAAGAAATGGCGGAAGCCTGGATAATA
Source organism: Pinus albicaulis (assembly GCA_034641835.2). Classification (NCBI taxonomy): domain Eukaryota; kingdom Viridiplantae; phylum Streptophyta; class Pinopsida; order Pinales; family Pinaceae; genus Pinus; species Pinus albicaulis. Next base: position 783,570,647 of record CM076570.1, read on the forward strand.
GACACGAACAAGTACTTTCAGATGCATGAATATAATAACAAACTTAAGGCTCGTTTAGCCATTTATCAACTACGAGAGAAAGCAACACTGTCGTGGGAAAAATTTAAGAACGTGCGTGGAGTGGAAGATCAAAATGTGACTTGGGATGAGTTTCAACAATATTTCAAAGATAAGTATTTGACTGAAAAATTCTACGATGAGAAATCCCAAGAATTTCATGATGTGAAATTGGGACAAATGTATATGTATGAATTTATTACGAAATTTATTTCATTATTAAGATATGTACCTTATTTGCGCGATAAAAAGGAAAAAGTACATTGGTTCTTGAGCAGTTTTATGATACACATGAAAGAGATAATTGAGTTCGTAAACCCCAAAAATATGGATGAAGCGATAAGGAAAGTGCAGATGTGCTAAACAATCCAAAGCAAAGGGAGAAACTGGAAAAATTTGGCTGCCCCGAAAAGGGTAGAAAAGTTTTACCAATAATAGAAATAACAGATCCGAAAACTATAAGAATGTTGCAAGGAATCCACCGAGTAAACATAATGGAAAAATTCAAACAAATACGAAGTGGGTTAGTGAGGATAAATATACTAAAGCTTCTAGCAGAACTAATATTGGATAGTCTCAAAAACCTCCGTTGCAATGTAGGGGGTGTGGGGAGGCACATTATTTTAAAAATAAGAAATGAGGTGGTAGAAAATCTGTAAGAGGCATCAATTGTGGGGGATTTAGCTCGAAACATACCCAGAATCAATGCAACTCTAGAGGATCATAAAGCAGACTTCTAGCCAACCATGATAGAGTTAGAAGGTAAGCTACAAACCCAATCTGTTTCTATTTCAGTTGAACCTAGGGCTAGATTTAGCTACATATACCCCTGTGTAGCTGAAAACTGTAAATTACAAAACCAAAAATTTAAAAACCCTTGGTTAGTTCAGTTGGCAATAGGGGCAAGAAGGTGAGTCAATGCCAAAGTACCAAACTGTGAGTTGCACATCACTATGGAACTCAACATTCTACCTCTGGGATCTTACGATATTTTATTGGGGATGGATTGGCTGGAGAGACATTGGTCATTAGTGGACTGTAAGGATAAAGTTATTTATTTTAAATTAAAGGATGGAACACGTCAAGAATTGCAAGGAATTAAGAAACCATTGTAGTTACATCCCATTACATTATCTCAACTAAGTAAATGCATAAGGAAAGGATGTCAACTCTATGAAATCTAGGTGGGATTCACCAACTCCAAAGACAAGACCCTTATGTTGGAAAACATTCCTATAGTGCAATAATTTCGAGATGTATTTCCTGAGGAAATGCTAGGACTGCCACCAAAAAGAGACATAGACTTTACTATAGAGCTAATACTGTGGGTAGCCCCTGTGTTCCAAGCTCCATACAGAATGAGTGTGCCTGAATTAACCAAGTTAAAGATGTAGCTACAAGAATTTATGGACAAAGGTTACATCCGACCAAGTGTGTCCCCATGGGGAGCACTAGTGCTGTTTTTGAAAAATAAATATGGTACTATGAGAATGTGTATGGATTATCGGCAACTCAACAAGTTGATTGTTAAAAACAAGTATACGCTACCGCGCATAGATGACTTGTTAGACCAAGTCAAAGGAGCTACGGTGTTTTCCAAGATTGACTTAAGGTCAGGGTACCACCAGATCCGGATCAAGGATGAAGATATATGCAAAAAAACCTTCCACACTAGGTATGGGAATTATGAGTTTGTGGTATTACCATTTGGGTTAACGGACGCACCAATAAACTTTATGAGCTTAATGCATGTAATTTTTCACCCATACTTGGATAAATTTGTTTTAATTTTTTATTGATGATATATTAATTTACTCCAAGAATATGGAAGAGAACAAGGAACATTTGTGCATTGTGTTGAAAATGTTAAGATAACATCAACTCTATGCTATGTTTAGTGAGTGTGACTTCTTTAAGGAACATATCCAATATTTGAGGCACATGATTTATATTGAAGGGATTTCTGTGGACCCAGAAAAGATAAAGACAATCATGGAATGGAGGGTACCAAAGAATGTAGCAAACACACGTTCATTTATGGGTTTGGCTGGCTACTACCGAAGATTCATCAATGTATTTTCTAAAATAGATTTTCCCATTAACCTCTTGTAGTTTAAATAACAAGTATTTAGGTGGACTCAAGAATGTTAGAACAATTTGAGTTATTGAAGGAGCTGTTAAATACTGCCCCTATTTTGAAGGTAGCAGATCCGAGTAAAGAGTTTGAAGTATGTACTGATGCATGTAAGGAGGGTGTAGGAGCAGTCTTGACTTAAGAGGGAAGAGTTATAACATATGAATCTAGGAAGCTAATGGATCATGAGCAGAGGTATTCAACCTATTACTTGGAGCTAACTGCTGTGGTGCATGCTTTGCGGATATGGAGGCATTATCTGCTAGGGAAAAGTTTTATGCTAAGAACTGATCACAACAATTTAACTAGCTATTTTAAGCAAGCTGATATGAATGCTTGCCATCTATTTTGATATCCAACATGTGAAGGGTAAAGAGTACCGGGTGGCTGATCCTTTAAGCAAAAATTGACATAACATCTATGAGCTTTACTTTAACCAGATTGAATTAAAATTTCAAGAACATATTATAGAGGCCACAAAGAAGGACCCTGAATACTAGTTCTTATGGTGGCAGTTGAAAGAAGATGAAGTGCAAGGGAAATAGTCAGAGTATGAACTCAATGATAAGCAGTTCCTAGTCTACCAGAAAAGAATATATATCCAATATAAAAATAATTTGAAAATGATGATTTTGGATGAATATCATAGGAGTTCATATGCAGGACATCCAGGGTATCAGAAAATGTTAACTGCAATTAACAAGGACTAATCCTGGCCTGGAATGTAGAAGGACATTGCAGAATATTTGACAAAGTGATTAGAGTGTCTACAAATTAAGGTTGAGCATCAGCATCCAGTTGGATTTCTTTAGCCTATTCCCATGCCATAATGGAAGTGGGAGGTTATTTCCCTCGACTTCATCAATGGACTACCCAGAAACAAAAGGCACAATGATTCGATTATGGTGGTAGTTGATACACTCAACAAGGTGGCTCATTTCATTCTTGGTCAGTCCACTTACAAGATGGTGCAAATTGCTGATATCTTCATGAAATAAATTTTTAGATTGCATGATATACCCCGAACTATCTTTTCAGATCGTGATGTAAAATTTACATCAAAATTCTAGAAGACACTATTTAGTGGCTTGGGGATGCAAAAACAATTAAGTATTGCTTACCATCCATAGACATATGGGCAAATGGAAAGGGTGAATCAAATTTTAGAGGACATTCTACGCATGTATGTAATGCAACAACCAACAAAATGGGAGGAGTATATACATTTGGTTGAGTTCGCTTACAACAACGAATATCAAGAGTCCCTTAAGATGATTCCCTTTGAGGCATTGTACGGAAGACAATGTTGGACTCCCATAAACTAGAGCATTATAGAAAATAAGATGATGCTTGGGTCAGACATGCTAGAGGAAATGGAACGAGAAGTGAAGAAGATTAGATAGAACTTGAAGGTAGCTCAAGACCGGCAAAAATTGTATGCTGACAGGAAAAGAAATTTTCGGGAGTTCGTGGTAGGGGACCATGTTTATGTAAGAATAAAACCAAAGAAAATAACATTGAGGTGGAATTATTGTGCCAAATTGGCTCCCAGATATTGCAGACTGTTTGAGATTTTGGAAAGGATAGTAACAGTGTCCTTTCAACTAGCCCTACCAAGTCATATATTCGTACATAACGTGTTTCATGTATCACTACTGAAACGTTACGTGCATGACCCTAAAAATGTGATACATTGGCATGGTATACATGTAAGTTAACAATGTGTTACCTTTGCATCAAAAATAAAATTTCTGATTTGAATTAATTATGTTAATTATGGTATGCAGGTAGAACCAGACGGCGAGTTCCTAGTAGAACTGTAACATATTCTAGATCGGAGAGAAATAACGCTCCAGAAGTGAGTCATCCCCCAAGTTAAAGTGAAATGGAAGCACTTTGGCCCAGAGGAGGCCACTTGGGAGGATGAGCATGTTATTCAAGAATCCTACCCAGAGTTGTTCTCATTGATTAAATAACACTGAGGACGGTGTTTGTTTCAGCAGGGGAAGATGTAACACCCTATTTTAATTTAATTATTGATCTAAAAACTTGTTATGAAATATTTGAATAAGTAACGAATAAGGGGATTCGTTAACAATACTTTAATATATTATATTTTGTCTTTTTAAAAAGAGAGTTAATTAATAATTTCCTTGAGTAAAAGGAAGAAGTAACTGATTGGTAAATGATTCCAAGAACCCAGCGTAAAAATGTGGAGACAGTTCTGACAGTTACCATTTTCCAAAAAGGATTTATAGGAATTCTGTGCAGAAATAAAGATGGGGTGAAGCAACAGGAGATTGCTAAGAGTGATCCAGAACTGGTGAGGGAACCAATGGAGCTTAGTAAAATACCTAGGAGTAGATAAGTCTGGATTTGATCCTGAGGTCTAACTTCTTATCTCATAGAAACACTTAGACCCTGGTGAGGAGAAAGGGGGGAGCTGAGGATGTAATTGCCTCGCTCATGATTGGGAGGACCATCAAAACTTCTAGAAGAATCATATGAAATTAGGTACTGAAGTATCTTGGATTTCTAGTTTATGCATTTTTAGCAGTATGAAATAATAACGGATTACTGTTGAGATTACAGTCAAGATGATAGATGAATTACTCCTATGCTAGCTGTTATTGATAGTATAAACTGTGTGGAATCTGTCTATAAATACATATAAACAATTCAGGAAAAACATTTATGTGAACATTTTATGAAAATAATGACTACAATTAGGGTTATTGCAATTAGGGAATGAGAATTCACCATGAAAGAAAACATGTTGTAAATTCTGTAATATGAAATTACATCATAAAACTGAAATACTATCTAATAGACTCAGTACTATTGCAAACTGAAAATATTTCCTTACGTTGTTAGAATAGGACTTTAACATATACACAGAGTTGAATATTACAGTAAGTCAAACGACATAACAAGAAAATACCTTGATGGGTATAATTAATAACAGTAAATATTTAAGGGTCTAAGCGTGTGGGTTTAGTACCCGGACCTGAGGAAAGGGTCAGGGTTCTAGTCCCTTAGGCCAGAGAACCCAGATTTAGAAAGAGAAAACATATACACATATAATACATATGCAAAACTATGATGACCCAAATAAACAGTTACGAATACGAGCACGAATATACTTGCAGAAAAACAAATATTGGTGCACAGAGTCTTTGTTACAAGACAATGTATGTTAAACTCGAGAATGAGCCAAAGATCTCTTAACTGTAGAGTCTGGTAAGAAATGGGTAAACAAATCCTATATATAAAAAAATAAACTGTATACTGATATACATAAATATTGCTTTGAACCTAAAGCATCATAAATATAAACAAGAAAATTCAATTGCATTCGGAAGAACTACATGCAGGAAGCAACCAAAACCTAAAACACAGTGTTGCGGAATTATATCAAAAGCCCAATCTAAGGGCTATGCTTAACCATAAATTTACATGAATTCAAGCAGAACATTAAGCCCAAACACAAGTATGAAATTAATTACAAATGGGTATTCATGTTACTGAAGAACCGAGATGAAATAAAAAAAGGGTGAGCCCTGTTCAACTGTTTGACACGAATCTGAATATAAGCAGTAATCACAGAAAGGTTGAGTGATTCTCACACTGGTAGAAACCCAAAAATCCCTGTAGGTGAAAGAGGGGTGGCCATAGTCGATAAACAAAGGAAACATAGAATATAAAACCCTTAGCCATATTAAATTACCTGGTTCATACCATGAAAGAGGTCGGAAGGGAACACTGAAATGCCTTGAGTCCAACCTTGGCCGACCTATAGACATGAAACCATAGTAGAAACTGTGGGTAAGGTATCTGACCAAATTCCAAAAAGAATATGAACATATAATTAGTCAAAAATGCATTGCAGGGTTCATCCCGTGTTACATACCTGAAGGTGTGGGAAATGGGATGGCAGAGGGATCTTTCTGAATCCTCCATTATAATGAAGTGAAACCTGTAGTAGAGGCTGCAAGACCTAAAAAAAACCCAAACGGGAAATTAGTATCACAAATCGCTATCAAACTCAAACTGTAGCCGAGAAATTAAAAGTGGAAAAAGAAATGAACAGGCTTTCAACTGAATCCGAATATTGATAAAACCAAAAGAAATTCCGTGAATGGAATGGATAAATACCTCTATGACGGCGAAGAATCTATGGCTGGGTTACTCTGGTTAGAAACAATAGGACGTTAAAGGAACCATTGAACAACAAATTACAAGTCGAATGCGATGAAGTGGCAGAGCCGGTGAAAGGTTTCAGTCGACGAGGCAAATGACAGAGCGAATAGGAGGATGGGGTGGGTGGTTACACTAACCATCCCACCCTGTGTCCATGCCATTGATCCCCTGGATGAGGATCGAACGGTCCAAATGAGCTCAGGATGGAGCACGAGAATAGATGACAATAAATGTGGACATGTGGAAGCAAGAAAGTAGAGTGACATGCAAACCATAAAAATCATTAACCCTTTTATTAACAGTGGTACCTGTGATCATATGAGAGATTTGTTATTAATGCCGTGTAATTTGCATATTCTATCGGGTATTAATATTAACTATGGGAAAAATGAATAATTTGGCAGTACATGTTAATACAGAGGTCCTTTAAACTGCGCAATGGGAATCCCCATGGGATGGTTAAATATCCAACTACACAATAACGACAACCATAACAATGGAATATGATAGGAATGAGTTTGAAAATGAATTCATAATATATATAGACAACACTTTAATCATGTGCCATATATATATATATATATATATATATATATATATATATATAGTGCAAGTATGATGTGTAGTTAATGATTTCATCATTGGCTTATGAATGTTTAGGAAATTACTGCAATGGTAATAAGTAATTAATTTTTTTTTATGCAAATATATTTAGAGTTATATGGATGTTACAATTATTAATTTTGTATTTCTATGTCTCTAGGTGATAATTGTTGATGACAAATTATGGTGCAATTTGAGTTAGTAAGTAGTGTTGTATAATTGATTGTACTTATATTTAATATTTCTCTAAAACATGTGATAACAATTTATAATTAGGTTTAATATTAAGTTTATTAATATTAGATTTAGGTTTTTAAATATTAGGTTTATATTTTGAAATAATAGATTTAATATTAAATTTAATATTATCTAGGTTTAATATTAGGTTTAGGTTTAGTTTTAATAATAATATAAAAATATATATATATTTTTTTAATAATATTAGGTTTGTATAATAATGATTAATAACATTATTAATAATATTTTAACATCAAATTTCATTAATATCAACATTTTAATAGTTATACAACACTAATATCAATTACTGATAATATTTTCTTCATGAAAACATTATTAATATTAATAGAAATTAATATTATTAGGTTTAGGTTTAAGTTTAATAATATTAAGTTATTATAGTAATGGTTAATAAAATTATTATTGAGTATTGTTAATAATATTTTAACATTAATTCCCGGATGCGGGTGGAATGGGAGATTAATGGTGTGCAGGGGGGTACATGGGTTGGCGCGTGGCTCACCACCACCGCCACCCACCCTGGCATGCATATGAAATTAAATGACACTGTCCGGCAATTAAATGTGGCTCCAGGGGAGCTCTATACCCGATACCAGATCATTGTTACATTCACGATGGAGGATTCTGGAAATTGTTTGCATGTTCAGCCTCTCAGAGCTTGTTGTTCCCCTGCTGCAGCTGAGCGCAGCTCTCGCACCAGCACGGGGGCTCGCTGCGCTATCAATTGTTGTATTGACATTTTGCCAGGCTTCCACTTCTCGAACAGTGCCTCCTGAAACCTTCAGCGCTCGTCCTCCTTCGATTCCTGTCAACAGCAAGTCCATATCGCTCAATCCATGCCTAGCTTACGCTCGAGGATGCGTTGCAGGTGAGCGGGTGTCATTGGGCGCGCCATAAACAGGTCCTCATCTTCCAATTCCGATTCCTCATCGTATTCTTCAGAATTTGGTCCTATCCGCATTCCTGCTCCGCGAAGAGGCCGTGGCAGAGGCCGGAATCGGTTCAGCCCTGCTGGGCACTTCCGCCTGTCCTCTTGGGCTCACTCCCACGATGCCCGCTTCCATTTCCCCTGCAGCGTCAACAATACTTCCCTTTTGGCTACAGTCACCATTGACCTTCGGGCTGCCCCCTCTGATCAGGCTACTTCGGACCAGTTTCGCGCCGCCTCGGTGGCTTCTCAGGAGCCCACAGTGGGGGCTGAGCATCGCACTCTTCAGGCGGACATTCAGCAGAATGTCTCTTCTCCAGACAAAACTGCAAACTTGGACGTTGAGGCAAATCCTTCGGCTCCACCTGATGGGGATCAAGCGCGCCATGGTGCTCCACCTCCTGCTGATGAGGACCCCTACAATTTCGGATGTCTCATTGTAGAGGAAGATCCTCCCTCTGACCAGTAACGAGGTACCAGGTCTGCGCTTCTGCATTTTGGTTTTCGTCGTCCCGAAGGTGTCTTTCTTCAGTACCATGTTAATGTTTATTTCTGCTACTGCTCTTATGGGTTTCCTTTTGGTTTATGGATGGTCTCCCCTGCGTGGGAACTACACTCTGCCATATGTCCAGGTCTATACTTTTGTCACAGGTTTATACAATCATTTTTGTTTAAACTATGATACGGAATTGTAAAAATCTGGCTACTATGGCCTACTCCACAGGGGTCTTACTTTTCAGGTCTGTTCAAAATTCTGTCATAGAAGTCAAACACTTGTTAGGAACAGACAGTCTTACTGTTCTACAAAGTTTTCAGAGTCTACTTCCAAAATTTTGTGATGAACATTGTCCAGTTTGTAAAGCGAGAATGCTGCATCAATGGGCTGGAATTCTCGAGGCTTCGGTCTCTATGTAACACTATTTTGTATCAATATAGAAGTAGCCATATTCAGAAAAAAAAAAATTATTTTAACATTAATTCTTACTAAATTAATATTAATGCTTATATAATATTAATAACAATTATAAAATACTAATATCAATTGTTAGCAATATTTCCCCTTATAATTAATGATAAAATTAATATTGATAACAATAATATTAATTATATTATTATTAATTATTATAATAATTTTCATTAATATTTTAATTAAATAATAATAATAATAATAATAAAATTAATATTAAAATTTATTAATATCTAATATTTTTAATATTATTTATGAATATTAAAGTTAAAATTAATAATAATAATAATGTTAATGTCATTAATAATATTAATCTTATTAATTAAATGTTATTAAAATTAAAAACTAACATTAAAATTAACATTTATAAATATTGATATTAAAAGTAACATTAATATCCTTATTCATATTGTTTATGGGGTCTTTAATAGATGGTGATCAGGTGCTCTATTAAGGCACTCTTTGATGTGAAGTCACTCTTTCAATTCCTCGTCTTGATCAGGGTGATATATTGGACATGATGAAGATGTAATCTTTCCAAGCTTACAAAAAAAAAATATTCTTATTCATATTAATTAATATTAATATTAATAATTAATATTCAAATTAATATTAATATTAAAGTTGATCTTAATATTAATAGTAATATTAAAATTAAAATAACTTAAAAATTAAATTTATATTTTATATTATAAAATTTTCAAATCAAACCTACCTAAATTATATATTATATATCATAACATTAAATTATTATTAAATTTAAAACATAATAATTTAAAACTTATAACTAGTATTATATTTTCAAAGGTGAAACTACTATGATAACTTTTTTTTTTTTTTTTTCATTTCTCACAAATCAAAACATTTTTAATATTGCTTAAATTACTATTATAAGTTTTTTCTTTTCATTCCAAATAAATCAAAACCATAACCATATTAATATTGGTAAAGGTAAAATTATATTAATATTAATATCAATTTTATTAATATTAATATTAATTAATATGAATGGGAATAGTAATATTATTTTTAATATTTATAAATATTAATTTTAACATTAATTATTAATATTAATAACATTAAACAATATTACCATGGTCAATAATTATGATCATAATGAGATTGTATCTCGGTCCAATGTCACATAATGACAACCATGGTCATCCATGGTCCAATTTTGCATTGTGACAAAGGTTGTATCAATATGAAAATCAACCATGGTCCCACATCGCATTATGACAAATATTTTCTCAATTTGAAAATCAATCATGGTCAACCATGGTCCAACCACGCATTGTGACAAATATTGTGTCAATATGAAAATGAACCATGGTTAACAATAGTCAAACATGTTTATTTTAGGGTTTATAATATCTATTCAAATGTCACATTGTGACAAAGATTGTTTCAATATGAAAATCAATCATGGTTAACAATGGTCTATTATGGTCAACCATGGTCAATTATGATCAACCATGGTCAATCATGGTCAATATGAAAATCAACCATGGCCAATCATGGTCAACCATGTTCCAACATGACATTGTGACAAAGACTGTCTCAATATGAAAATCAACCATAGTCAACCATCATTGAGCATGGTCAACCATCGTTGACCATGGTCAACCATTGTCGACAATGGTTAACCATAGTCAATCACAGTCAACCATGGTCCAATGCCTTATTGTGACTAAGATTGTCTCAATATGAAAATCAACCATGGTCAACCATGGTCAATAATCATGGTCACGTCTTGACGACGATTGTCTCTTGATCCAATGTCACATTATAACAACTATGGTCATCCATGGTCAACCATGGTCGAACGTTACATTGTGACAAATATTGTCTCAATATGAAAATAAAAAATGGTCAACCATGGTCCAACATTGCATTATGACAAATATTGTGTCAGTATGAAAATCAACCATAGTTAACGGTGGTTAACCATGTTTATTTTAGGGTTTATAATATGTATTCAAACGTCGTATTGTGAAAAATATTGTCTCAATATGAAAATAATCATGGTTAGCCATGGTCAATTATGGTCAACCATGGTCAACCATGGTCAATCATGGTCAATATAAATATTAACCATGGTCAATCGTGTTCAATAAGAAAATAAACCATGGTCAACCATGGTCCAACATCACATCGTAACAAATAATTTCTCAATATGAAAATCAACCACAGTCAACCATCATTGACCATGGTCAACCATCGCCGAGAATGGTCAACCATAGTCAATAACGGTCAACCATGGTCAATGCAATATTGTGACTAAGATTGTCTCAATATGAAAATGTTAACCATGGTCAATAATCATGGTCATGTTTTGACAAACATTGTCTCTTGCTCCAACATCACATTATGAAAACTATGTTCATCCATGGTCAACCAAGGTCCAACGTCACATTGTGACAAAAATTGTCTCAATATGAAAATACAAAATGGTTAACCATGGTCCAACATTACATTGTGACAAATATTGTCTCAATATGAAAATCAATCATGGTTAACCATGGTCCAACATGGCATTGCGAAAAATATTGTCAATATGAAAATCAACCATGGTTAACGATGGTAAACCATTTTTATTTTAGGGTTTATAATATCTATCTTAGGGTTTATATATCTTGAGTTTATAATATTAAACCCTTAGGTTTAATATTATTCCCTTGGGTTTTTAGTATTAATCGTTTGCATTTATTAGTCCCTTGGGTTTATAATATGAGTCCCTTGGGTTTATAATCATGGTGAACCATGGTCCAATGTCACATTCTCACAAATATTATCTTGATATGAAAATCAACAATGTTCAACCATCGCCAACCCATGGTCATTCATGGTCAACCATAGTCCAACATCAAATTATAACAAATATTGTCTCAATATGAAAATCAAACATGATCAACCTTCTTTAATCATAGTCAACTATGGTCAAATTTCACATTGTGACAAATATTGTATCAAAATGAAAATTAATCATGGTCAATATGAAAATCAACCATGGTTAATCATGGTAAATTATGGTTAATCATGGTCAACCATGGTTCAACGTCCCATTGTGAAAAATATTGTCTCAATATCAAAATCACCCATCGTCAACCATTATCAACCATGCTCCAACGTCGCATTGTGACAAAGATTGTCTCAATATGAAAATAAACCATGGTCAATCATGGTCAATGATCTTCAATATCTATCATCACATTCTGGAAAATATTGTCTCATGGTCCAATGTCACATTGTCACAACCATGGTCATACATTGCCAATCATGGCCAACCATGGTCTAACGTCACATTGTGACAAAGATTGTTAATATGAAAATCGACCATTGTCAATCATGGTCAACCATGGTAAACCATGGTCCAACATCACATTGTGACAAAGATTCTCTTAATATGAAAATCTATCATGGTCAACGATGGTCCAACGTCTCATTATGACAAATATTGTCTCAATATGAAAATAAACCATGGTCAAACATGTTTATTTTTAGGGTTTATATTTTTTGGGTTCACAATATCAATCCTTTGGGTTTTTTTAGGTTTTTAGCATTAATCTCTAGTTTTTATTAGTGCCTTAGGTTTATAATATCAAATCCTTCGAGTTTATTAGTATAAGGGTTCATATTCCTAGGGTATAATATTACAGATATGGTTTATAATATTAATCCTAGGGTTTAATATAGATCCCTCGGGGTTATAATCCATTAGGTTTATATTATAAATTCATTCGGTTTATAATATTAATCATAGGGTTTATATTCCTAGGGATTAATATTAAGCCCAATGTTTACAATATTAATCTCTTGGGTTTATTATTTTTACAGTTTATATTCCTAGGGTTTAATATTCATCCTATGATTTAATATTATTCCCTTGGGTTTATAATCCCTTGGGATTTTAATATTAATCCTTTGGATTTGCTAATCCCTTGGGTTTATAATATTAATCATAAGGATCATGATATGAATATGAGGGTATATTTTTTATTTTAGGGTTTATAATATTTATCTTAGGGTCTATATCCCCTTGGTTTATAGTATTAATCCCTTAGGTTTAACATTATTCCCCTCAGTTTATAATCCCTAGCGTTTTTAGTATTAATCCCTTTTTTTTATTACTTCCTTAAATTTATAATATCAATCCCTTGGGTTTATTAATATAATGGTTCATTTTCATAGGGTATAATATTAAACTAAAAAATGGTCAACCATGGTCCAACGTTGCATTGTGGAAAAGATTGTCTCAATATGAAAACTAATCATGGTTAACCATGGTCCAACATTGCATTGTGAAAAATATTGTTTCAATATGAAAATAAACAATGGTCAACGATGGTAAACCATGTTTATTTTAGGTTTATGATATTTATCTTAGGGTTTATATATCTTTAGTTTATAATATTAAATCCTTAGGTTTAATATTATTCCCTTGGGTTTTTAGTATTAATCCCTTGTTTTTATTAGTCCCTTAGGTTTATAATATCAATCCCTTGGGTTTATAATCATGGTGAACCATGGTCCAATGTCACATTGTGATAAAGATTGTCTCGATATGACAATAAAAGTTGTTCAACCAAATAAATCATGGTCATTGATGGTCAACCATGGTCCAACATCACATTATAAAAAATATTGTCTCAATATGAAAATCAGCCATGGTCAACCATCTTCAATCATAGTCAACCATGGTCAAATTTCACATTATGACAAATATTGTCTCAAAATGAAAATCATTCATTGTCAATTATCGTCAATATGAGAATAAACCATGGTTAATCATGGTCAACCATGGTCCAACTTCCCATTGTGACAAATATTGGCTCAATATCAAAATTACCCATCGTCAACCATCACCAAATATTATCAACCATGGTCCAATGTCACATTGTGAGAAATATTATCTCAATATGAAAATCAACCATTGTCAATCATGGTCAATGATATTCAATAGCCATGTTCACATTGTGACAGATATTTTCTCATGGTCCAACATCACATTGTCACAACCATGGTCATACATGGTCAATCATGGCTAACCATGGTCTAACGTTGGATTGTGAAAAATATTTGCAATATGGAAATCAATCATGGCCAAACATTTTCAATCATGGTAAACCATGGTCTGAAGTCATATTGTGACAAATATTCTCTTAATAGGAAAACCAATCATGATCAACCATGGTCCAATGTCGCATTATGAAAAATATTTTCTCAATATGAAAATCAACCATGGTCAACCATGTTTGTTTTAGGGTTTAAATATTCGTTGGGTTTACAAGATTAATCCTTTTGGTTTTTTAGGTTTTTAGTATTAATCCCCTATTTTTATTAGTTAGTATTAATCCGTTTTTTTTATTATTGCCTTAGGTTGATAATATCAATCCCTTGGGTTTATTAATATAAGGGTTCATATTCCTAAGGTATAATATTATAGACAAGGTTTATAATATTAATCATAGGGTTTAATATAGATCCCTTGGGTTTATAATCCATTAGTTTTATAATTTAAATTCCTTGGATTTATAATATTAATCATAGGTTTATATTCCTAGGGCTTAATATTAAGCCTAATGTTTACAATATTAATCTCTTGGGTTTATTAATTTTACGGTTTATATTCCTAGGGTTTAATATTCAGCCTAGGGTTTATTGTTATTTCCTTGGGTTTATAATCCCTTGGGTTTTTAATATTAATCCTTTGGGTTTATTAATCCCTTAGATTTATAATATTAATTGTAAGGCTTATGATATGAATCTCAACGTATAATTTTTATTTTAGGGTTTATAATAGTTAACTAAGGGTCTTTATCCCTTCTGTTTATAATGTTACTACCTTAGGTTAAATATGATTCCTCTCGATTTATAATGCCTTGTGTTTTTAGTATTAATCCCTTTTCTTATTAGTTCCTTAGTTTTATAATATCAATCCCTTCAGTTTATTAATCTAAGGGTTCATATTCCTAGGGTATACTATTATTGATAGGGTTTATAATATTAATCCTAGGGTTTAATAAAGACTCCTCAAGTTTATAATCCATTAGGTTTATAGTATAAATTCCTTTGGCTTATAATATTAATCATAGGGTTTATGTTCCTAGGGTTTAATATTAAGCCTAATGTTTACAATATTAATATATTAGGTTTATTAATTTTTGGGTTTATATTCCTAGGGCTTAATATTCATCCTAAGGTTTAATGTTATTCCCTTGGGTTTATAATCCCTTGGGTTTTTAACATTAATCCATTGGGTTTATAATATTAATTGTAAGGCTCATGATATGAATCTTAGTGCATAATGTTTATTTGAGGGTTTATATCCCTTCGGTTTGTAGTATTAATCCCTTGGGTTTAATATTATTCCCCTCGGATTATAATCCCTTGTGTTTTTAGTATTAATCACTTGGGTTTATTAGTCCCTTTGTCTTATAATATAAAAAATTTAATACCGTAACATTGGATGGTACAAAAATGTATCCAATATCACATTGTGACAAACATTGTCTCAATATGAAGATAAGTCTAACAATCATTATCGCAATGTTACATCACATTCTAATTTACTCATTGTCATATTGTTACATTAAAAAACTTGAGTTTAATAAAATGTTTATAATATTAGGTCCTTTTAATATTCAGTTTATAATATTAAAGCTTAATATTGGGTTTATAAGTTGTACTATGAGGTTTTATAATATTAATCTTAGGGTTTAATATCAATCCCTTAGGTTTATCAATCCATTAAATTTTTAATATTAATCCTTTGGGTTTATCAATCCTTAGGTTTATAATATTAAACCTTTGGGATTAAAATAATTCGGCTTGGTTTATAGTCCATTGAGTTTATAATATTAATCCCTCGGGTTTATTAATTCCTTGGATTTATAATATTAATCTCTCTTAGGTTTATAATATTAATCCTAAGGTTTATAATATTGATGTTAGTGTTTATATTAGTGAGGATTTAATATTAATCGTAGGGTCTAATGTTATTCCCTTGGGTTTATAATCCCTCGAGTTTTAAATATTAATCCAATGGGTTTAGTAATCCCTTGGGTTTATAATATTGTTCATAGGGTTTCTATTATTAATCAGAGGGTTTACATTCTAAGGGTTTAATATTAAGCCTATGGTTTAGAATAATAATATTATGCTTTAATATTAATCCTTTTAGTTTATAATCCTTTTGCTTTATAATATGAATCCCTCTCATTTATTAATCTTAGGGCTTATGTTCCTAGGATTTAATATTATCCTCACATTTAATGTTAGTCCCTTGGGTTTAAAATCCCTTGTGTTTTCTATATTAATCCCTTTTGTTTATTAGTCATATAGGTTTATAATGTTCATCATAAGATATATAATATTAATTTTAGGGTTTAATTTTTATTTTAGGTTTTATAATATTAATCCGAAGGTTTATAAAATTAATGTTAGTGTTTATATTCCCAGGGTTTAATATTAATCGTAGGGTATAATATTATTCCCTTAGGTTTATAATACCTCGATTTTTTAATATTAATCCAATGGGTTTAGTAATCTGTTGGATTTATAATATTGTTCCTAGGGCTTCTAATATTAATCATAGGGTTTATATTCTAAGGGTTTAATATTAAGCCTATGGTTTATAACAATAATATTATGGTTTAATATTAATCTATTTATTTTATAATCCCTTGGATTTATAATATTAATCCTTTGGGCTTATTAATCTCAGGGCTTATGTTCCTAGGATTTAATATTATCCTCACATTTTTTGTTATTCCCTTGGGTTTAAAATCCCTTGTGTTTTTAATATTAATCCCTTAGGTTTACTAATCATATATGTTTATAATGTTCCTCCTAAGATTTATAATATTAATCTTAGGGTTTAATGTTTATTTTAGGGTTTATAATATTGACCTTAGGGTTTATATCCCTTGGGTTTATAATATTAATTCCTTTTGTTTAATATTATTCTCATGGGTTTCTTAGTCCCTTGCATTTCTCATATCAATACCTTTGGTTTATTAATGTAAGGGTTCAAATTCATAGGATATAATATTATTCATAAGGTTTATAATACAAACTCCTTCAGTTTATTAATCCCTTGGTTTAGAATATTAATATCTTGGGTTTAATATTAATATTATAGTCTTTGATTATAATTTAATATTAATATTAATCTCTTGGATTCTTTTTCATTTTAATATTCATCTATTGGATTTATAATTTGTAATATTATGGATTATAATATTAATACTTGAGGGTTATAATACAAATATTTTGGTTTACCAATCCCTTAGGTTTATAATATTAATATGTTGGGTTTATTAATCCCTTTGATGTATAATTCTAATAATTAGCTGGGTTCATTAATTCCTGGTGTTTTTAATATCTTGGGTTTAGAATATTAGTAATTAGTTGGGTTCATTAATCCATTGGGATTATAATGTTAATCCCTTGGGTTTTAATCCCTAGGTTTTATAATATTAATTGCATAGTTTTATTGATCGCTTGCGTTAATTATCCCCAACGTTTACAATATTAATCCTTGGGTTTATAATATTAATAATTCCTTGTGTTTATTAATTACTTCAGTTTGTAATGTTAATCTCTTTGGTTTATTAATCCCTTAGGCTTATAATATTAATCCCATGGGTTTTTAATCTATTTGATTTTTAATATGAATAATCCAATGGGGTTTTTAATCCCTTGGGTTTATAATATTCATCCATTGGGTTTATATTATCAATCCATTTGGTTTACAATATTAATCCCTTGGGTTTATTTCCCCTTTGGGTTTATAATATTAATCCTTTAGGTTTATAATATTGGGTTTTTTATAATGGGTTTATAATGTCACATTTAGTATAAGGGTTTGAAATGTTCAAATTTTAATATTGGGGTTTATATTATTGGGTTTTATAACTTTAGGGTTTATAATATTAATACTAATATAAATCCCTTAGTTTAATTAATCTTAAGGGTTTATAATATTAATCTTAGGGCTCATAATATTGGGTTTGATGATGTTATGGTTTATAATAATCAGTTTAATATTAAAGTTTAATATCACGATGTATCACATTGTTCTGATTAATAATGTAACATTTTAATCTTATGGTTTAATGTTTTTCCATTTTGTTCATTTTATTTCGGGTTTATAATATCAAACCCTAGTGTTTATTTCCCCTTGGGTTTATAGTATTAATCCCTTGGATTTGTGATATTCTGGTTTTTAATTTTGGGTTTATAATATTGCTTTTAGTATGATGATGTGAAATGTTTGGTTTTTAATATTGGGGTATATAATATTGGGTTTAATATTTTTTTTTTTAATATTAGGGTTTATAATATTAATCCTATGGTTTAAAATATTTATTTTAAGGTTTTAGGGCTTATAATGTTGGATTTTATAATATGAGGACTTATAATAATTGATATAATATTTTCATGTTGGAATGGTTCATAAATCTATCGATATGTATAAAATATATTGATATTGATATTAATATGTTAATACATGTATGAAGGTAAAAATGCGAAGTTGGGTCACACTTTCGTGAGGAACACATTCGAAAATTTCACTCTCCCAAGGGTTCGACCAAAATTTTGAAGTTACTTCGGCCGAAATGTTTATGCCGTTAACATTGACGACGTGGGTAACTAGTTTTTTGGCCGGAGATGGGAAAACCGTTAATGAAATTTCGATCAAACTATTAGTTCAGCCAAACTATTTGTTCGACCAAACTTTTTATGAAAGTTCGACCAAATTGTTTTGTTATAAATATAGTGGCCCCTGTTGGCCCTCGTTTTTGATCTAATTTTGTTTAAGAAAATACACTTTATTACCATGATATACATCCATACACCATCAAATTCATTCTATATTTTCCAATTAATGCATATCCAGGTATTTAAATTAAGTTTCACAATTTTTAGATTTTTTTATAAAAATTGAATTTTAAGTGAATTTTTGGACCAAACTAGAAATTCCCGTAATGGCTTCATGGATGTCATATTTGCAGGACACTTGGGATCGAGATGTATACATTTCTAGAAATCTTGGGAACTAATATTGTATGTACACCTATTAATTCAGTCAAACCGAGCTTAAACATGCTCGGTTAAAGGCAGTCAAACAAGACCTGTTTTTATGGAGATCCCTAGGAAATAGGTCAAATTTCTTATTTTATGGGATTTTCTAGATTTTGAGAGATTATATAGATGATTTCGACCTGAATAGATAGGATAAGTATAGCTATGGATGTAGGAGACATTTTAGATGAGTTTGTTTCATATTTTATCTATTTAAGCCTAAGACATTGAAGGCATTCATATGTAGAATTTGTATAACTTAAATCTGATATTTCTGAAACTTGGAGAGCTAATTGAAAGAACTGTTATATTTCCTTTGCTACTTTTGTATTTGGTGAATTCTTGATTGAGTTTCAGTAGTTGAAAGCACTTATATTGTGCGAGCCAAGGGTGGAGGGCCCCCACAAAGAGCCAAGTGCACTTTCTAGTTATTTTAGTTACAATTTATGAATTAGTTTTGTTTTATGCTTAATCTGTTAATTAAATATATGCTGATGTTTTATGATTGATGATGAATTTAATTCTAATTTCTATTCTGCATATGAAGGGACAATCCAATGTTTAAGCTAAACATTCCTTCTATCTGATTAAGAGCTAGAGCTAGAATTCATCTTTTTTTCTTTTTAATGATTTTCTGAAGTTCCTGTTTTATAACAATGGTATTAATGGCGAATGAATCTATAATGAAGGAAAACCATGATCTGTTTAGTTAAGATCCCCTTCAGTTATTCTTTCATGCATCTTGATCAATTATTCATTAGTGGTTTTTGGTTTCTAATTCATGAAGTAGTTTTGTAAGAGAAGGACAAACAAGTTCTCCTAAGTTAGGAGATTATTCTACTGCTGATTACATAATTGAATTTAGAAATTATTTAGTTTAGATTTATATTTGTAATATGCATTTCCTTTATTATTAATAATTCATCTTCTAAACTTGACTATAGTTGAAACCCATATATCTTGGAGATACTTCTAAGTCCTACAAGCTTGGATTGATAATAAAATACTTGTGTTAGTTTACCTAGTAGACAACCCAACATTTTTGGCGCCGTTTCGGGGGATCGAAATCAGGTCACCCACATGAAAGGTGGGAATACTTACCTCTATACTACAACCGAGCCGAGAAATCTTTGAAAATGGAGCTGTAAAGATAAAAAAAATTGATGAAGCATCTATTTCATTTATGGTTAATGGACATAGGCTTAAAGTTTACAATAAGCCTATAAATAAAGAGGATTTTATGAAAATAATTTCAACATATACTGATATAGAACTAATGGAACAACATAGCAATATGCCTTCCATAAATCTATAAGAAGAAGAAGAAGAAAAAAAAAAGAATTTGGTTGTGAAAATCCAGGAAACTGGCACAATACACACTCAAATTAATATTGGAAAACCAACTTGTTTGGAAAATATGAATTCTGTTTTTGTTTTGATTTTACTTTAGTGTGATTTTTTCAGATTTATCCTCCAAGACATCAAAGACTTGAGGACAAGTCTTAACATTAGCAAGGGGGAAGTTTGTCATAAAACTATGTACATAGTTTGAGCAGCTGAATTGAAGAAGGAACCTGAATTACAAGTACAAAGGGACCTGACACATCACTGAAAATATTGTGTAGAAGGGACCTGATACATCATTGAACATACTATGCAGAAGGGACCTGATACATCACTGAAAATATTGTGCAGAAGGGAGTTAATACTTCATTGAGAATATTATCCATAAGGGACTTGTATCATATGACAAAGAAAATTAAAGCATTTTTGAAAATTATGTTAGAAGGGATCTGAAATAACAAAATGTCAGAAGGGACATGAAATACATCAATATTCAAGCCTGAAGAACGTGACAGAAGGGACATGAAACATCAAAATACAAACTACAAAAGGGACCTAAGAAACATCATCCTGAATCAATAATCAAATGCAAAGTAGAAATAAGTATCTACATTTCTACATATCCTGGAAGAGTCATAGTTATGATAAAAAAGACAATTTCTACCATCATTTAACCAAATAAAATCATAGACATCAAATGATTTGTGGGAGTACCAATACAGTAAGTGAAAATTTTCTCTTAAAATTTCAAAATTTTAAAAATATTCTAGAGATTTTTAAGACTAATTTAGTACTTGATATGCATATTCTACCTACATTTCACTACCTTCATATTCTACTCATTACATTCCTATTCCTATTCATTATTTTACCCATTATATCCTTATCCATATTCACTATCTTAACCATTTAACTATCATTCCATAAACCATATTTATTTCATATTCCTTATCCATATCTCATTAACCCTAATTTTCTTAAACATAAGGATCATAAACAAAAGGGTTCAATTATCAAACTCTTGATTGGACCTACAAAAAGAAAACAAAGGTTAGCCTCATGATAAATTTTTTTATTTTAAAGCATGGCCATTCTTTGGTCATTTTTAAAATTATGTTAAACAAAGGTCAAAACCTAAGCTAATATCATTTGAGAGCACAATATGCAAATATCAAAACAAAAAAATATCAAAACTATATCATTTGAGAGTGCAATCATATATATGATTAAAAGCTAAGGTATATGGGCGGAAATGAAATTATGATACAAACCAAAATGAAAATGAAATGAGCCAACCTAAGTGAAAATGATGCGATGGGATGAACGGAAATATGATGTGGAATGATGCATGTTTGATGGGTATAATGAATTTTGATGGGGGAGGTGAATGGGAACGTGAATGGTCAGCATATGCGATGAATACAAAACTAGAGATGGGATGTATAATGAATAGAGATGAGAACGTGGATGATAGGAGAGTACACCGTGAAGCCAACACACAAAGCCAGTCAGAAAAATTAAGCCATGAAGGCATTAGTCAAGAGGTCGACAGATAAATAACGATCAAACAAATTTAAAAATGTAGTGTTGCAAACCCTGTGTAATTGGTAAGAGCCTTCACCATTTTCAAACATCAGAATTCTGAAAATCCGCATATTCTTCACCATCATAGCTTTTGCAGGCTCAGTGAGGAAGTTGAATGCCGTAAAAACCATCAACACACATTCGAGAGACCCTGTGAAAAATGAATTAATGAAGGAAAATGAAGGCTGTGAGAGAACAAAGGAAATCAAACACAGAGAAATGAGAAAAATATATAGCAACAAAAGGACAAAGAGATAAGAAGAAGAGTGGAGTTGACTTGGATTTTAAGCCAAGAGATCTGGCAGTCGTGTCGATCAAGCACATTGTCAAGGTGCAGATATCCTGTGCAGTATGAAGGTAAGAGAAAAAACCCGGATTTTTCTCATTAAATGCAACGAATATTCATATAAAAAAATCTCGGGATTTTTTGTGAACATAAGTTGAAACTACGGGTTATAAATGAAGTGCTTCCGCCATTATTTAAACTTGTCATTTCCACATAATTTGTCACTGCCACCATTCACATAAGCTCTGCCACCAGTCATCATGTATTTTTCATTGATTTAATGAAGGAATCCTTGAAAATGTTGAGGGAGATTATTGATTGAAATAGTGTTGTCTAAACACAGGAACTCAAATTCAACTCAGAGATATCACAAAAATCATTGCTAGATCAAGTAAATTCACAAATTACTTCATGTGAGGTTGAATATACAGTCTTCGTTTTTTATGTGAATACAAATAGAGAATAGAGTGTTCAATTTTTGACACACATTGGCATCATTTGTTTCATTTTTGAATGGTTTATATCAGAACATTTATTTCATTTATACACACAGTGAGGAATTTCAAAACAGAGAAGAGATTTGTGGTGAATTTTTTCAAAGTCAGAGATCGAATTATGGGTCAAGAGGCAGTATGAACATGGTCAATTTTTTTTTGTATACGCAGAGCAATGTTTTATGAATTTTTAAGACACAGTGAACCCATTTTTTATGATATTTTTGATGAATGTTGAAATAGAAACAATGAGCCATTCTTTGAATTTTATTGCACACAATGAGCTTAGGAAATTTCAGATTGAATGCATGATGATTTTGCCTTAGAAGAGAAGGAATTTTATGTGAAATTGAAGGATAAAAAGACACTATGGTATAAATTTTTTAATTTTTTTTACACAGTCAACAAAAGGCAGAGAATTATACAATTAGAGACAGAGGAGTTATTTAAAATTTTGAGAGAAAAAAGGATTTGATATGAAGAATATATTAATAAAACATGTTTGTTATGTTTTTAAAATATTTTCGACATCAAATCTTTGTGTTTGTAGAAGCAGTGAGTTCATTTTTTTCAAGAGAACAGAGAATGAAGAGGATTGGTTTCACTTCTTTGTCAAATGCATCAAAAAAAGGTAAGCTTCACCACCATAATGTATATGTCAACAAGATCTAGTGCATGAATTTTTGTTTTTTAAAATGAGGATGATGACAGTGGAAGGATATATTAATTGGTTTTCAAAAAACATGGAAACAAGGATAGAACCTAAAGACTTTCAGACTGAGCATTGGGGGAAAGACACAATCGAAAAAATTTACCAAGTAGGTCTGATGGGTTTCCTTCAGAATTTTAATGGGCATAATGAGAAAATTACAAGGGAATTCATAAGTAATTACAAACAAGAGCAAACTATGGTGGGTAGTTTAGCCATTCAATTAAATCTAGAGTCAATTTCTCAAGCCCTATATTTGTCATTATCAAGATAACAATATCACAAAGGTATGCATTTTAAAGATAAGGGATGGACCTTCTTCCTAGACAAAAACAGAAAGGGATTCTTTTATAGAACTAAGGGGATTCCAAGAGAATGGTTTAATGAGCCTTGGGAAGAGTTAATGTTGATCATTCAAAAATTCTTCACATGTGACAATAGGCATAAGATAGTGCACCTCTATCATATTAGGTTGCTTCAGCACATCAAGGGAGACATAAGAGTCAATTTTCCATACATTTTCTATAAAATTTGATCAGGATGATAGAAAATGTGAAGAGTGAAACCAAACCTAAAGAGGTGCAAATCCATCATCAAGGGCTCATTAAAATTATTGTTGATTATGAGATGAGAACTAAGGGTGTGATGTGTAGAGAATTCCTAACTCAGAATCAGTTTGTAGAACAAACCATAGAAGAAAAATTCAAACTAGTTTAGGAAACAAGGAGTATAATAAATTCACCCCTTTATCCAAGAACAAGGTCTAAAAAGAAACATTACACAATCATGATTGAAAGAGAGACATAATTTCTATCCATTCCTAGGAGGCAAAGAAGAAAGAATTCAATAGACATAAGCAGTAATAAAAGAGACCCTGAGCTGCAAATCGTTGAGATATCCCCCTTAATAAAACAAGCAGATGAAATTCTTGAAAGATTGCAAAAAGAGGTTTATGAAAACCCATTCTAAAGAGACTCATATTTTGACAATGATGAGATTGAGGCCACTTCATTTGCTAAAGATACCAAAGAAGAATAAAAGGAGAAAAACATTAGCAAGATCAAAGAATTGACTAATAACTTGGAGGTAAGCAGGATATTGGAGAGGAATTTGAAGAGAGAAAATGAAACATAAAAGAAAAATAATAAAAATTTAATCAAGGATAATGAGAGACTGAATGAAGAATTGGGAAAACTGAAAATAAATAACAATCTTCTTTCCATGCAAGCATTGAGATGGCTCAAAGAGAAAAACTCATGGAAGATAAAATATGAAAAATAGAAGGTCAAGGTTTCAATCTACAAAGAGGAACAATATAAAGGTATAGACTCTCTTTTGCAAGAAACACAAAAAGAAGCATTAGGGTCACGTACAGTATCAACATCAGAACTCAGGAGGCCTAAAAGGAAGAAGCAAACATTAGGACATGCTTGAACATCAACATGGGGATATGTTGGCCCTCATTTTTTATCTAATTTTGTTCAAGAAAATACACTTTATTAACATGATATCCATCCATAAACCATAATATTCACTCTATTTTTTCAAATTAATGCATATACAACTATTTAAATTAATTTTTGAAATTTTTATAAGTTTTCATAAAAATTGAATTTTAAGTGCATTTTTGGACCATACTAGAAATTCTCGTAATGGCTTCATGGATGTCATATTTGGAGGAAACTTGGGCTCGAGCTAGATACATTTCTAAAAATATTTGGAAATAAGATTGGATGTACACCTATTGGTTCACTCAAACTGAGCTTAAACATGCCCGGTCAAATGAGGTCAAACAAGACCTGGTTTTATGGAGATCCCTATGAAATAGGTCAAATTTCTTATTTTATGGGATTTTCCAGATTGTGAGAGATTAGATGGATGATCTTGACCTGAATAGATAGGATAAGGTTAGCCATGTCTGTAGGAGACATTTTATATGATTTTGTTTCATATTTTATATATTTAAGCCTAAGACATTGAAGGCATTCATATTTATAATTTTTATAACTTAACTCTGATATTTCTGAAACTTGGAGAGCTAATTGAAAGAATTGTTCTATTTCCTTTGCTGCTGTTATATTTGGTGAATGCTTGATTGAGTTTTAATATCTGAAATCACTTACAGTGTGTGAGGAAAGGGTGGAGGGACCCCACACCGAGCTAAGTGCACTTTCTAGTTATTTTAGTTGCAATTTCTGAATTAGTTTTGTTTTATGCTTAATCTGTTAATTAGATATATGCTGATGTTTTATGATTGCTGATGAATCTAATTCTAATTTCTATTCTTCATATAAAGGGAAAATCCAATGTTCAAGTTAAACATTCCTTCTATCTGATTAAGAGCTAGAGCTAGAAATCATCTTTTTTGATTTTTAATGATTTTATGAAGTTCCAGTTTTCTAACAATGGTATTAGTGGTGAATGAATATGTAATGAAGGACAACCAGGATATGTTTATTTAAGAGCCTGTTTAGTTATTCTTTCATGCATATTGATCTATTATTCATTAGTGGTTTTTGGTTCCTAATTCATGAAGTAGTTTTGTAAGAGAAGGGCAAAAAAGTTCTCCTATGTTAGGAGCTTCTTTTGCCGTTGTTACATAATTGAATTTAGAAATTATTTAGTTTAGATTTATATTTGTAATATGCATTTCCTTTGTTATTAATAATTCATCTTCTAAAATTGACTATAGTTGAAACCCATATATCTTGGATATGATTCTAAGTCATACAAGCTCGGATTGATAATAAAATACTTGTGTTAGTTTACCCAGTAAACAACCCAATGGCCCCCCAGACCGCAAGAATTTTTCATTGAGTTTTGTGTTGCATTACCGTTGGGAGCACTGTGATTTTTCTGACTATTGAGAGGGCTGTTATTTTTTTGTTTAGGTGTGTTGCGCTGGAACCATCAGGGACCAACAGGGAAGCAAGCGAAGGTGCAAAAAGTAAATGAGCTGATCTTGTTTTTCTTATTTGTTCTTATTTTTCTTTATGGTTTTTTTTTTTCGTGTTTTAATCTTATTTTCATGTTTTTATATGCTTGAAGGATTTATGTAGGGTCTTCTCTGCATCCTTGACGTGCTGGTTCTACATCCTCATCATTTTCTCACCCTCCTCGGCGTGCTCTATCTCCTCGTCTCAGTTACAAGTGTTTTGTCTCCTCATCTAAGTTTAAAGTTCACCCAATTTCTAGATATATAAAAATTTAAGATATATAAACAAATTTTAAATGAGATTGTAAAAGTGATAATTTCCCAAGATTATGAGAATTATTTTTTAGGATGGTAATGTATATATTTGTTTTACATTACTTAATATGGAAAGAAAATTATGGTTTTCCAACGCTGATATATTATTCTCTATAAAGTATGCACTGATATATTTTTCTTTATAAAGTATGCACTGATATATTTTTCTTGATATAGTTTTGTTTATAAAGTATGCACTGATATATTTTTAGATCGACCAGAAAACCCCAATAGGGTGCCTGCCCTTTACCAAACAAATTTTATTTCTGCCTAAACTTCCTCCTTCCCTTTGACCCACGTTCGACCAGAAACACCTCTGGCTTGATATATGACATGTTTCAATAGCCTCTAAATTGATGCCGGCCAGGGCCAAGGTGCGAAGCAAGCAAGCCCAATTTCCATAACCAAATAACTCTGCCTTTCCCAAATGGGAGTGTTGCTCCTTCCTTTGTAGCTCTAGCTGACTATGTCTTAGCCTCTAACAATGCTGATACCTTTTCCTGTGTTACCAATGCTGGCAGTGTAGCAAGACTTATTGATCGTCGAACTAAGCAATTTTTCATTCATTGATACAACATTAGTCCCATTGTTTCTACCAAATTATCAGTAGCTGAGTAGTATAAGGATATCTACACCATAACTCAAAAATGGGTGCTAGAAATCCTACTTCTGCAATTTTTAGGTCACCAGGTTCTTAGAATAAATGGTGTTTTCCATAGTTTTCCCATGTTACAACTTCGGTACCAATTTGATCGATCTGAAATAGATGATGAGATTGTGGCTGGAAATGTTTATCTTGTTCATAGTATTGATGAGAAAGACCCCTCCTCTCATTCTCTATCGCCGCTTCCAGTAGGGCTTTCTTTCTCTTCCTGATCTCAAACAACTTATCTTTCCTTTGATGGTGGTGGATCAACTTCCTCTTCCTTCACTTATAGAGAATCACCGATCTTTTACAGCCACCTACTCAGAGACATTACCTTTATTATGTGATTTACCCCCCAGTATTTTTTCTGATTACATTTCACTCTTTTTACACAGTCCATATGATGCTTTCAACCTAACACTTAGACTGTCACCATGATAAGCCCGGGATAGAATCACATGCTTACCCTAGTTATTGAATTTGCTTATCGTTTACCTTTGCTTACCTTGTTTACCTTATGCCTTCACTTATAATCCTGGAATTTGCCCAGATGCTTGCTTTGATGATTGTATTCCCTATCCTATAGGTGGGGGGTGCTTCCATTACTAATGTTCTATTCAGGCTACTGCTAAGGATATTTCTGATACTTATTATGGATCAATAGCTTCAACTACCTTTGTTGCTGGATCTGACTTTGCGAGATTATCCACTCACTATTTACAGGTTAACTCACTATCAAATTGGCTATGCCTTTCCTCTCTTTTACCTGTATATTTATAATCTCGACATTGGCCCATATGCTTGCTTTGATGACTGTATTCACTATCCTATAGGTGGGGGGTGCTTCCATTGCTGATGTTATATTCAAGCTGTTGTTAAGGATACTTCTACTACTTATTATGGATCAATAGCTTCAAATCCCTATGTTTTTGGCTATGAATTTTCCAGATCATTCACTGACTCTTTACAGGTTAACTCACTTTTGAATTGACTCTGCCTTTCCTTCATTTTACCTATATATATAAGTAATATACAGGTACCTCTAGTCCCATAATGATTATCGTAGGAGGCAGGGGAATGGAAATGTGGTCATTGATCCCGTCCCTCAAAACTATGGATAATAACTAATATGGACTGGTGCATAGTCCTGTTGAATAATCTCTGTGAAATGTGGCTCTCTGTCTATCTGTTGAAGCTCTACTATCTCTTGGTGCATAGTCCTATTATTTAATCTCTATCAAATGTGGCTATGTGTGTCTATATTTACATAATTTTGTATTAGAAAAAGAAGATTTTTTTTTTTCAATTAAGGAAATGCATTTGGAGTAGCTCTCAAATCTATATAATTTTTTGGATTGAGCTTGAGTGTAATATACCAAGGAACCTTCTTGGTCTTCTACAAAAAATCAACTTGGTGCATAATCCTGTTGATTAATATTTGTGAAATGTGGCTCTTTTTCTATCTGTTGAAGCATTGTTAATCTCTTGGTGCATAGTCTTATTATTTAATCTTTGTGAAATGTGGATATGTCTGTCTGTTTGTATTTACATAATTTTGTATCAGAAAATAATGATTTTTTTTTTCAATTAAAGAAATGCATTTGGAGTAGATCTCAAGCCTATATAATTTTTCAGATTGATCTAGAGTGTAATATACCATGGAACCTGCTTGGTCTTATACATCAAATCAGCTTGGTGCATAGTCTTGATGATTAATCTCTCTGTGATGTAATATCCATATTTTCGACATTCTATAAATGGAGAATACACATAAAGGTCAGGGAGACCTAAGAAATAAAATATTTAATTATATATTAATTGTGGAAATTAATATATAAATGTGGAAATTATATCATTATATAAAGACAGAGTAAATTGAGACCAGGAAGTCAAATACATGAGGATGGACTAGATTCCTAAGACTTCCCAAAATTCTCCAGAAATCTTGGAGAAAAATAAAATAAAATAAATTTTATTAGATGGGAGAAAAATATCTAATAAAATACTTAGTAAAGTATAAAGTTACTAAGAAGAGGTAAGATTAAAACAAAGATGAGGAAAAGCTAGTTTTAAAAGAAGATTTTGTGGAAAAAACAAAAGCAAAGCCTAGTCTAAGGGAAACAACATCCCAAAATAACTGGACATAGTTATGGAAATAGGCTGAGGGAAAGCAAGATTAAATAATCTATTCCTAGTATGACAAAGGGGTTTTCTACACTAAGGAAGAATTTCTCTCTTCTCGGGGGGAGAGATATGGAATAAGCTCGAGGTTGGGAGGACAATATTCTTTATATCAATGGTATGCACATTTTGTGAAGTTTTATGTTTACACTGCTGTTATTAGTTATAAATTTCTAGATTTGTATGAAGAGAAACTATTATCTTATAAATTATGAGTTGAATTTATGTAGATCTACTTATAGAAATTATGTGTATTACACAATGTTTAGTTCAGAAAATGTAAGTGTCATATGTATTTGAAAAAGATTAACTATAGGTGAATATAGTAAATCTTTCTGTGCTATTACATAGAATTATTTGAATTTAGGGAAAAACAAACAGAATCTCTAAACCCTTTTGTCAGGGTCTAAATATCTTATTTAAGTCCATAAAAATATCTGAAATTTCACTGAAAAAGTTACAGTCTATGTATTATGAAACTAAACATAATTAATCTATAGTAATAGCAAAAAATATGAAACAAAAATGAAATTCTAAACAAGATATAGTTTAGATATATAACATGAACAATAATACATATCTTAATGATGAATATACAATTCATATTTAAGATAGAAACACATATATAGATATGCTGTCATATAGAGATTATTTTATATTGTATCCATATTAAGATCCAATCACACAGTTATAAACATGAAATGTAGAAAAAAATGATTAAATTAGTTAATTACATGTATAAGTCCTTTTCAATAAAATCCTCTAGTGAAGATGAGGATAAAATAATTCTATCAAATTCCCAAAGATAAAT
The DNA here is from genome assembly GCA_034641835.2 of Pinus albicaulis. NCBI lineage: Eukaryota > Viridiplantae > Streptophyta > Pinopsida > Pinales > Pinaceae > Pinus > Pinus albicaulis. Next base: position 783,601,188 of record CM076570.1, read on the forward strand.
ATATTATACAATTGTTTAATTACAATTTATTCTGTGTCAGCAATCATAATTCAAAATACAATTTATGAAGATGAATTATGTAGAATGGACAAAATGGTGGAAGAGCCTCCAATTCTTGGATGACTGACCTAAAAGAGGGTGAAATTGAATGTCAGATACTCTGACATTTGATTGTAAAGAATTTTATCAGAGAATTAAATTCATATGACAAACCTGAAACAAATATAGGGATTAAAGTTAGAAAATTAAATTGATGAAAACAAAAAAGAAAAGCTTAGAAATTGTACAAGAAATAATGATACCTGCAAAATTATCTTCAGGCTGGAAGATTTCTTCCAATACATACAAAACTAAAAGGGAACTGTAAGTACAAGAGGATAAAAAGAACATATTAAACTATATTACATTAATTAATGTGGAATTGGGAAAATTCAATACTGACATGAGGGAAGAGGTATTCTGAAGCACATCAATAGTATACATAGTTGTTGAAGACTATGAGAATATGGAAAAGGGATTTCCAGATCAGTTCCAGAAATAAATTTATTATTAATTAAGTTCATAAATTAAATTATGGAAGAATTAGTTTCAGTTCCAATTACTCTAATTGCATAGAGTAATACAATATAAAAATAGAGATATGAATTGAAAGTAGAGATAACTTAAATTCAGAATTTGGCACTATATTAAAATAGTCAAATTATATTATACAGAGTCACTCTGAATATTAATAAATTAAGCATAAATTCTGTATAGTTATATAGCAAAATATTTAATTGTATTAATTCTCTTTTATACAAAGGAAATAAAAGAGTTAATACAGAGTGAAATAAACCAAGGGAATGTTGTATATGACATTAAAAATTTAATGGAAATTGTAATTCTAAGAAGTATATAAAGTGAACGAAAATCCCAATTGAGGGTTGAGTAGAGAAATCGAACACTATGTAAAATAATTACATAGTCAAACGAAAAGGGAAATTTGTTAAACCAAAATCAGAAATCTGTTCTCAGAGATTTCGAATTCTTATCTATGAATAAACTTACAGCATTAAAAAATCAATTGAGGTAAATGATGTAATGATATTGTATTAAGTTAAAGGTAGCTTATGTATTCTGAACATTTACGAATCAAAATGAAGTTGAGTGTAATTGTAGGAAACTAATAACTTACCAGTGTAGAAATCGTAAGATATACGCTGGTGCAGAAAGAAGGAGAGTATATTCTAGATACTAAATTTAAAATAGCTCTCATTGAAAACCAAAATCAATCATATCCAGACTAAACAAAAATGATACAGTTTGAGGAAAAAAATCTATAAGACAAATTGTTACAATTTTAAAATTCACGAAATAAAATTGATAAAATTCTATCTAGGGTCATTATAATAGCGTACTAGAAACATTGGGGCATCGTCAATCATCAACTTCAATTACAAAGTCGTAATAGAGATATTATGAAAAAACCCAGAATTACAAATTTGGGGAAGGTTCCAGATTATGGAAGGAAAATAATTTATATGTAATTTTAGAAAAGTAATGCAATGTAATTGACAATAAAATTATTTGAGTTACAGAAACGAAAAAATTCCTAAATGAAAAATGAAAAATTTCTCAATTTACACGAAATAGAGTCCTGAAAGGCCAACGTTGCAAATAGATAAAATCCGTAAAGGTAATAACTACAAAAATGAACTATAACTCTTATGTATGAAACCAAATTACCTAAGTTGAATACGAATCATAATTTCTAGAATTGAAAAAGGAATATTACAAATTGGGGCAATTCGTAAATTATGAAACCATCCAAGAAAATATGAACCCAGAAATAAATCTAAGGGTTTCGAAAATTCTGGAATAATGATAATAGAGAACTATGTATGAAACTAAAATATTTTGTTACCTCGTCTTTTGGCCGTGATGGAATAAGCTAAATATGAAGAGGATTGATGAATTTTTATATAAATTGTGACTTTGTACAAATACTAGAAGTCAATAATTAAAATGGGAATGGAAAGGAAATATTAACAAGAGAAACCATAATAAAAAGAAATATTTAAACTTCCATAAACATAGAGAATGATAAATGGAGGTTCCTTACCTCAAACGAGAATTTTACAATGTTGGTTGGAGAGGAGAGCCATGAAGACAAAATTCCACTAAGGTTACACAATACGAGAGTAGAAATAGAGACGGTAAAATCGTAATACTTTGGTCATTTTCAGAGAAATTCACGGTAAAAACACTGGAGAAGTATGTTTCTGCACTCTGATCTCTCAACCAGAAATCCAGCCAAATGAAAAAAAACAATGGTGAAACCCTACCTAAATCATTCAACGCATGATGAAAGCTCAGTAAATCACAACCGTTTATCATCACCCTACAAGTGTCCTCGCAAGGACCGAAGTCATTTGATGGGCATGAATTAACGTACAAAATAATAAATGGTTCATAAAATCAAGATGATAAGGTGTAGAGGTTGAGTAAATAGAGTATCGGTACCATCCAATCACCCATAAACTCGAGCTATCAATGTTCTGAAATCAAATTAAAACAAGAATTAAACTATGATAATTCTAATTGAGAAATTTGAAGGAATTTTATAGTATACCATATGATTAAAAAATACATTGTAAACCTTACGAAATACGGTAAAGGTATGTGGTGGAAATACATTAATATGAGGTGAAATACGTTGATATATATATATATATATATATATATATATATATATATATAGCCTTTCATTGGCTTATATGGGTTGTCAGGTAGGATACATATATTAAATGAAGAATCAAAAGGTAGGATTATATTTACTCTTTGAATAATGAAAATAGTTGTTAGAAACCTATAAGTGGAAAAATATAACTTGAAAGTTCTAAGTGTAAAATTATACACGGTGAGGAATAATAATGACAAAAAAGAGTTGTAAATAAATTTGAATCCATAGGACAATATGTATGTTAATATACTAAAGAGGGTCCCCTTGTGGATAAAATAAATAAGGCTCTTATGAAATATATTTTAAATGAAGGGTGATATAAACCAACCTTTATAAGACAATATTTGAGGATGAGAAAAATAAAATAAAAGGAAGTCTTTAAGGTTGCACCGTTAGTGAAAGAAATTATCAATGACGAATATGTCAAAATAGACCACTGATCATGACCATAATTAATATAAAAAGAAAAAAAAACTGGGTTAGTTGGAGTTGTTACAAATGGTATCATAGCCCATGTTGAAAACTCTGGGCGTGTGTGTCCCAACATATGAAATTAAATTCTGCCGTGTTAAAAATTTAAATAAATGTTTTTGAGGATACTAATTTAATTATGTGTAGGAGAATTTAGTGCAGAAAAGTTACATCTATTGTCATAATTGACAGAGAAGAGCTGAAAGTAGAACTGGGAAGGGCAGGGGCCCTACTGGATCCAAATGCTTAAATGTTAAAAGGAACACTGCATCAAGAAATAGTTCAGTGAAAGACTAACTATGAATGTTTGCTGCAGTATTTATGCTAGAAAATTATATATGATAGAGCAATGGAACACATAAAATATGCGAAAAAACAAACACAAAAAACATATAAAACAAGAGAGACACAGATATACGTGGTTCACCCAATTTGGGCTACGTCCACCCCGAACAACCAATCCTTCCTTTATATTATCCAACAAAAAGAAGAGACACAACCTACAACAGATCTGCTGTAATATCCGTTTTTCTCTCTCACAATTCCCCTTTTCGTTTCTCGCTCATAATACTCATACAATACACAACCACAATACAATACCCTCATAAAACATAGGGGTTTCCTTCTAGGGAAAAAAATCCTAAATTAAACACAACTTCTACCATCAGATCATTTGCCTAATGAATGACCCAGATTGACTAGAAATTACAATATTTTACAAGGAAATTTTACATTTGTTTTTAGCTTTGGGGGCATTGCTCCCTCGACCCCCCTAGACTCCCCAGGCAATGTTTAAATGATGGGTGGCATTGCCGCCCCATTAAGAACAAGGGTCCAACGTGGTGATACATCTATGAAAAGAAGATAATTAGGCTCCACACTCAACAATCTCCCACTTGGAGACTGATTGTAGGAACTCCACTGTTGCTTCATTTGCTGGACAATTACTCCACTTTGGACTTGGCTGTTTATCATATTCATCATCATACTTGAAGTCCAATTGAAACTAAGAATAATCTTAGTTTCTCCCTAGTTACAAATTTTGTTAGCATATCTATAGGATTATGGCTAGTGTGTACCTTTTCCATCTTCAACTTTTCATCTTCCAACACTAACCGTATGAAATGGTACTTGAGCTATATGTATTTAGTCCTAGAATGAAATGATGAGTTCTTTTCAAGATGAATGGCACTTTGGCTGTCACTGTATAATAGGCCCATCTCATGCTTCTTACCCAATTCATCCATAAACCTTTGTAACCAAATCATTTCTTTACTAGCCTCTGTAGCAGCAACATAATCTGCTTCTGTTGTTGAAAGTGCAACAAAAATTTGGATTTCTGAAACCCAACTGACAGCTATTCCACCTACAATAAATAAATACCCTGTAATTCTCCTCCTGTTATCCATATCACCTACCATATCTGTATCAACATATCCTTGTAGAGAAATGTTTGAACCACCAAAGCATAATGCTTGATTTGTGGTATCTCTCAAATATCTGAGAATCCATTTCACTGCCATCAAATGTTCTTTTCCTGGATTGTTCATCTACTTGCTTACAAATCCCAATGCATGTGCAATATCAGGCCTTGTGCAGACCATTGCATACATTAAGCTTCCAACTGTTGATGCATATGGAACTTTAGACATATAATCCATTTCTTCTTGGGTCTTGGGGCACATCTCCTTAATAAGTTTGAAATGGCTAGCCAAAGGTGTGCTAACTAGTTTTTCATTCTTCATATTAAATATTTTCAACACCTTTTGTATGTACTCATTCTGAGGCAATGTTAATTTGTGATTTTTCCTGTCTCTATCTATTCTCATACCAAGGATTTGTTTTATAGCTCCCAAATTATTCATTCAAAATGATTTTTCCAATTTTATTTTGAGCACATTTATTTCCTGCATGTTAGACCCTGCAACAAGCATGTCATCTACATAAGATAACAATATAATATAGCTGCCATCAATTTTTTTTTCCAGATAAACACAATGATCAGAATGATATCTAGTATAACCTTGTTCAGACATAAACCTGTAAAATTTTAGATACCACTACCTTGGAGCCTGTTTTAAGCCATACAAGCTCTTCTTTAACTTGCACACTAATTTTTCTTTCCCTTTGACCTCATATCCTTGTGGTTGCTGCATATAGATCTCTTCCTCCAAATCTCCATGGAGAAATGTTGTCTTTACCTCTAATTGTTCAAGATGCAAATCTTTCATTGCTACAAGACTTAAAATAGTTCTGATTGAAGTCATCTTAACAATAGGAGAAAATATTTCATCAAAATCAATACCTTTCTTCTGTGCAAACCCCTTCACCACAAGTCTAGATTTGTACCTATGTTTTGTTAGAAATTACTGTAGAAATAAAATATTTACCGAGAGAATAATACACATACAAAACCCAGCAACAAATCACATAAACATAAACACAATTTTTAACCGGGAAAACCCAAAATCTGGGGAAAAACCCAACCAATGAAATTTCATTAACCATTGGCCAAAAAACCCTAGCCAATCCAGCCAAGTGAGCCTTCAATGCTCACCTCTAGGTCTACATTACAATGAAGTATTCCCAGCCTTTTATAGGCTCCATTACATGCAATACCATGGGTCAAAACCATGGGTGCACAAAACCATGTGCCCCAAAACCACTACTATTTACCCTAGTCAATTTTGACTCTATCCCAAGTCAAGTTTACCTAACAATTCCCCCCTTAAACTTGACTTGGGGATTATTGACTAAATCCAGCCAAACCTGCTAGATGTGACAACCCCGCTCAATCTAGCTCTTCCCCCTTCAAATTTTTACCCAGGGTAATTGTTAACTTGACATCCCCCCTATCACCTAGGTCTAACTCGGAATTTACCAGTGATTACCCAGGGGTACACATGCCATACCAGGTCTTACAGCAGTATGCCCATTTACATGTAAAAAATTAACTCCATTATAATAATATTTTTTTGTTTCATTGTTGCTCTTTGTACATATGAAATCAATGTCCATATAAAAAGAACCCATCTACCGGATTAAATGGGTCACCAGCCTCTGTAACCGCCAGTCCTCTAGGAGTTCTCTTCAGATACATGGTTCAACAATTAATTAATCCACGTGCAAACATCCTCTCATCTTTGAATTTCTCGAACCAACTTCTTATCACTGCTAGTCGCCAGATCTGGGCTATGGCAGCACCATTGTTCGCTTTATCCATTAAGAAACCCTCCATGGAATTCCCCATGGAATCAATCAATTGGATATTTCCTATTTCCTAGAAACACCATGCTCCATATGGCCAAATCTACAAAAGGCTGCATTGATTTCTCCATTCATAGGCCAATAAAACCCTTGGCTGCAAAAGCGTCCTTTTGAATCCAAATATGGCTTTGATACCATTTGTTAGAAATTACTGCAGAAATAAAATATTTACCGAGAGAATAATACACATACAAAACCCAGCAACAAATCACATAAACATAAACACAATGTTTAACCGGGAAAACCCCAAATCTGGGGAAAAAACCAACCAATGAAATTTCATTAACCATTGGCCAAAAAACCTTGGCCAATCCGGCCAAGTGAGCCTTCACCGCTCACCTCCAGGCCTACATTACAATGAAGTATTCCCAGCCTTTTATAGGCTCCATTACATGCAATACCATGGGTCAAAACCATGGGTGCACAAAACCATGTGCCTCAAAGCCACTACTATTTACCCTAGTCAATTTTGACTCTATCCCAAGTCAAGTTTACCTAACATGTTTTCCTCCATATCCTTCCTTCAACCTATAAACCCATTTATTCTAACAATGTTTTTTTACCTGCAGGAAACCTGACTAATTCCCAAGTCTAGTTATGTATTAAGGAGTTCATCTCTTCTTTCATGGATAACTCCCACTTCTTCCTAGTTTTGACTTGCATTGCTTCTTCATAACATTCAAGTTCACCGGAATCAGTCAACAATAAATAATATAACGAAGGAGAGTATTGTTCAAGGGGTCTACTTATCCTAGTAGATCTTCTAACACCACTTTCAGGTGTTTGAGGTGCATGTTGCTGTTGTTGTGATTGTTGATTATTATTATTTTTAGGCACCTTTATTTTTTCTGTGATCTCATCAAGAACTATGTATTCTTTGTTTTCTTTTTCCTGTTTCTTTTCCTACAACTGATTCTTATACACGACCTTTTCATTAAATATTATAGCTTTGCTCCTAATTTTTTTGTGATTTTCATAATCATATAAGCGATAAAAAAAATATTTAATACAATATACAATAAAGGTACATTTATTTGATTTTTCCTCAAGCTTTGTTCTATTTTATTTATTAATATGAAAAAAGGTCTGACAACCAAAAGGATTTAAAAAGGAGTAGTTTACTTTTTTACCTGTCCATGCCTCGTCTGGAATACCACCATCCAAGGAATTTGAAGGACCTTTTTTTATTAGATAAACAACAGTATCTACGACATCTGCCCAAAATTTTAAAGGCAATCCTGCATGCAATCTCATGCACCTTGAACGCTTCATGATTGTTATGTTCATCCTTTCTGACACTCCATTTTCTTGTGGTGTTCTTGGAATTGTCTTCTCTTTGTGAATTCCATGCTCTAAAAATTACCTATCACACTCTTTGCTGTAATATTCACCTCCATTGTCTAATCTCAGACACTTAAACTTCTTTCCTGTCTCAATCTCAACCAAAATTTTTGATTTCTTTAAAGTATCAAGTACATCAGATTTATTGTGAATACAATAAATCCAAGTTTTTCTAGTTGAGTTATCAATAAAAGTAACATAATAACGAGAGCCACCGAGAGATGATACCTGTGAAGGTCCCCATACATATGTATGCACAAGATCTATTTTTTCACTCTTATTTTATTTACCAACTCTAATAAATATGAATCTCTTCTGTTTTCCATAAATACAATTCTCACAGAAATCCAAATCAATATTCTTCAAACCCGACAATAAAGTTCTTGAGTAAAGAATCTTCATCCCCTTCTCACTCGTGTCCGAGCATATGATGCCATAATTATACATCTTCTCCTTTGGAAGTTAAAGCATTAACAAAGATAGAAATTCCATTGCATATATACAATGTACCAACCTTTTCACCTTTTTCTATTACCGAAGATCCTTTAGTGACCTTCCAAGTTTTATCTGTGAAAGTTGTCACACAACCTTCACTGCCTAACTACCTTGTTAAAATCAGATTTATCTTCAGATCTGGAACATGCCATACCTCCTTTAATAACCATTGGTTTCCATTCTATTTGTTTACAAGAACTTTATCCATTCCAACGATTTTATAGGGTTTATCATCACCCAGAAGAACTTGTCCAAAATCTCCTTGAACGTAGTCATGAAAATATTTCTTATCAGGTGTGGCATGGAAATAGGCCCCTGAATCTACCACCCAGGAATCGGTAACATTTTCTAAATAAAGAATCAAAGCATCTTGTAACACATCAATTGTGACATTTGATTCATGATTGTTTTCTTTTTGTGCGTCTCCTTCTTTTCCCTTTCGAGATTTATAGTCTTTCTCTAGGTGTCCTTTATTTCCACATTTCCAACACTCTATCCCCAATCTGGACTTGGATCTTCCTTTCCTTGATTCACTGCGATATCTTGAGCTTCTTTCTATTTCCATTTTTCTTCCCCTAGTTTTGGCACTCAAAGCATTACCCAATGTATCACCGGAGCTTTTCCCTCGCATTTCCTCACTAAGGATATCATCAAGAACATCATCAAACTTTAAAGTACTAGATCCAGAGACACAATTACTAATGGACATAACTAAACTATTCCAAATTTCTATCAATGAGCACAGTAATAACAGATCCCTAACTTCATCATCAAAGTTTATCCCTACAAAACTTAACTGACTGGTAACCGTATTAAAATAATTTAAATGGTTAGGAACAGATCCACCTTCCGACATCTTCATATTAAATAAACATTTCATAAGAAAGACCTTATTTGAGGCTGAGGGTTTTTCATATAGTTTCTCCAATGCCTTAATTAAACCTTATGTTGTTATTTCCTTCTAAATATTGAAGGCTACCAATTCCACAAGGCACATTTGTATTGTTCCAAGTACCTTTCTATCGAGAATCTACCATTTTGTGTCCGTCATACTCGTCAACTTCTTCATTTTTCCACTCAATGGTAGGTACATATATTTCTGATACAGATAATATTCCATCTGCATCTTCCACAGCGGGTAGTTTTAGCTGTGAAATTTCTCGACCCTAAACTTACCATATTCCACTATCGCTCCCACTCAAACTAGGAACCCTTATTTCCTACAAGTATATCAGCCAAATAGACCTTTGGCTCTGATACCAGTTGTTAGAAAATCATATATGACAGAGTAATGGAAAACATAAAATATGAAGAAACACAAAGACAAAAAACATATAAAACAAAAGAGACACAGATATACATGGTTCACCCATTTTGGGCCACATCCATCCTAAACAACCAGTCCTTCCTTTATATTATCCAGGAAAATGAAGAGACAAAACCTACATCAGATTCATTGTAATATCATTTTTTCTCTTTCACAGCCCCCCTTTCTGCTTCTCGCTCATAATTCTCATACATTACACAGCCGCAATAAAATACCCTCATAAAACAGAGGGGTTTCATTCTACGACAAAAAAACCTAAATTAAACACAACTTCTGCCATCAGATCATCTGCCTAATGAACGACCTAGATTGTCTAGAAATTACAATATTTTACAAGGCAATTTTACATCTATTTTAGCTTCAGGTGCACTGCCCCCAACCTCCCACCCCACATCCCCCCCCAGGCATTGTTTAAATGATGGGTGGCATTGCTGCCCCGTTAAGAATAGGGGTCCAACGCAGTGATACACCTATGAAAAGAAGTTGATCAGGCTCCACACCCAACAATTGAGAAAAAGAGGTTGGTAAAGAAATTACCTCCAAGTATAGTTTTCAAATGAAATAGAATCCAACTTAGAGAGGTCTGAGAGTGGGGAATAATCTATTAGAAAGTATAAGAAAAATGAGTTGCAGTGAGAATTCTGAAAATAAAAAAATTCTCTAGTCCTTAAATAAGAAATGGAAAGGGATGCAGAAACCCAACTCCTAAACATGGTAAAATACTTCTAGGTATATGAATAAGGAATAAATCTGAAAGTAAGATTTGTGGGTTACCAGTGGCAAGGAAAAGTCACACTTTGGTGAAATAAACCAAAATTTTACACTGGCTTGACGAAAAAACTATGTCATGAGAATAATTTCAAGAGAAATTCAAATCTCAATGCCTTAGTGAGAGGTATTATGAAGACCGAACAAATAAAAAAGTATGAAATAAGGTGGGACAACTCACGATAGATAAAATTGTGATTAAATTCACAAAATTTCTTCGATACGTGCCTTGCATTAGGGAAGAAAAGCCCAAAGCACAGTGAATTCTGAACTATCTAAACCACATCTAAAAAGATAGAATTGAAATTGAAAATTCTAACATTATGAAAATGGTTGTTCAAAAAAAAAAAAAAAACTGTGTTACCAGCCGTAAAAAAGACAGGATCGATCAACTAAATATCTAGCAGAAACAAGAGAAGGGAAAGAGACAACAAGCACAAAAGGAATCAAGGACAAACAAAACGAATATTGTTCAATAATGATTGAAATTGCAGGTACCAATTCTGAAAAATTTGTGTTTGTTTTACTTGATTCAGTAGAAAACTTAAATTATATCAACTTCAACATTGTGGAAAAAGGTAGTTTGAAAACCAGAAAAATGTCAATACTCTTGACTGGTACAATAAATTTCAGGAGCAAAGGTCACTCATAAAATATCTAAATTATCTGAAAAATTAAAAGAAAATGGTATAGAATTCCAATCAAATATCCTTCCTATAGAGTGGTATGCACTTCTAGTGGAAATGGATTGAATGGAACCATAGAAAGCAATAGTGAAATTGCTTGAAAAGTAGGTACTTGCACTAAGAAAATAGGAAAATCTGTTACAATTAATGGAAAATAAAAACTAGTGACCATTAAACATATTTTTACATTTCAACAAGAGCAAACAACAAGGAAAAAATTGTCAAGTATGCTGCCCAAGTTAGGGAATTGGGAAATCCAACAGGATTGAGCCTGTGGAAGACTTATCTACAATTAAGAAATTCAGAAATGTAATTCTAGAAAAAATTCAAGGATGTATAGAGTGAATAATCTTGAACAATAGGAATTGAAATTACAATTACAAGTAGACAAGAATTATATTAAACCAAGTGTGTCTCTGGGGGGAATGCTAATGTTGGTATTAAAAAAGAAGGATGACACTGTACTTAATGAAAAATATGCTACCGAAAAAATTGAACAAGTTTACATGAATGTTTATAGAATATGTTTTGGTATGCTCGAGTAAAGGGTTAAGAACAACAAGAAAATCATAGCATAGTGTTGCAAATCCTTAGAGAACGTTAATTACATGCAAAAATCAGCCAATTTGAGTTTTACAAAAAACCCAAGAGTAAATAAAAATTTGGACATGAAAATTATAAATCTCGATTGGTGGTAAATTAGAAAAAGGATACATGCAATATTGAATTGACCTGAATCCAATGAGATACTAGCAATACGATCGATTAGGAGTATTGCAGAATAATACCATAAAATTTTAAAAGGATTTTCTGCATTGCAGAAATAGGAGAAGGTAAACTTGAGTGGAAAAACTAAATGCCAAATTAGTTTGGAACAATTGAAATAGAAATTTATTACTACACTAAAAATTGATGATTAATCTAAGGAGTAGTGGTGTACACTGAAAAATTGTATAGAAAGGATGAGAGAAAGATTGCTACAAAATAATGTAGAAATAGTTTATGAATCTAGAAATTTGAAATTTGAAGAAACATGAAAACAATTATGAAGTTTATGAATTAGAATTGACTGCAGTTATAAATACCTTAAATGTGGAATTATTGGCTGTGAGAAAGGAAAATTTGGTGATAACACATCAGAATTATTTCTTACTAAAATAAAGTGAATTGCAAAATAATCAAGGTGGTAAATTTTCTCATTAAAATGGATATAAAAGTCAAACATAGAAGGAAAAGAAAACCAAATTATTGATTTGGAAGTAGATAGACTCATCAAATTCTAACACATACAAGAAGTAGAGTAAGATTTGAAGTGGGAGAAAAAATGAAAGGATCATTGTTGCAAGACCCTCAATATGTGAGATTTCAGTAAGATGAAATTGTATGATAGATAATAAATCAGCCAAGACTGATTTTTACAAGTGAAGAGTATAAATTTTTAAGTTTTCAACGATGAACTATGAAATAGTAGAGGAATACCATCCAATTACTATCAAAGACCTTATGCAGATTATCTAGGTATACCAAGATAATAATAGCCTTGAAGAAAATTATAATTTACCAGGGATGAAGAAGGAGGTAGTAAAATCCTTGGCATAGTGGTTGAGATGTCAATAAGGTAAAGTAGAACTTTAGTATCCTGCTGGTACACTAAATTCCCTATCTAATTGAAAATAGAAGAAAGAAGTGGTATCAATGGAATTTAAGTCAGGACTACTAAGTACCAAGTACCAACAATGAAATAGTATAAAATCTAACTAAAAAAATACACTTTTTCCTTTACAATCCACTATTGGCACATCACAAGTGACCAAAAGATTCAGGAAAGAAATATTTGACTCCATAAAATCAAAAATTTATTTTCTATGATAGAGATATCAAAAGTGAATATACTTGTGAAAAATCCTATCTGGAGGACGAGGGGGACAAAGCTGAAATGCAGTGCAGCTTACTATCTTCACATAGATAGACATATAGAGAGAACAAACCAAATATTAACAGACATATTGTACAAGTATGAAATAGATAAAAACTAATAATTTGGGAGAATTTCTGTAATTACTAGAAACTACATACAAATACAAGTATCACACATCCAGTAACATAAGTCAGTCAAAAGCCTCGTATGAAAAAAAATGCCACACTCCACTTAGTTGGAGTTAATAGAAGGAAAAAGTGGTCCTAGTAATAGAAGTACTACAAGAGGTGGAAAGAAGTCATCAGAGTATTAAAGTAACTCCAACTCATCAGAAGAGTTATGCAGGAATTCAAAGATAATTAAAAAATGGAGATCAAGTATATATAAGGATTAACTTCACAAAGATGATATTGCATGCCGAAAATTATGCTGAAAACCACCTCAATAATGCGGGGCCATGAGGGTTGGAGTGATATTATAAAATCGTTCTACTTCGTCATATTAAAATTGGTTTCATATTTCATTATTGAAAAATTTATATACATAAACCTTCTCATGTGATTGAGTGGACTATGATACAGGTGGAAAAAGAAGGGAACTTTCGTCCAGAAATACTTCGTAGATTTGAGAAGGAAGAAACCATGCTCCGAAATAAAACAATAGCTCCGGTGAAAGTGAATTGGAAACAATTCGCACCTAAGGAAGCTACTTGGGAGCAGTAAGTTATGATGAAAGAAAAACAACCATCACTGGTTAATGAATAAATATAGAGATTGAAAAACATTGAGGACAATGTTTTGTTTTAGAGATGGACTATGTAATATCCCTATTTTCGGCATTCTATAAATGGAGAATACACATAAAGGTCAGGGAGACTTAAGAAATAAAATTTTTAATTATATATTAATTGTGGAAATTATATCATTGTATAAAGACAGATTAAATTGAGACCAAGAAGTCAAATCTATGAGGATGGACTAGATTCCTAAGACTTTCCCAAAATTATCTAGAAATCCTTGGAGAAAAATAAATAATAAATTTTATTAGATGGGAGAAAAAGATCTAATAAAAGCCTCAGTAAATTGGAAAGTTATTGAGAAGAGGTAATATTAAATCAAAGATGAGGAAAAGCTAATTTTAAAAGAAGATTTTGTGGAAAAAATGAAAGGAAAGCCTAGGCTAAAGGAAACAACATCCCAAAATAACTGGATGCAGTTATGGAAATAGGATAATGGAAATCAAGCTTAAATACTATATTCCTAGTATGAAAAAGGTGTTGTCTACACTAAGGAAGAATTGGTCTCTGCTTGGGGGAGAGTTGTGGAATAAGCTCAAGGTTGGGAGGAAAATAGTATTTATATCAATGGTATGCACATTATGTGAAGTTTTATGTTTACACTGCTATTATTAGTTATCAATTTTTGGATTTTTATGAAGAGAAAATATTATCTTATAAATTCTTACTTGAATTTACATAGATTTAATTATATAAATTATGTGTATTACACAATGTTTAGTTCAGAAAATGTAAGTGTCATATGTATTTGACAGAGATTAACTATAGGTGAATACAGTTAATCTTTCTGTGTCGTTACATAGAATTATTTGAATTTAGGGAAAACTAGAAAAAATATCTAAACCCTTTTGTAAGGGTCTAAATCTGTTGTTTAAGTCCATCTAAATATATGAAATTTCACTAAAAAAGTTATAGTCGATGTACTATGAAACCACACATAATTCAACTACAGTAATAGCAGAAAATACGAAACATAAATGAAATTCTAAACAAGATATAGTTTATATATAAAACATGAATAGTAATACATATCTAAATGACGAATATACAATTCAAATTTAAGATAGAAAAAAAAATATAGATATGCTGCCATATAGAAATTATCTTATATTTCTATCCATATTAAGATCCAGTCACACAGTTATAAACATGTAATGTAGAAAAAAAAATTAAATTACTTAATTACATGTATTAGTCCTTTTCAATAAAATCCTCTAGTGGAGATGAGGATAAAATAATTCTATCAAACTCCCAAAGATAAAACTATTATACAAAAATTTAATTACAATTTAGTTTGGGTCATCAATTATAATTCAAAATACAATTTATGAAGATGAATTATGTAGAATGGACAAAATGGTGGAAGAGCATCCAATTATCAGATGACCGACCTGAAAGAGGGTGAAATTGATCATCATACACTCTGATAGTTGATCACAAATAATTGTATCAGAGAATGAAATTCACATGAAATTCCGGAAACAGATATAGGGATTAAAGTTAGAAAATCAAACTAACGAAAACAAAAAAAGAAAAAATTAGAAATTGTACAGGAAATAATGATACCTACAAAATTATCTTCAGGCTGAAAGCTTTCTTTCTATACATACAAAAATAAAAAGGAACTGTAAGTACAAGAGGATAAAAATAACACATTAATTATGTGACAGTAATTAATGCAAAATTGGGAAAATTTGATACTGACCCAAGGGAAGAGGTGTCCTGAAGCGAATCAATAGTATACATAGTTGCTGAAGAATATGAGAATATGAAAAAGGGATTTCCAGATTAGTTCCTAAAAGAAATTTATTATAAATTAAGTTCATAAATTAAATTATGGAAGAATTAGTTTCAGTTCCAATTACTCTAATTGGATAGAGTAATACGATATAAAAATAGAGATATGAATTGTAAGTAGAGATAAATTAAATTTAGAATTTGGCACTATATTAAAATATTCAAAATTATATTACATAAAGTCACTCTGAATATTAATAAAGTAGGTATAAATTCTGTATAGTTATACAGTAAAATATTTACTTGTATCAATTCTCTTTTATACAGAGGAAATAAAAGAGTTAATACAAAGTGAAATAAACCAAGAGAATGTTCTATATGACATTAAAAATTTAATGGAAATCGTAATCCTAAGAATTATATAAAGTGAATGAAAACCCCAATTGAGGATTGAGTGGAGAAATCGAACACTATGTAATATAATTACATAGTGAAACGAAAAGTGAAATTCATTAAACCAAACTTACAAATTTATTCTTAGAGATTTTGAATTCATATCTATGACTAAGCATACAACATTAAAAAAATCATTTGAGGTAAATGATATAATGATACTGCATTAAGTTAAAGGTAGCTTACGTATTCGGAACAATTACGAAGCAAAACAAAGTTGAGTGTAATTGCAGGAACACAATAACTTACTTGTGTAGAAATCGTAAGATATACACTAGTGGAGAAAGCATGAGTGTATCTTCTGGATACTAAAGTTAACATAGTTGTCATCGAAAAACAAAATCGAACATATCCAAACTAAATATAAATGATACAGTTCGAGAACAAAAATCTATATGAAGATTGTTACAATTTTAATATTCACCGAAGAAAATTGATAAAATTATATCTTGGGTCATTAAATAGTGCACTAGAAACATTGGGGTATTGTAGAGCATGAATTTGAATTATAAAGTTGTAATCGAGATATTGTGAAAAAACCCAGAATTACAAATTTGGGGAAAGTTCCAGATTTAGGAAGGAAAAGAATTTATATGAAATTTTCAAAGAGTAATGCAATGTAATTGACAATAAAACGATTTCAGTTATGAAAATGGAAAAAATACTAAATTAAAAATGAAAAATTAATTCATTTACATGAAACAGAGGCCTGAAAAGCCAACGTTGCAAATATATAAAAACTGTAGAGGTAATAGCTACAAAAATGAAATATAACTCTCATGTATGAACCTAAATTACCTCAGTTGAATATGAATCCTAATTTCCAGAATTGAAAAAGGAATATTACGAATTGGGGGAATTCGTAAATTATGAAACCATCCAAGAAAATATAAACCCATAAATAAATCTAAGGGTTTCAAAAATTCTGGAATAATGATAATAGAAAACTATGTATGAAACTAAAAGATTTTCTTACCTCATAGTTTGGCCATGATGGAATAAGCTAAATGCGAAGAGGATTGATGAATTTTTATATAAATTTTGACTCTATACAAATACAAGAAGTCAATAATTAAAATGGGAATGGAAAGGAAATATTAACCAGAGAAACCATAATAAAAAGAAATACGTAAACTTCCATAAACACAAAGAAATGATAAATGGAGGTTCCTTTCCTGAAACGGGATTTTTACAATGTTGGTTGGAGAGAATAGTCGTGAATACGTCCTTCCACTGAGGTTACATAATATGAGAGTAGAAATATAGAGGATATAATCGTACTACTCTCATCATTTTCATAGAAATTCATGGTAAAAACACGATAGAAGTATGTTTCTACACTCCGATCTCTCAAGCGGAAAGCCTGCCAAATGAAAAACAAACGAATGGTGAAACCCTACCTAAGTCATTCAATGCATGATGAAAGCCTTGTAAATCACAACCGTTCAACATCACCCTACAAGTGTCCTCGCAAGGACCGAAGCCATGTGATGGGCATGAATTAACGTACAAAAGAATAAATGGTTCATAAAATCAAAACGATAAGGTGCAGAGGTTGAGTAAATAGAGTATGGGTACCATCCCATCACTCATAAATTTGAGCTATCATTGTTCTGAAATTGAATTAAAACAAGTATTAAACTATGATAATTCTAATTGAGAAATTTGAAGGAATTTCATAGTATACCATTTGATTAACAAATACATTGTAAACCTTATGAATATACGGTAAAGGTATTTGGTGGAAACCTACACTAATATGAGGTGAAATACGTTTATATATATATATATATATATATATATATCTCTCTCTCTCTAACCTCTCGTTGGGTTATATGGGTTCTCAGGTAGGATAGATATATTAAATGAAGAATCATAAGGTATAGTAATATATAGTGTATTCTTATACCCAAATGAATAATATCACAGGGTAGGATGATATTTACTCTTTGAATAATGAGAATAATGGTTAGAAATATATAAGTGGAAAAATATAACTTGAAATTTATAAGTGTAAAATTATTCCAAAGTTATAACTAAGGAAAGTTATACATGGCGAGGAATAATAATGACAGAAAAGATCTGTAAATAAATTTAAATATATAGGACAATATGTATGTAAATCTACTAAATAGGGTCCTCTTGTGGATAAAATAAATAAGGCTCTTATGAAATAAATTTTAAATGAAGGGTGATATAAACCAACCTTTATAAGACAATATTTGAGGATGAGAAAAATAAAATAAAAGGCAGTCTTTAAGCTTGCACTGTTAGTGAAAGAAATGATCAATGACGAATATGTCAAAATATACCACTGATCATGACCATAATCAATATATATATATATATATATATATTGGGTTAGTTGGAGTTGTTACATGTGAAATGTGGCTCTGCCTGTTTGTATGTATTTACATAATTTTGTATCAGAAAAAAATGATTTTTTTTTTCAATTAAAGAAATGCATTTGGAGTAGCTCTCAAGTCTATATAATTTTTCGGATTGAGCCAGAGTGTAATATACATAAGAGAGATAATACTTGTTCAAGAAATGAAATGATATCTTTTTATATTTTACAGAGTTGAATGTGCTCTCTGATTAATCTAATTTTTCATGCTCACTTATGGACCTCTAAATTTTAACCATCTCTAAAAGTAAACTAGAGAATATGATTCCAAGTACCAAATACGAAAACATTTCAGAGGCTACATGATCTTGATATTGAAACCAAATTAGACGAGATATGTTTTATAAGTTACAAGAAGAGTGTACTATACATAATAGAGCTAATACCCGGCCAAGGAAAGAAATGATATCTTTTTATATTTTGTAGAGTTAAATATGCTATTCACTTAATCTCATTTTTCATGCTCACTCATGCACCTCTAAATTTTAACACCATGTGAAAGAACACTGGAGAATATAAAAAACCAAACAACAAAATCACCATCCATCTGAAATTATTGCCTAAATTACCATTCATTTTCAAAATCCATTTGAAATTAGCGAAATCTTTTTCTATTTTGCAGAGTTGAATGTGCTCTCTGCTTAATCTAATTTTTCATGCTCACTCATGGAACTATAAAGTTTAACCATCTCTAAGAGTAAACCAAAGAATATGATTCCAAGTACGAACTAAAAAACATTTTAGAGGCTACATGATATTGATATTGCCACCAAATTAGACCAGATATGTTTCATAAGTGACAAGAAGAGTGTACTATACATATCTGAGCTAATACCTGGCCAATGAAAGAAATGATATCTTTTTATATTTTGCAAAGTTGAATATGCTATCCACTTAATATCATTTTTCATGCTCACTCATGCACCTCTAAATTTTAACACCATGTGAAAGAGCACTGGAGAATATAAAAAACCAAACATTAAAATCACCAGCCATCCAGAATTATTGCCTAAATTACCATTCCTTTTCAAAATCCATTTGAGATTAATGATATCTTATTATATTTTGTAGATTTGAATGTGCTCTCTGCTTATTCTAAATTTTCATGCTCACTCATGGAACTCTTAATTTTAACCATCTCTAAAAGTAAACTAGATAATATGATTCCAAGTACCAACTAAGAAAACATTTGAGAGGCTACATGATCGTGATATTGACACAAAATTAGACCAGATATGTTTCTTAAGTGACAAGAAGAGTGTACTATACATAAGAGAGCTAATACATAGCCAAGGAATGGAATGATACCTTTTTATATTTTGCAGAGTTGAATATATGCTATTTGCATAATCTCATTTTTCATGCTCACTCATGCACCTATAAATTTCAACACCATGTGAAAGAACATTGGAGAATATAAAAAACCAAACAAAAAAATCACCATCCTTTGGAAATTATTGCCTAAATTACCATTCCTTTTCAAAATCCATTTGAAATTAGCGATATATTTTTATATTTTGTAGAGTTTAATGTGATCTCTTCTTAATCTAATTTTTCTTGCTCACTCACGGACCTCTAAATTTTAAGCATCTTTGAAAGTAAACAAGAGAATATGATTCCAATTACCCACTAAAAAAACATTCGAGAGGCTACATGATCTTGATATTGACATCAAATTAGATCAGATATGTTTCATAAGTGACAAGAAGAGTGTACTATACACAAAAGAGCTAATAACTGGCCAAGGAAAGAAATGATATCTTTTATATTTTGCAGAGTTGAATATTCTATCCGCTTAATCTCATTTTTTATGCTCAATCATGCACCTCTAAATTTTAACACCATGTGAAAGAACACTATAGAATATAAAAAACCAAACATCAAAATCACCATCCATCCGAAATTATTGCCTAAATTACCATTCCTTATCAAAATCCATTTGAAATTAACAATATATTTTTATATTTTGCAGAGTTGAATGTGCTCTCTACTTAATCTAATTTTTCATGCTCACTCATGGAACTCTAAAGTTTAACCATATCTAAGAGTAAACCAAAGAATATGATTCCAAGTACGAACTAAAAAAACATTTGAGAGGCTACACGATCTTGATATTGAAACCAAATTAGACCAGATATGTTTCACAAGTGACAAGAAGTGTGCACTATACATAACAGAGCTAATACCTGGCGAAGGAAAGAAATGATATATTTTTATATTTTGCAGAGTTGAATATGCTATCTGCCTAATCTCATTTTTCATGCTCACTCATACACCTCTAAATTTTAACACCATGTGAAAGGACAATGGAGATTATAAAAAACCAAACAACAAGTTCACCATCCATCCGAAATTATTGCCTAAATTACCATTCCTTATCAAAATCCATTTGAAATTAACATTACTGCTCAAACTCGACAAAGTTATGTTCAATATATGAAATTACTTGTCATACTTGACAAAGCTATGTTTCAATATATGAAACACATGACATATTCCATAGGAATCTGATGACAATTCGACGGTGTACTTATCAAATTTGAGACCTATGGAGACTAAAACTCTCCACCTAACAATTAGACCAACTGTAGGCTATTAGTAGGTTTGAACTCTGAATTTCCTAGCAGTTAAGTTGGTTATAGATGCAGTATGTCTTTGGGATATTTGTAAAATTTTTAGCTAAATGTGTCTATCATCTCATAAGGGTCCACTATCACCTAACCAACCATAATGGCTAGGATGTGTTGTTACTCATTTAGCCCCTGTCCTTTTTAACAACAAGGATGCTTTCGAAATCACATGTCTATCACCTTTATAAAACTTATATAGCTAAATGCAGGGATGGTACTAGTGTTTTTGGAAACCATGTACATGTCATTTTTCCCATAAAATTAATCATGTACATGTCATTTCTCCCATAAGCCTTAAGGAATTTTCTAGTGTTTTTGGAAACCATGTACATGTCATTTATCCCATAAACTTTAAAGAATTTGCTAGTGTTTTTGGAAACCACGTACAAGTCATTTATCCCATAAAATTAAAGCATTTTCTAGTGTTTTTGGAAATCATGTACATGTCATTTCTCCCATAAACTAAGGCATTTGCAATACATGTTCATTTAATATTTTATTGCGATCCTATAGTTTTTGGCAATCGTACATGCCATTTCTCCCATAAAATTTAAGGCATTTGCAATAAATGTTCATTTAATATATTTTATATTATTTGATTTTTTTCAAGGATAAAAAAACCCACTAAACATGGTTGAAAATTGGAAATTATGCATAGATGTTTCTTGTTATCCCAATCCAAGGAAAGAAGTGATTACATAAGTGCTATGCAATATTGCGACTATCAAAGTCCTCCAAAGGAAAATGAATATACCTGAAAGAACAACAAATAATGAAGCATATTACATTGCATTGATAGAAGGTTTGGGAACAACTAGGGAGTATGGATCAAATGGAATTGTAGTTTTCACCAATTATGAACTTGTGTGCAACCAGATGAAAGGTGTGTACCAAGTTAAAAAGGAGAGGCTAAAACAACTGCATGGAAAAGTAAACAATATTTTTAGATAATTTCAATCATTTAGTATAATACATTGTGCAAATGTTAATAAGATGTCTGGTGATATATTGTATGGGGAAATGCCAATTCAAAATTCATCTGTCAAAGATGAATTTGTATTTTATGGGGCAATGCCAATTCAAGATTAATCTCTTAAAGATTAATTAGTGTTGAGACACTCTCCAAAATTTATTGATGACTCATCTCTCAAAGATGAATTAGTGTTGAGACACTCTCCAAAATTTATTGATGGAAATTGTAACAAATCTTTGATATGTGTGTGTTTTTTACTTATAAATGCGTCATTTTTAATGACTATTTTTTTTTTCAATTATATACCAAGTGTGATCCCACCATGTAAGAACAACTTGGTGAAATTCATGTTTTATAAAATCAAAACTTGTAGGACCTGAACAAATTTTTGTTTAAAGTGAGTTTTACACATCAATTTATGCTTTGAAATTTTTTCGTTTTACATAATTTGTGTTTGTGCTCAACATTTTTGTACTAGATTATACAAATTTTTTGAATTCTTTTGAATTTATTTTAAATAGTGATTTTAAAAATAATTGTAAATGTCCAATGTAGATATCCATATATATATCATGGAGGATGATCATTTGGCACGTGATTCTTCGAGGCGAACATCAATAGAATCCCATGCCTCTACGAGAGAGGGGGATCATGGATCGGGAGATGTTCATGGTATTTATGTTAAACGTGTATGTTTTTAAATGACATTTGAATATATAATATTATCCCCATACATGCATATATACACGTGGAATTGATTTTTTATTGAATATATATAATTTTATCCCCATGTACATACATTTATACATATGGAATTAATTATTTATCAATTTTGTGAGTTAAATTATGTTTTAATACATTTAATTTTTTAGGAGTTCAGAGGAAAAGAGTATCTACTCAATTAATGGAGCCTAGCCATGTTTCACGCAATCGTGGTATGGTTCACACAATCTAATAAATCATATGTATGTATTTATATGTATGTATTTATTTTTGAATTGATTAGAAATTCATATTTTTTTATGAAGCTTTGCTTTCGTCGTGTGAGGGTGTTGGTGGTACACATTCCCCTGGTGGCCAATCAACAGGTGGTGGGAAATAATGTGAGGGTGGTGGTATGCATTCCCCGGTGGCCACTCAATGGGTGGTCATGCTGGTTCTCATCCAATGGGTGGTCGCATATCAATGGGTTGTCAAGCTGGTTTTCAACCATCTCAGGGTGGGCATGATGCTGCCTAGCCATCTCGAGGTGGCCATTAATATTAATATTATTTTAATTCAATTATTAATTTGTTAAATTATTTATATAATTTTTTTATGGTTAAAAATCAAATTTTTACAAATTTTTTCACATGTTTTTTTATTTATACATAATTTTATATATTGATGAAGAGGGTGAAAATGCTGCTCGAAAAAGAGGTAGGCTAGACCATGTTATTCAAGAAGAAGGTTGTACACTAACCACGATTTATCCTTCTGAAATTTATGATTTACCTTGAGAAACAAACATCCAAAAATTCACATTACAAAGGTGTGAACATCTTTATTCAAAATTGAAGAAAGATCTTCTTTCTTTGAAAATCCCTGCTGAGAGTTAAGAATGCTTAGAATAGTTACACACTCTTTAAACACAATTGTAGATGTTTAAAAAAATATTGGGCCAACCACTAATGCTTTTGTATAAGTGATGAGGAAAATTAAGGAAACAGTGATGTGTCCCGATACATGGGACGATGTTAAAAACATAGTTACAAAATAAATGGCAAAATCTATGTTTAATTTCAAAGAAGGCTGAAAAGAAAGATGCTAAAGGTGAAATATTTCAAGCACCCTGATATAGCTTGCCATTTTTATTATATGCACCTTACTGCCTATGGAATACTACCATGGAATGACGAGGTTCCTCTTTATTTTGTAAAATTATTTTATACAAAATTATTTTTGAGAATGAAACCCAATTATAATGACCTGCCCTCTAAATTTTTTGGTCATGGGAAAGGTTGATTATGTGACCGTAGGGGCGCTAAAAATGATGTTGAGCTGCATCGCCCTGAGCCACCATTGGTAAGATGACCTCGTCGTGTGGAAAATTTGCGGTCAGAGATGGATGCCACTTCTCAAATTAGTCGAGAAGCAAGGGATGCCATCATAGACAATGTTCAGACTGAACTTGGTGGAATTAATATTGGTATAAATCGACTAAGACCACAAGAGAACACATGTGCTAATTTTGTGTTTAGTACAGATGATGAGATAGAAAGCATGAGTATTGAAGAGTTTAGAACATATGTAAAGCATTGTCGCAATGGCTGGAAAGAATTAATTATTCATGAGGAAGAGGGCATGGGATCAGTATGTGTTAATGGTTAGGGTGAATATTTTAATGTAATTTTTAATTTACATATACATGTTTATTTGTATATGTTAATCTAACAAAAATGTATCATATGTTCATCATTTGCAGTTAACATGCTTGATGAACGAAAAATTTGATAATATCACGGTCGAAGGTTTAGGTTCTCACAATGAAGATGGTTCTCAAAATCAAGTTGATATGCTGGGAAATTTTAGTGTTTTTTTAGTGTTCATGATATTGATGTACAATTAATATTCTATTATTATATTGGTATTATGATGACATATTTTTAAAATAAATAATTGTGTACACATGTATGTATATAATTAAATGTTAACAGATTCTGATTCTGTCTGATGTTTTCGCAATGGAGCCACCCTCTTCTTCCCTGCTAGGATATGTGCCAAATACATTGTCACAAGTATTCAA
This sequence comes from Pinus albicaulis, assembly GCA_034641835.2. Classification (NCBI taxonomy): domain Eukaryota; kingdom Viridiplantae; phylum Streptophyta; class Pinopsida; order Pinales; family Pinaceae; genus Pinus; species Pinus albicaulis. The sequence continues at coordinate 783,625,964 of CM076570.1, forward strand.
TTTTTCACTTACGTTTAAGTTATAAATTGAAGTGAAGGTTCCATTAAAAAATGAGATCTAGATCTTGAGTTATTTTACAATTTTTAATTTTTTTAATTTTACGTTTGTGGAGATTATTTCCGTTCTCCAAGGACCATTTTCACAATGGATCCACCCTCTTCTTCCCCGTTAGGAGATGTTCCAAATCCACTGTCACAAGTATTCAATTTTTCACTTATGTTTAAGTTATAAATTGAAGTGAAAGTTTCATTAAAAAATGAGAGCTAGATCTTGAGTTATTTTACTGTTTTAAATATTTTGAATTTTAGGTTTGTGGAGATAATTTTCGTTTAGAGCCACCCTCTTCTTCCCTGTTAGGATATGTGCCAAATCCATTGTCACAAGTATTCAATTTTTCACTTATGTTTAAGTTATAAATTTAACTGAAAGTTTCATTAAAAAATGAGATCTAGATCTTGATTTATTTTACATTTTTAAAATTTTTGAATTTAGGTTTGTGGAGATGATTTCCGTTCTCCAAGTACTTTAGCAATGGAGTGTATGATGGAGATAGTAACATCCAAACAATTTGAACAAGAAGTTGTCTACCTTTTTATTTTAATATTATTGCATTAGTTTATGCATTTTAATTTGAATTATATATATATATATACACACACACACACACACACACACACACACTTGTACAGTTTATCGTGGAGGATGCATTGATGGACGACTAACATGGGACAATGAAGGGGGAACTACATGAGGTATTGAATGAATATATATATTTTTTCATTTTGTTTTTTTATGAAGTTATACATTCTCATTCAATTTTAAAACATTAAATTTTAATGTTTACACGTTGTGTATGTTCCCTATTCCTCAGATGATAGCACAAGGAGGCTCAGGAGGCTACTGGAAAATACATTGCAGTCAAATTATCTATCTGATTGATGCACATGCAATATTTTATTTGATAGATAGTCTTATTTACTTTTCTATATAGATAGTCTTATTTATGGAGTCATATTTACTTTTCTATAAAACTTGATACTTGTAACATTATACATTGTTATATTTACTTTTATTGTTCATGATATACATTTTGGACATATTTTACATTTTGGATAGTTGAACTTCATTTAATTTTATTGAATGATTTTAAATTTTGGATAGTTGTTACATTTGGAATGCGATCACTTGTTGTTATATATTGTTAACTTAGATGATCTTAGATTATGCTTTGTTTTTAAAATTTGTTGTTTTGTCACTTGTTATTTAAAATGAATCTAGATTGAAATTGCAAATTACAAAACACATGTGGTACATGTTACTCATTTGAACATGTGTGAATGTTATACAATTAGGATGTCCATTACATCTGATATTTAGGTACATTTTGCATGATCATTTGTCATTTAAAACAATCATATATGGTTTTACATATTTAATTTCATGAATATGTAATAATGATTGAAGTGTATTTTCATTTAGTTGTTACATTTTCCATACATGATCACATGTTGTTAAAATGAACCAACTTAGATTATCTTATATTATATGTTTTGTTTTTAAAACTCAAGTTGTTTTCTCATTTGTTATTTAAAATGAATCTATATTGAAATTTAAAATTACAAAACATATGTGGTACATGTTAAATGCATTTGAACATGTATGAATGTTATATAATTAGTACATACATCTATTAAATTTGATATTTAGGTGTACATTTTTCACATGATCATGTGTCATGTTATTCATCCATAATTTTGATGATATCCAAAGATGACTAAATTGCCAATCCCACATTTCTAGAAATAAGGTTTGAAGAAACATTGTGAGTTATAGAAATCTCACTGCCTTCATTATCCTAAACATGTTCTGTTTCACTATAAAATTCATGAAAAATCTTCCCAGGCCACACTATTGCTTCAAAAGGAAGTGATTTCATGATATTTTAATTTTTTTCACCTCCATTTCACCCCTCCATTTTCCCATTTTTTCTCTTATTTTCATCAGTCCTTTTTCCCTCTAAAAAACCCCATTTTTCCCCCTCATCGATTCTTCATTCCTCTAAAAACCCTTTAAAAACCATTAAAAATCTCTTTAAATTGGTATTAAAACTCCTTTTTATTCTATCGAAACCCCCTAAAAAGGCCTGAAAACCCTCTTTTCGGCCTAAAAATGCCCTTTGGATAAAAAGGACCTTAAGCCCTCCAGGCTTAAGCACCAGCCCCTCTTCTTCATAAAACCCAGGGCCGCGACCACTCGCCACACCTAAACTCCTCTCCCCTAAACTCTCGGTCCTATCTACTTCCCATAGGACCTTTTTCCTGCGCTTCACTCCTAGCCCTTAGCCTATTCTCTGCCCCGATTCACCTTTTCCTTGAAATATCTTCGCATTTGATCAAAGGCTCTAGGTTTCGATCCAACGACCACTGCTTCTCTCGCCTTTCATTTCACCTCCCGACTGACCCGCACTACCCGACGGAATAACCAACGTCACGCTCTTGGCCCCACCTATGCTCCACTACCAAATCGTGCCCATTATCGGGCTTAACCCACACCGTAGATATCCTTGCTGGAGATCTAACGGCCCATATAAAATATCGCATTCATTCCTCTAACGGGGTTTAATGCCCCATTTTTGCACGATAAAAGAGGTTTTTCCTAGGACGCGTGGCAACCAATGAGTGGAATCGCGTCCATTTGGGCAAAAATAGCTTACCACCCGTTTCCAACGTGATAAACTGCTTATGGTTTTGAAAAACCACTTTCCTCCTTCGTGCCATAATTCAAATTTCTCTGCCTCCGTTTCGATTTCCACTTGGTTCCGCATATGGAACCTTACCCTCTATTCCACTTCCCCTCTGCCAAAACACCTCCTGAAAGCTCCACACCCTTGAAAAGTAGCAAATCACTTGCACACAGGTTTTAAATAACTATTTGTTCATTTGTGCAGGTTTAATGGTGAATAGAGGTCGACGAGGCTCTTCCACAATCTATAAGGGATGATTTAGACCCTGGATGATGATCCAGGGGTTTTTTAAATCAAATAAAGAAGATCAAGAGGCTTTCTCTAAATCATGATCGACAATGAATCATGATCATCAGTCGATCATAAGCCCTCCAACACCAAAAAGAGAGCATCCTTGCACACAATAAACAAAAGCAGTCAAGGGAAAGCAGTGAAATGAGGAAGAACGGAGGATTAAAGCCTAACTAGAGAATTAAAAGGGATAAAGCTAAAAATATTAGCCCTTTAAAATCAGTGATTAAAGGCTAAAGGTCGAAGGATAAAGGATCCAGGATAAAAGCAGTTGTTTAAAGCAGAAAAGAAGAAGGACAATAAAAGAAGATTAATTAAAAGAAGATCAAAGATAAAAGGCCTTAAATACAGTTTAATGATGGAATAAAGGAAAATTATGCTAAAAAAAGCCTCGAATACATCAACAAAGAGCAATTACTCACTCAAAATATCTAACTGACACCTTGACCTACTCGCTGCCTACAAAGACAAACAAACAATTACTACACTAAAGAAAATATTTAACACTGACAGGACAGTTATTGTAAAGATAAGGTTAAGCCTTGAAAGTCAATCCCTTTTCCTGTCTTTCTATCAGAAGTTAAGAAAGAGTTATTAAAACAGAGAAGTATTTGAACATCTTCCTACCTTATGCCTTGCATGGTTTTCAATGTTAGGAATGCATTTACTCTGTAATTAATAACACTTGAACCCTAGATCAGTTCCACCTCCTCATTTGCAGCATAAATACTGTGCTGGAACTCATTGTATTTTTGGCATTTGGTGATTCTTTGGATAAATACATAGTTCTGCAGAAGTTGAAAGGAAATTGATGTTTTGGAAATTGTGGATGTCTTGACCTGTTTGTTGATGGAGAAAGCTCTGTCATTAGATCCATGAGCTTGGCTGTTGGTGAATTACTCTAAATCTGTTATTGTTATTTCCTGTTCCATTATGTTTCACCATTGTGTGTTGCAGTAGAGTAAAAAGTTTAGGCTAAGAAATGTCTTTTGAAAGCACCTTAGTTCTTTTTACTCTTCACTGTCTTAATGTTTTCTTCTGCTAAGATATTCTAGAGAATTCTTAATTTCTCTCTATAACCCTTATGCTTGTTTATTTCTTGAATAGTTCAATATAGTTGGTCTCAAGAATGATTTATGGTTTTCCCTTCTTACTTGTTGCCACTTAAAAACTATTTCTGAAGTCTCTCTTTAAAGTACCATTATTTAAAGTCTACCAAAGAGGTTTTGTTCTGATCATACCCTTTGTACTTTCTTAAATAATTTTTTTGAAGGTCTTTATAACTGTAATCAAAGATGTATAGGAGTTCCCTCTTCTATGAATGCAGTTATTTGTGAATCTTGAATGTTTTCTTATCCTTGAAGGTGAAATCACTAGAAGTTAAATGAGTTTCTTGCCTTCTATATTTCATTGGAGAAGACTGTCTTGAAATTATTGTTTGCTGAAGTGTGGTTTCTAGAATTTATGGTTAGCCCTATCTATGGAACGCCTCTTTATGTTCAGATAATGTTTTAAGTCCCTTTGTTGATAAGTACATATAATTAAGGATTCTTAATTTCCCTTAGTTTTACTTTTAATTCTAAACCATTGATGTCCATTTCATTTCACCTGAAAAACCTTGTAGATCCACTAGCCAAGTTAGATTTTCCCTTTGATACCCCTGATCCAATTACAAACTTGTTACAACTTCCACTTGACTCCATTTCCCAATGACTTAGAGATTTTAACTTTTCTATCTATGCTGCCTAAATCATCATGTCCAACCAAACAATCAAACAAACTCATGCTTCATAACTAGCCTAAAATCAACCCTTAAAAGCAAGCAAGCTCACATCTTTGCAAATAATTGGGAGATCCCTCTCTGAGACTAGGAAGGCTAGGTCCTAGAGCTCTAAAGACTGGTTTTGATGTTGCCTTTTCACTTGGAATGCCAAGCTGCCAAATCACAAGATGCAAACATAATGGGGATCACAGTGGGACCTATCTGAATTAGCAACAATCTAAGTAGCCCTTAAGATTCTAAGAGACCCTTATCAAAGCTTGAAGAAATCAGCTAGTAAGCCATAGAGTAGGCTCTTCTTGTTGCACCACCTTAGCTAAGTGTTGAATCAGGTATAGGACACTCTCACAACCATAGAACCACGAAAACTCAAAAAACCCGAAACCTTTCAGATTGGTTTTCAAATAAATCATTGGTGGTGGAACATAAAACATTTTACCTCCAGAAAAGCTAAAAATTTCCACCTAGCGACTCCATTAAGCCCCAGTAGGCCTATAAATTTACTAGGACTCCATATTTCCTTAGGATTATGTTAACTAGCCCTAAGAAAGTTTAGAAACCTAGTCCCCTCTTATAGAAATTACTGTGAGAGGAAAGTTTTTTGAAAAACAGTCCTAAAAACCTCAGCCTCTCTAAATTTTGAAAAATTTAAATCTGGCTTCACATAGGGTCAATACTAGATCCCATCCAGATCCTAACCTTCCTACCATAGTTGATAATTTAGAAATGATTTTATGGCAAACTTCTAGATCTGGAAGATCAACTGCTGATAGGACCATCAAGAAAAAGATGTGTCCCTGAAAATCTCATAGTCTTAAAAGATCCTCACTTTGACTTACCTCATACAAAGAACCTATTTAGAAATAAGTCTCAGAGTGATTTAAACTAAACTGACTTTGAAATCACAGATTTACAACAAAGCATTAGTAGAGGAGCCTCACCTTCTACTCCACCCGATTCCAAGCTTCTCTACCATTTCAACTCCTTCCATAACAAATCTGATCATCATCAGTTTGCTGGCCCAAGTGTTTCTTCCACTGTTGTCCACACTTACACTATTCAAAACACTCCAGATTAGCCCACTTTCCCTCTTGTAAATCCACCTCTTGTAAATCTCACATTATTTCCTACCATGGCAACATGGTATGCTTCTTTAGTATTACCACAACCTCTGGTTCATTTATCCAATGATTACCAATCCAAAATTCCCCATTTCACTGGAAATGAACCTACTACTGCTTAGCAACATGTAGATAAGATTGATGATTCCTTTTATTATATGGAAATAGAAGAAGAGACCATTAAAATGAGAATTTTTGCTCAAAGTTTAAGAGGAGAAGCCAAAAAATCATTCAAAGGCTTAAATCCTCACAACATAAATGATCTCCCTTCTTTATATCAAATTCACAAATAAATGGGAAATTAAAAATAACCCTCTCCAAATACTGTTAGACTATAATAACCTCAAGAGAAATACTGGGGAGAGTGTCCAATATTATTGCACTAGATTCAATAGTGTGTATAATGCTCTTCCCCCAAACATGAAACCTCCACTAGGCCTAGCCTTAGCTAAATTTCTATAAGGTTTTGATCCAGAAATGGCCTACCAGCTAAGAGAAAGAGACCCCTTAACCTTAGAAGATATGTAGAGGGGAGCCTTAAGTGTAGAAGCAAATTTGACTGAGAAAAGAGCTAGGTTAAAAGCAGAGAAAAGAGTTACATAGAGGGATGAAACAATGGCATCAAACTCATCATCTGATGCCAAAATTGACAACTTAGTGAAGGTAATGGAGAGAATTCTTGAAAAGATAAATCTAAATGATAGAGTGCCTCCTAGAGAGAATCAAACCAATCCCCAAAATAGAAATAGGAATCCAAATATCAGAAGAGATCCTAATCAAGATAGGCAAAGAGATAATGACCAACAAATTAGGCCCCCCTTCCAAAAAAATTATGTAGATCAAGAGGAGGAAAGTGAAACTGAAAGGTTGGAAGAAAATCATGTAAACCTCATAGGATCTAAGAGTGAGACAGATGTTTTTCTCACTGAAGAAGAACAAGGATTCTTCTCCTCAGAACAAACTGAAAACAACCATGAGGATTCTGAAGATTACAGATTGGGGTTTGAAAATGCAATAATGGAGGTACACAAACAATATAATCTTAGAAGCAAAGGAAACCAAGAAATTCCAAATGACAAATACACTAATACTGCTGTTAGGAAAATTTTAGAAAATCATCCTAAAAGGACAACAAATAATACCAACACAGTGGCCAAGAAAACTAATTTAAATAAAGACAAAAATAGGCAACAAAGTGTTCAACAAAGCTGCCCTAGTACTTCTGCTAGTGGCCCTAAAAAAACTGTCCCAAATAATAGTCCAAATAAAATTCAAAAAATCAGAATTGCGAAAAGAATTGTAAATGAAAAAACAGATGTAAATACCTCAAAAATAATAGTTCCTTTCAGCCTTGAGGGTGAAATTTCCAAGATCAAAATTAGCATACCTCTAGCTGAATTAGTAACCCAAGATGTGTATAAAAACCAAGTTTTGAAAGCTTTTAATATAGGCAGTGACACCGATACTTTAAACTTGACAGATGATAAACCAAATTTGTTGTTTGGTCCGGAAGTTGAAGGAAAATACCAAGAGGGTGTTGTCCCTCCCTACTATATTAGCTTGAACATACACAACAAAATCTTGCACAATGCCATGCTAGATTCAGCTGCTTCTCATAACCTTATGCCCAAAGTAGTAATGGAAAGTCTAGGCCTAGAAATTACTAAACCATATAAGGACCTGTATTCCTTTGATTCAAGAAGGGTCAAAAGCTTAGGCCTAATCAAATATTTATGTGTCAACTTGGCACAAATTCCTGCTAAAGGTCTATTTATAGACATAGTAGTAGCTGACATTCCCCCAAAGTATGACATGCTTCTATCTAGATCATGGGGAGCCAAACTTCAAGGGAGCCTTCAAATGGACATGTCCTATGCCACCATCCCAGTGTTTAATCAAACCAGAAGACTATAAAGGGAATCTCATATGAAATACATGGTGAGTAACATAGATAGGCCAAACAATACTCCTGTTTATTATATTCACTCAAATTTAGATTCCTTTATCTTGTATAATGAAGATGAAATCAGCCAACAAGAAAAGGAAAAACAAGAAATAATTCAGTCCACCAGAACAGCCAAATATGCCCTCAACTCAAGTACAAAATAACTAAAACTCTAGCAGCCTTGAACAATAGAAAGGAAATGAAAATGAGATTGAAACACCTTGGAAAATAAGCTTTGATGGCTCTTGTAGAAAATTAGGTTCAAGGGCTGGTGTATGGATACACAACACAAACAAAGGATATTCCTATAGACTAGATTTTCCATGCACAAATAACATTGTAGAATATGAATCCCTCCTCCTTGGCCTACATCTGCTCAAATAATTAGGAGCTAAGAAAATATTAGTCCAAGGAGATTCTGAGCTAATCATTAAACAAATTAAAGGGGAGTATTTGGCCAAAAACCCAAAACTCAGAGAATATAGAAATGAGTATCTGAGAGAATATAGAAATGAGTATCTGGTTACTTTTGGCCCACCCTTTTCCCAGATACTCAGAAGCTTGTCATGTCTTGCCATAAGTGTCAAATTTTTGATGGCAAGAGAAAAATCCTACCTCTACCCTTGCATCCCATCAGTTTTGAGGCTCCCTTTCAACAATGGGGCTTGGACATCATTGGGGAAATTCACCCATCATCATCAGCCCAACATAAGTGGATCCTCATTGCCACTGATTATTTTACCAAATGGATAGAGGCCATACTTTCTAGGAATGCTACTGACTCTGTCATTATCAAATTCCTTGAAACGAACATACTATCCAGATTTGGTTGCCCTAGAAAAATGATCACAGATAATGCTGTTGCCTTCAAGTCTAAAAGAATGGTTGACTTCTACTATAAATATCATATCACTTTGGGTCATTCCAATGCCTATTATCCCCAAGGAAATAGATTAGTTGAATCCTCCAACAAAAGCCTTGTTAATATTATCAAAACACTGTTGGAGCAAAATCAGAAATCATGACATAGTAAACTGGTTCATGCTTTATGGGATGATAGATTAACCACCAAGAAGTCAATAAATATGTCCCCCTATCAGCTGGTTTATGGCATGGATGCAGTTTTCCCAACCTCTTTAGGAGTTCCAGTCATGAAACTCCTTCAAGAAGTACAAACTGAAGAGAATGATATGCAGAGAAGCATCAATCAGACCACTCATTTACAGTAGTCCAGAGAAGAAGTGTAGAAAAGAACACAAACAGTCCGAGAAGGCATCAAGAAATTATTTGATAAAAGGACTAAAGCAAATGATTTCCAAGTTGGAAATATAGTTCTAAAGTGGGATTCTAGAAGGGAAGAAAAGGGAAAACATGGTAAATTTGAGAATTTGTGGAAAGGGCCTTACCTCATTCATTCTATAAAGGGTCATAATGCATTATTTCTGCAAGAGTTGAATGGAGAAGACTTATTTAGAGGTCCTGTCAATGGCAGGATGCTCAAGCACTAATTCTGCCAAGAGTCCTAAATTCAAAGTTTTTATTCATTGTACATAACCCAGTTGAAAAGAAATCATGAAAAATACAAAAACAATAAAAGAAAGGAAAACAAAAAGAGGGAAAATTCAAAAGAGGTACGGCCCCTTACCCAAAAAAGAGAATTCTCTGAAAGTGAGCAAGTCTAAATGCCACTACTAATTCAAAAGGATATCTTGTTAAATCATCTAGCCTAATCATGGATAAACATGCTTTAAAATTTATATTAATAAATCAATAGAAACACTGATTGATAAAGATTATTTCAGACTAGACTTATTCAAAAAGGATAAATTAGGAGAATATAAATATAATGGTTCCACATGCTCAAAACAGAACCAAAGAGATAGATAAGGATGCCTTGCAAAAAGAAAAATCATGGCCTTTTCTTTCTAATTTACTTTTATGCAAAAATTATGTTTGTGTACAGCTTGTTCCAAATGCCACAACCATGGTTGATCAGACTGTCTAATCCTGATTTGAACCATGCTTTGAATTTTTATGTCAATAGCTAGAGAATCAAGATTGCCAAACAATTTAATCTTGGCAGTCAAGTAGCATAGGTAGGGAATAAAAAGAGTTCAACAGTTTAATCTTGACTTTTGGAAGAAATAAGGATAGGATAGTTAATTTATTTTCAGTTTTCAAAAGTAAAATGTCAAATAGTTTGCTAGATCAAATGCACTCAAGAGAAGAAAAAATGCTAGGATAAGTAGGATTGGGTAGGAAGAGATGTTGTTTGAAGAAATTACATGTTGCAGATTGATTAAAGTTGTCAAAAATAAAGAAAGATCAGCAAGTAAAAAGAAGAAATCTGCCCAATGGATAAGGCACTGATCTGCTGAAACTCAGAAGATTTCATAAGCTAAGGTTCTGGACACCTTGAAAGGATAGCTTCCCTCCCCAAGTGGAGCCAGTGTTAATCATCCATAATTTTGATGATATCCAAAGATGACTAAATTTCCAATCCTAAATTTCTAGAAACAAGGTTTGAAGAAACATTGTGAGTTCTAGAAATCTCATTGCCTTCATTATCCTAAACCTGCTCTGTTTCACTATAAACTTCATGAAAAAGCTTTACAGGCCACCCTCCTGATTCAAAAGGAGTTGATTTCATGATATTTTCACTTTTTCACCTCCATTTCAACCCTCCATTTTTCCATTTTTGCTCTTATTTTCATCAGTCCTTTTTCCCTCTAAAAAACCCCATTTTTCCCCTTCACTGATTCTTCATTCCTCTACAAACCCTTTAACAACCATTAAAAATCTCTTTAAATTGGTATTAAAACTCCTTTTTTATTTTATCGGAACCCCCTAAAAAGGCCTGAAAACCCTCTTTTTGGCCTAAAAATTCCCTTTGGATAAAAAGGACATTAAGCCCTCCAGGCTTAAGCACCAGCCCCTCTTCTTCATAAAATCCAGGGCCGTAACCACTCGCCACCGCTAAAATCCTCTCCCCCTAAACTCCCGGTCCTATCTACTCCCCACAGGACCTTTTTCCCGCGCTTCACTCCTATCCCTTCGGCTATTCTCTGCCCCGCTTCACCTTTTCCTCGAAAGATCTTCACCATTGATCAAAGGCCCTAGGCCTAGATCCAACAACCACTTCTTCTCTTGCCTTTCATCTCACCTCCCGACTGACCCACACTACCCGACGGAATAACCAACGTCACACTCCTGGCCCCCCATATGCTCCACTACTGAACCACGCCCATTATCGGGCTTAACCCACGCCATAGAGCTCCTTGCTGGAGATCTAATGGCCCATATAAAATATCGCGTTCATTCCTCTGCTGGGGTTTAACGCCCCATTTCCACATGATAAAAGCGATTTTTCACAGGACGCGTGGCAACCATTGAGTGGAATCACGTCTGTTTGGACAAAAACCGCTTACCACCCATTTCCAATGTGATAAACCACTTATGGTTTTGAAAAATCACTTTCCTCCTTCGCGCCATAATTCAAATTTCTCCGCCTCCATTTCGATTTCCACCTGGTTCCGCATATGGAACCTTACCCTCTGTTCCACTTCACCTTTGCAAAAACACCTCCCGAAAGCTCCAAACCCTTTGAAAAGTTGTAAATCATCCGCACACAGGTTTTAATTAACTATTTGTTCATTTATGCAGGTTTAATTGTGAATAGAGGTTGACGAGGCTCTCCCACAATCTATAAGGGATGATTTAGACCCTGGATGACGATCCAGGGGGTTTTTAAATCAAATAAAGAAGATCAGGAGGCTTTCTCTGAAGCATGATCGACAATGAATCATGATCATCAGTCGATCATAAGCCCTCCAACACCAAAAAGAGAGCATCCTTGCACAAAATAAACAAAAGCAGTCAAGGGAATTTAGTGAAATAAATGAGGAAGAACGGAGGATTACAGCCTAACTAGAGAATTAAAAGGGACAAAGCTTAAAATATTAGCCCTTTAAAATCAGTGATTAAAGGCTAAAGGTCGAAGGATAAAGGATCCAGGATAACAGAAGTTATTTAAAGCAGAAAAGAGGAAGGACAATAAAAGAATATTAATTAAAAGCAGATCGAAGCTAAAAGGCCTTCAATACAGTTTAATGATGAAATAAAGGAAAGTTAGGCTAAAAATAGCCTCGAATACATCAAAAAAGAGCAATTACTCACTTATAATATCTAACTGACACCTTGACCTACTCTATGCCTACAAATAAAAACAAACAGTTACTACACTAAAGAAAATATTTAACACTGATAGGACAGTTATTGCAAAGATAAGGTTAAGCCTTGAAAGTCAATCTTTTCTCCTATTTTTCCATTAGAAGTTAAGACATAGTTATTAAAACATAGAAGTAGTTGAACATCTTCCTACCTTATGCCTTGCATGGTTTTCAAGGTTAGGAATGCATTTACTCTGTAATTAATAACACTTGAACCCTAGATCAGTTCCACCTCCTCATTTTCAGCATAAATACTGTGCTGGAACTCATTGCATTGTTGGCATTTTGTGACTCTTTAGAGAAATATATTGTTCTGCAGAAGTTTAAAGGAAATTGATGTTTTGGAAATTATGGATGTCTTGACCTATTGTTGATGGAAAAAGATCTGTCATTGGATCCCTGAGCTTGGCTGTTGGTGAAGTACTCTAAATTTGTTATTGTTATTTCCTATTCCATTATGTTTCACCCATTAGGGGAATTTTGAGGTCTAAAATGGGCCTCCTAAGAAAAATGTACAACAAAAATACACTTTATAACAACCAATAGGATTCAAGATGATGATGTCAACCATGGGGGATGATTCACCATTTTTTAAATAAAGGGGTAAAAATATTAAAAAATAATAAAATAATAAAACTACTTTTTCAAGTCGTATTTTCAACTTATCTCCCAAAATTTTTACTCAAATTTTGAGTGGGAGTACTCATTGGATGCAAAATTTAATTCCTCATCCAAGGAGTACCCATGTTGCATACTTTCGATGAACTCTACTACACGAAAAATGAGAAATATATAAAAAAACGTGATTGTAATCACGTTTTTTTTTTATGTATTTCTCATTTTTTGTGTAGTAGTACCCATCGAAAGTATGCAACATGGGTACTCCTTGGATGAGTAATTAAATTTCGCATCCAACGAGTACTCCCGCTCGAAATTTGAGTAAAAACTTTGGGAGATAAGTTGAAAATATGAGTTGAAAAAGTAGTTTTTTCTTTTTTCCCTCTAAAATTTGATGATGTCATCAAATCTTATTTGATTTTTTCCACTATTATTTTATAATTTCCTTAGGAGGCCCATTTTAGACCTCAAAATTCCCCTAATCCATTGTCTGTTGCAATAAAGTAAAAAGTTTAGGCTAAGAAATGTCTTTTGAAAGCACCTTAGTTCTGTTTACTCTTCACTGTCTTAATGTTTTCTTCCGCTAAGATATTCTAGAGAATTCGTAATTTCTCTCTAGAACCCTTAAGCTTGTTTATTTCTTGAATAGTTCAATACAGTTGGTCTCAAGAATGATTTATGGTTTTCCTTGCTTACTTGTTGCGACTTAAAAACTGTTTCTGAAGTCTCCCTTTAAAGTACCATTGTTTAAAGTTGAACAAAGAGGTTTTGTTCCGATCATACCCTTTGTGCTTTCTTAAATAATTGTTTTGAAGGTCTTTATAACTGTAATCAAAGATGTCTAGGAGTTCCCTCTTCTATGAATGTAGTTATTTGTGAATCTTGAATGTTTTCTTATCCTTGAAGGTGAAATCACTAGAAGTTAAATGAGTTTCTCGCCTTCTATATTTCATTGGAGAAGTTTGTCTTGAAATTATTATTTGCTGAAGTGTGGTTTCTAGAATTTATGGTTAGCACTGTCTATGGAATGCCTCTTTATGTTCAGATAATGTTTTAAGTCCCTTTGTTGAGAAGTATATATAATTAAGGATTCTTAATTTCCCTTAGTTATGCTTTTCATTCTAAACCATTGATGTCCATTTCATTTCACCTGAAAAACCTTGTAGATCCACTGGCCAAGTTAGATTGTCCCTTTGATACCGCTGATCCATTAACAAACTTGTTATAACTTCCACTTAACTCCATTGCCCAATGAATTAGAGATTTTCCCTTTTCTATCTATGGTGCCTAAGTCATCATGTCCAAACAAACAATCCAACAAAATCATGCTTCATAACTAGCCTAAAATCAACCCTTAAAAGCAAGCAAGCTCACATCTTTGCAAACAATTGGGAGATCCCTCTCTGAGACTAGGAAGGCTAGGTCCTAGAGCTCTAAAGGCTGGTTTTTATTTTGCTTTGTCACTTGGCATGCCAATCTTCCAAATCACAGGACGCGAAGATAATGGCGATCACGGTGGGACCTGTCTGAATTGGTGGCAATCTAAGTAACCCTTAGGATTCTAATAGACCCTTATCAAACCTTGAAGAAATCAGCTAGTAAGCCATAGAGTAGACTCTGCTTGTTGCACCACCTTAGCTAAGTGTTGAATCAGGTATAGGACACTCTCACAACCATAGAACCATGAAAACTCAGAAAACCCAAAACATTTCAGATTTTTTTCAAATAAACCATTGGTGGTGTACCATAAAACATTTTACCTCCAGAAAAGCTAAAACTTTCCACCCGGCGACTCCATTAAGCCCCAGTAGGCCTATAAATTTACTAGGACTCTAGATTTCCTTAGGATTGTGTTAACCAACCCTAAGAAATTTTAGAAACCTAGTCCCCTATTATTGAAATTACTGTGAGAGGAATTTTTTTTGAAAAAAAGTCCTAAAAACCTCAGCCTCTCTAAATTTTGAAAAACTAAAATTTGGCTTCACATAGGGTCAATAATAGAACCCATCCAGATCCTAAACCTCCTACCATAGTTGATAATCCAGAAAGGATTTTATGGCAAACTTATAGATCTGGAAGATCAATTGCTGATGGGACCATCCCAAGAACAAGATCTATCCCTGAAAATCTCACAATCTTGAAAGATCATCACTTTGACTTACCTCATACAAAGAACCTATTTAGAAATAAGTCTCAGAGTGATTTAAACCAAGCTGACTTTGAAATCATAGATTTACAAAAAAGCATTAGAAGAGAAGCCTCACCTTCTACTCCACCCAATTCCCAGCTTCTCTACCATTTAAGCTCCTTCCATAACAAATCTGCTCATCATCAGTTTGCTGGCCCAAGTGTTTCTTCCACTCTTGTCCACACTTACACTGTTCAAAACACTCCAGCTCAACCCACTTTCCCTCTTTTAAATCCACCTCTTGTAAATCCCCCATTATTTCCTACCATGGAAGCATGATATGCTCCTCTAGTATTACCACAACCTCTAGTTCCTTTAACCAATATTTACCAATCCAAAATTCCCCATTTCACTAGAAATGAACCTACTACTGCTTAGCAGCATGTAGATAAGATGGATGATGCTTTTGATTATATGGAAATAGAAGAAGAGACCATTAAGATGAGAATTTTGCTCAAATTTTAGGAGCAGAAGCCAAAAAATGGTTCAAAGGCTTAACTCCTCACAACATAAATGATCTCCCTTCTTTATATCAAACATTCACAAATAAATGGGAAATTAAAAAGAATCGTCTCCAAATACTGTCAAACTATAATAACCTCAAGAGAAATACTGGGGAGAGTGTCCAAGATTATTG
Source organism: Pinus albicaulis (assembly GCA_034641835.2). Classification (NCBI taxonomy): domain Eukaryota; kingdom Viridiplantae; phylum Streptophyta; class Pinopsida; order Pinales; family Pinaceae; genus Pinus; species Pinus albicaulis. The sequence goes on from CM076570.1 coordinate 783,641,516, forward strand.
CAGTAGTGTGTATAATGCTCTTCCCTCAAACATGTAACCTCCACTAGGCCTAGCCTTAGCTAAATTTCTAGAAGGTTTTGATCCAGAATGGCCTACCAACTAAGAGAAAGAGACCCCTTAACCTTAGAAGATATGTAGAGGGGAGCCTTAAGTGTAGAAGAAAATTTGATTGAGAAAAGAGCTAGGTTAAAATCAGAGAAAAAAGTTACATACAGGGATGAAAAAATGGCATCAACCTCATCATCCGATGCCAAAATTGACAACTTAGTGAAGGTAATGGAGAGAATGCTTGAAAAGATAAATCTAAATGATAGAGTGCCTCCTAGAGAGAATCAAACCAATCCCCAAAATAGAAATAGGAATCCAAATATCAGAAGAGATCCTAATCAAGATAGGCAAAGAGATAATTACCAACAAATTAGGCCCCCCTTCCAACAAAATTATGTAGATCAAGAGGAGGAAAGGGAAACTGAAGGGTTGGAAGAAAATCATGTAAACCTGATAAGATCTGAGAGTGAGACGTATGTTTCACTGAAGAAGAACAAGGATTCTTCTCCTCAAAACAAACTGAAAACAACCATGAGGATTCTGAAGATTATAGATTCGGGTTTGAAAATGCAATAATGGAGGTACACAAACAATATAATCTTAGAAGCAAAGGAAACCCAGAAATTCAAAATAACAAAGACACTAATACTGATGTGAGGAAAACTTCAGAAAATCAGCCTAAAAGGACAACAAATAATACCAACACAGTGGCCAAGAAAAATTATTTAAATAAATACAAAAATAGGCAACAAAGTGTTCAACAAAGCTTCCCTAGTACTTTTGCTAGTGGCCCTAACAAAACTATCCCAAATAACAGTCCAAATAAAATTCAGCAAATCAAAATTGCTGAAAGAATTGTAAATGACAAAACATATGTAAATACCTCAAAAACAATAGTTCCTTTCAGCCTTGAGGGTGAAATTTCCAAGATCAAAATTAGCATACCTCTATTTGAATTGGTAACCCAGGATGTGTATAAAAACCAAGTTTTGAAAGCTTTGAATATAGGTAATGACACTGATACTTTAAAATTGATAGATGATAAACCAGAATTGTTGTTTAGTCCAAAATATGAAGGAAAATACCAAGAGGGTGTTGTCCCTCCCTTCTATATTAGCTTGAACATACACAACAAAATCTTGCACAATTCCATGCTAGATTCAGGTGCTTCTCATAATCTTATGCCCAAAGTAGTAATGGAAAGCCTAGGCCTAGATTTATGTGTCAACTTGGCACAAATTCCTGCTAAAGGTCTAGTTATGGACATAGTAGTAGCTCACATTCCCCCAAAGTATGTCATGCTTCTATCTAGATCATGGGGAGATAAACATCAAGGGAGATTTCAAATGGACATGTCCTATGCCACCATCCCAGTGTTTAATCAAACCAGAAGACTATACAGGGAATCTCATATGAAATACATGGTGAGTAACATAGACAGGCCAAAAAATAATTCTTTTTATTATATTCATTCAGATTTAGATTCCTTTATCTTGTATAATGAAGATGAAATCAACCAACAAGAAAAGGAAAACAAGAAATAATTCAGTCCACTAGAATAGTCAAATCTTCCCTCAACAAATTTTCATCACTCAAACTCTAGTATGAACAGAAAGAAATGAAAATAGAGATTGAAACACCTTGGAAAATAAGCTTTGATGGCAGTACAGCAAATTAGGTTCAGGGGCTGGTGTATGGATACACAACACAAACAAAGGATATTCCTATAAACTAGATTTTCCATGCACAAATAACGTTACAGAATATAAATCCCTCCTACTAGGCCTACATCTTCTCAAAGAATTAGGAGCTAAGAAAATATTAGTCCAAGGAGATTCTGAGCTAATCATTAAACAAATTAAAGGGGAGTATTCAACCAAAAACCTAAAACTCAGAGAATATAGAAATGCTGCCCTTGATCTCCAATTTTTTTTTGAAAAATATGAACTCATTTTCATCCCAAGAGCTCAAAATCATCTAGCAAATGAACTTTCCTTTGCTGCTAGTAATTGCCAAATACCAAAGTAAATGAACAATTCAACGTAAAGGTAAAAAATAGGATTGCAACACCTGACAATGAAGATTATTGGCAAGTGTTTGAAGGTGACAAACACATAGATGATTTTCTACAATCAAGGAATGACTTTTCCATACCAAAATCTACTTCAAGCCATGAAGAAAACTGTTTAAATAAGGAAAAAATCCCTGAAATAGAGTTGTCCTCTTCTGTTGATATAAACCAATTTGAACATATTTTTAAAGCAGAAATATTTGACAATCCGGACCAAAAGGACCTTGAGGTTTTACAATGCAAAGGTGATACTATACCAAGGGGCCTTACACCATTAGAATAGCTATTTGACTTCAATGATGTAGCCAAAGAACAAAAAATAGAGCCTAGAGAAACCAATGTAGAACAGCAAAACATAGGCAGTCTAGCTGAACCCAAAATGATTAAGCTATCCAACACTCTTCCAGATCATATCAAATAACAATACATAGAACTTTTCAAAGAATTTAGAGATGTGTTTGCATGGGGATACAAGGATCTGAAATCATATGATACCAGCATCATTCAACACAAATTTCCTCTTAAGGAAAATCAGAAACCTTTCAAACAAAAACTCAGATGACAAACCTTGTTTTATTACCTTTAGTTGAGAAATAGATCAGGAAAATGTATGATGCTGGGATTATAGTTCCCATTAGATACTCAGAATGGGTTTCCAACCTAGTATCTGTTAGGAAGAAGATCGGGGAAATCAAACTTTGCATTGACTTTAGAAATCTAAATAAAGCCTCCCTGAAAGACAACTATCCCTTGCCAAAAATGGATCACATACTTCAAAGGGTGGTTGGGTCTAAAAGAATTTCACTGTTGGATGGGTTCTCAAGTTACAATCAGTTGTTAGTACTCCCAAGTGATCAACATAAAACTGCTTTCACTACACCTTGGGGTACAGTCATGTATGTCAAAAGTCCATTTGGTTTGATGAATGCAGGGTCCACCTTCAAAAGGGCCATGGATATAGCCTTCTCAAAAGCCATAGGCTATTTTATAATGATTTACCTTGATGAAATCATTGTTTTCTCTAAAACTGATGAAGAACACTTGATTCATTTAAGAAAAGTTTTTGAGAAGTGTAGGAAATATGGCTTATCTTTGAATCCCAAAAAGACACTCTTTGGTCTCTAAGAAGGAAAGCTTCTTGGTCACATAATTTCTAAAGAGGGAATCAAAGTAGACCCTAAAATATTGATGGCATATTGAAAATTAGCCATCCTAGAAACCTCAAAGAATTGCAATCTTTCGTTGGGAAGATAAATTTTTTAAGGAGGTTCATCCCCAACCTTCCTGAGCTATTAAGAAATATCACAAACATGTTAAAGAAAGAGATAGGTGTTAAATGGACAATACAAGCTAAAAAGTCATTTGAACTAGTGAAACAAGCTCTTACTCAAACACCGGTTCTTATCAGTCCTGATTTTACCAAAGATTTCTACATCTTTTCTTTTGCATCTGAACATACAATAGCTGCAGTATTACTAAAAGGGAACACTATGGGGCAAGAAAAACCAATATCCTTTTTTAGTAGGACCTTAAGAGATGCCCCACTCAAGTATAATATCATGGAGAAACAAGCCTTAGCCTTGGTAAAAGCATTGAAAGACTTTAGAGTCTACATTTTACATTCTCACATCATTGCTTTTGTCCCACATACTGTTGTCGAGGACATTCTAAGTCAAGACCCTGATGGAAAAAGAGGAAAATGGATTGATATTATTCTAGAATATGACTTAAAATTAGTCCCACCAAACTAATCAAAGGGTAGGGATTAGCAAAACTCATGGCTGAGTCAAACTTCCAAGCACTAGATATGAATATGATTGATATTTTGGAAGAAACAAAAGAATTCACAGCTCCATACATTGAAGAAAATTTTGTGAGTTCACCTTGGTATGTTGATATCATATATGTGCTGCTTTATCTGAATACCCCTCCTTCTCTGTCTATAACTAAAGCTAGATTTTTAAAACAGAAGGCTTTAAATTATTGTGTATTAGATGGGGTTTTATATTGGAAGAATGTTGTTGGAATATTGCTTAAATTCTTGCTTGAGATTGATGCAGGAAAATTCATGCATGAGCTGCATGAGGGAGAATGCAGAGGACATATTTACTGGAAGACTACAGAAAATAAAGCCCTCAGATCTGGTTACTATTGGCCCACCCTTTTCCCAGATACTCAGAAGCTTGTCATGTCTTACCATAAGTGTCAAATTTTTTATGGCAAGAGAAAACTCCTACCTCTACCCTTACATCCCAATAGTGTTGAGGCTCACTTTCAACAATGGGGCTTGGACTTCATTGGGGAAATTCACCCATCATCATCAGCCCAACATAAGTGGATCCTCATTGCCACTGATTATTTTACCAAATGGATAGAAGCCATACCTTCTAGGAATGCTACTGACTCTATCATTATCAAATTCCTTGAAACCAACATCCTATCCAGATTTGGTTGCCCTAGAAAAATTATCACAAACAATGCTACTGCCTTCAAGTCTAAAATAATGGTTGACTTCTGCTATAAATATCATATCACCTTGGGTCATTCCACTGCCTATTATCCCCAAGGAAACGGATTAGATGAATCCTCCAACAAACGCCTTGTCAATACTATAAAAAAATAGTTGGAGCAAAATCAGAAATCATGGCATAGTAAAATGGTTCATGCTTTATGGGCTGATAAATTAACAACCAAGAAGTTAATAAATATGTCCCCCTATCAGCTAGTTTATGGTATGGATGCAGTTTTCCCAACCTCTTTAGGAGTTCCAGTCATGAAACTCCTTCAAGAAGTACAAATTGAAGAGAATGATATGCAGAGAAGGATCAATCAGACCATTCATTTACAACAGTCCAGAGAAGAAGTGTAGAAAAGAACACAAACATTCCAAGAAGGCATTAAGAAATTATTTGATAAAAGGACTAAAGAAAATTATTTCCAAGTTGGAAATATAGTTATAAAGTGGGATTCTAGAAGGGAAGAAAAGGGAAAACATGGTAAATTTGAGAATTTTTGGAAAGGGCCCTATCTCATTCATTCTATAAAGGGTCATAATGCATTCTTTCTGCAAGAGCTGATTGGAGAAGAATTATTTGGAGGTCCTGTCAATGGATGGATGCTCAAGCACTACTTCTATCAAGAGTCCTAAATTCAAAGTTTTTATTCATTGTACATAACCCAGTTGAAAAGAAATCATGAAAAATAAAAAAACAATAAAAGAAAGGAAAAGGAAAAGAGGGCAGATTCAAAAGAGGTACGGCCCCATACCCAAAATAGAGAATTCTCTGAAAGTGAGCAAGTCTAAATTCCACTACTAATTCAAAAGGATATCTTGTTCAACAATATAGCCTAATCATGGTGCTTTAAAATTTATATTGATAAATCAGTAGAAACACTGATTGATAAAGATTATTTCAGACTGGACTTATTCAAAAAGGATAGATTAGGAGAATATAAAGATACTAGTTCCACATTCTCAAAACAGAACCAAAGAGATAGATAAGGATGCCTTGCAAAAATACAAATCATGGCCTTATCTTTATAATTTACTTTTATGCAAAAATAATGTTTGTGTGCAGCTTGTTCTAAATGCCACAATCATGGTTGATTCGATTATCTAATCCTGATTTGAACCATTCTTTGAATTTTTATGTCAATAGCTAGAGAATCAAGATTGCCAAAGAGTTTAATCTTGGCAGTCAAGTAGCATAGGTAGGGAATAAAAAGAGTTCTACAGTTTAATATGGACTTTTGGAAGAAATAAGGATGGGATAGTTAATTTATTTTTAGTTTTCAAAAATAAAATGTCAAAGAGTTTGCTAGATCAAATGCACTCAAAAGAAGAAAAAATGCTAGGACAAGTAGGATTGGGTAGGAAGAGATGCTGTTTAAAGAAATTACATGTTGCAGATTGATTAAAGTTGTAAAAAATAAAGAAAGATCAGCAAGTAAAAGGAAGAAATCTGCCCAATGGATAAGGCACTAATCTACTGAAACTCAGAAGATTTCATAAGCTGAGGTTCCAGACACCTTGAAAGGATAGCTGCCCTCCCCAAGTGGAGCTAGTGTTAGTCATCCATAATTTTGATGGTATCCAAAGATGACTAAATTGCCAATCCTAGATTTCTAGAAACAAGGTTTGAAGAAACATTGTGAGTTTTAGAAATCTCATTGCCTTCATTATCCTAAAACTATTCTGTTTCACTATAAAATTCATGAGAAATCTTCCCAGGCCACCCTACTGCTTCAAAAGGAACTGATTTCATGATATTTTCATTTTTTCACCTCCACTTCACCCCTCCATTTTCCCATTTTTTCTCTTATTTTCATCAGTCCTTTTTCCCTCTTAAAAACCCCAATTTTCCCCTTCACTTATTCTTCATTCCTTTAAAATCCCTTTAAAAACCATTAAAAATCTCTTTAAATTGGTATTAAAACTCCTTTTTATTCTATCAGAACCCCCTAAAAAGGCCCGAAAACCCTCTTTTTGGCCTAGAAATGCCCTTTGGATAAAAAGGACCTTAAGCCCTCTAGGCTTAAGCACCAACCCCTCTTTTTCATAAAACCCAGGGCCACGGCCACTCTCCTCCCCTAAATTCCTCTCCCCCTAAACTCCTGGTCTTATCTACTTCCCAGAGGACCTTTTTCCCACACCTCACTCCTAGCCCTTCAGCGATTCTCTGCCCCGCTTCACCTTTTCCTCGAAATATCTTCGCCATTGATCAAAGGCCCTAGGCTTAGATACAAATACCACTATTTCTCTCGTCTTTCATCTCACCTCCCGACTGACCCGCACTACTCGACAGAATAACCAATGTCACACTCCTAGCCCCACCTATGCTCCACTACCAAACCGCGCCCATTATCGGGCTTAACCCACGCCGTAGATCTCCTTGCTGGAGATCTAATGACCCATATAAAATATCATGTTCATTCCTCTGCTGGGGTTTAACTCCCCATTTCCGCACGATAAAAGCAGTTTTTCCCAGGACGCGTGGCAACCACTGAGTGGAATCGAGTCCGTTTGGGCAAAAATCGCTTACCAATTTCCTCCTTCGTGCCATAATTCAAATTTCTCCGCCTCTGTTTCTATTTCCACCTGGTTCCACATATGGAACCTTACCCTATATTCCACTTCCCCTCTGCAAAAACACCTCCTGAAAGCTCCAATCCCTTGAAAAGCAGTAAATCATCCGCACACAGGTTTTAATTAACTATTTTTTCATTTGTGCAGGTTTAATGGTGAATAGAGGTTGACGAGGCTCTCCCACAATCTATAAGGGACAATTTAGACCCTGGATGATGATGTAGGGCGTTTTTAAATCAAATAAAGAAGATCAGGAGGTTTTCTCTGAAGCATGATCGACAATGAATCATGATCATCAATCGATCATAAGCCCTCCAGCACCAAAAAGAGAGCATCCTTGCACACAATAAATAAAAGCATTCAAGGGAAAGCAGTGAAAGAAATGAGGAAGAACAGAGGATTAAAGCCTAACTAGAGTATTAAAAGGGACAAAGCTGAAAATATTAGCCCTTTAAAATCAGTGATTAAAGGCTAAAGGTCAAAGGATTAAGGATCCAGGATAAAAGCATTTATTTAAAGCAGAAAAGAGGAAGGACGGTAAAAGAAGATTAATTAAAATCAAATCAAAGCTAAAAGGCCTTAAATACAGTTTAATGATGAAATAAAGGAAATTGAAATGCATGCTCGAATAAAATAACAAAGAGCAATACTCACTCAAATATATTGGCACTAGGCTACTCTACCTTTAGAATAGCAGTTACTAAAGAAAATATTTAACACTCACACGACAGTTATTGTAAAGATAAGGTTAAGCCTTGAAAGTCAATCTTTTCTCCTATCTTTCTATCAGAAGTTAAGACAGAGTTATTAAAACAGAGAAGTAGTTGAACATCTTCCTACCTTATGCCTTGCATGGTTTTCAAGGTTAGGAATTCATTTACTCTGTAATTAATAACACTTGAACCCTAGATCAGTTCCACCTCCTCATTTGCAGCATAAATATTGTGCTGGAACTCATTGTATTGTTGGCATTTGGTGACTCTTTGGAGAAATACATAGTTCTACAGAAGTTGAAAAGAAATTGATGTTTTGGAAATTATGGATGTCTTGACCTGTTTGTTGATGGATAAAGCTCTGTCATTGGATCCCTGAGCTTGGTTGTTGGTGAAGTACTCTAAATTTTTTATTGTTATTTCGTGTTCCATTATGTTTCACCATTCTTTGTTGCAGTATAATAAAAAGTTTAGGCTAAGAAATGTCTTTTGAAAGCACCTTAGTTCTGTTTACTCTTCACTGTCTTAATTTTTTCTTCCGCTAAGATATTCTAGAGAATTCTTAATTTCTCTCTAGAACCCTTATGCTTATTTATTTCTTGAATAGTTCAATACAGTTGGTCTCAAGAATGATTTATGGTTTTCCTTGCTTACTTGTTGCCACTTAAAAATTGTTTTTGAAGTCTCCCTCTAAAGTACCATTGTTTAAAGTCTGCCAAAGAGGTTTTTTTTCGATCATACCCTTTGTACTTTCTTAAATATTTCTTTGAAGGTATTTATAACTGTAATCAAAGATGTCTAGGAGTTCCATCTTCTATGAATGCAATTATTTGTGAATCTTGAATGTTTTCTTATCCTTGAAGGTTAAATCACTAGAATTTAAATGAGTTTTTCGCCTTCTATATTTCATTGGAGAAGTCTGTCTTGAAATTATTATTTGTTGAAGTGTGGTTTCTAGAATTTATGGTTAGCCCTGTATATGGAATGCCTCTTTATGTTCAGATACTGTTTTAAGTCCCTTTGTTGAGAAGTACATATAATTAAGGATTCTTAATTTTCCATAGTTCTGATTTTCATTCTAAACCATTGATGTCCATTTCATTTCACCTGAAAAACCTTCTAGATCCACTGCCCAAGTTAGATTTTCCCTTTGATACCCCTGATCCATTTAAAAATTTGTTACAACTTCCAGTTGAATCCATTGCCCAATGACTTGGAGATTTTCCATTTTCTATCTATGTTGCCTAAATCATCATGTCCAACCAAACAATCAAACAAACTCATGCTTCATAAATAGCCTAAAATCAACCCTTAAAAGAATGCAAACTCACATCTTTGCAAGAAATTGAGAGATCCCTCTCCGAGACTAGGAAGGCTAGGTCCTAGAGCTTTAAAGACTGGTTTTGATGTTGCCTTGTCACTTGGCATGCCAATCTGCCAAATCACAGGATGCCAACATGTCATTTAAAACAATTATAGATGGTTAAATACATATTTAAGTTCGTGAATATGCAAAAATTATGGAAGTACATAAATGTATTTTATAGTTGTTACATTTTCCATACATGATCACATGTTGTTATAATGAACTAACTTAGATGATATTAGATTATATGTTTTGTTTTTAAAATTCAAGTTGTTATTTGTTATTTAAAATGAATCTAGATTGAAATTTAAAATTTCAAAACACATGTGGTACATGTTATGCATTTGAACATTTGTGAATGTTATAGAATTAGAATGTCTATTAAAGGTGATATTTAGGTACATTTTTCATGATCACATGTCATTCAAACCAATCATATATGTTTTACATATTTAAGTTCATGAATATATGTAAAAATGATTGAAGTACATTTGAATTTATTTGTTAAATTTTGCATACATGATCACATGTTGCTATAATGTTAGGTTAGACAATCTTAGATTATGTTTTGTTTTTAAAACTCAAGTTGTTTTGTCACTTGTTATTTAAAATGAATCTAGATTGAAATTGCAAATTACAAAACAAATGTGGTACATGTTATGCATTTGAACATGTGTGAATGATATATAATTAGATGTAGATTTCTATTAAAGGTGATATTTAGGTACATTCTACATGATCATGTGTCATTTAAAAAAAGCATGCATCTATGGTTTTACATATTTAAGCTCATGAATATATGTAACAATGAATGAAGTACATTCGCATTTAGTTGTTACATTTTGCATGTACATGATGACATGTTTTTATAATGTTAAATTTGATTCAATATTAGATTAAATGTTTTGTTTTTAAAGCTCAAGTTGTTTTGTCATTTATTATTTAAAATGAATATAGATTGAAATTAAAAAATACAAACACATGTGGTACACGTGTTAAATGTATTTGAACATGTATGAATGTTATATAATTAGAACATACATCTATTAAAAGTGATATTTAGGTGTACATTTTGCACATGATCGTGTGTCATTTAAAACAATTATAGATAGTTAAATACATATTTAAGTTCATGAATATGTAACAATTATTGAAGTACATAACTACATTAGTTACATTACATTTTGAATATGTGATGAATTGTTATAATGTTAATTTAGATTCAATCTTAGATCAAATGTTTTGTTTTTAAACCTTAATTTGTTTTGTCATTTGTTATTTAAAATGAATCTAGATTGAAATTGCAAATTACAAAACCCATGTGGTACATGTTAAATGAATTTGAACATGTATGAATGCTATATAATTAGGACATACATTTATTAAAGGTGATATTTAGGTGTAAATTTTTCACATGATCATGTGCCATTTAAAACAATTATGAATATGTAGCAATGAAAGCAAATTTGCATTTAATTCATACATTTTGCATTTGAAATCATTTTTATAATGATTTAATATACAATACATATCGATGTATATATCTAAAGACAATAATAAAATTCTAGGTGTTCATAGATGTGTCAAACAATCATAAAATTTAAAAATTGCATTAAAACATATTCAATACACAACATTTTTCATTAATGTACATAGAAAAGCTACTATGGATGTCAGTTGATAGTAAAGTGGAAATTACAAAACAAGTACCACACATTTTGCATTCAAGAATGAATATTATTTTCTTAATAGATGTATAAAACAAAATCATAACTTAAAATTTGCATTATATCAACTATGCTAGATACACATGTACATTTTGCAATAATGACATAAATTGTACCAGAGAATGTATGAAATTATTTAAGACCAGATAATCTACATGTATGTGTACATGTGTATAAATTATTTGTGTGCATGTTCCAAACAATGTACATGTGCAAACACTTGTACATAACATAAAATATACATTTTATAATAATGTAAAACTTAAGAATGCACAAAAAAAAAGGCTAACAATTTATAGTTGAGTTTTGTAAGTTTTAAAAGATGAATCCAAGGAGAAGAAATTGTTGGGAAGTTTAATCAAAAAAATTCTAATGGAATGTCATCTTCAATGATCCGTTTATGATCAACTTTTGAAATTTTCCATTTCTTAATTTTCAATTTTTTCTTTGATTGAACTTCTATCAATTTTATGCATGCTGTACACACCAAGTGACTACATTGACAACTTATGACATTAGGTTCATAGTCTTGAAAGTAAAAAAAATCCTGACTTTGATGAGTTTGTTGGAAAAAATAACCTTTTAGTATAATAGACCCTCTGTCATATATAAACCCTTTATCATCATAGTTTTCCAATAATTTCATCTTTTGTTCAATGCAACACATCAAATAATACTTCACATTTTCTGCGTTGGTAGTAGGTGCAACTACAAAAAAAACATCTCATGCACAACAAAACAAACTTACATAAATTTAGATCATAATTAACATGAAAAATTAACTTTAAAATTAAAATGTGTACTTGATTTTATTATCTATTTCTAGATCTCTATCAATGGAAATCAACTGAAATGTTACCTTCTCTAACAATATCAGAAACTTGATCACTTTCAAATGATACTATAGGCCCCTTTGATTGCATTTATTCAAGGTTTGTAATGGACATTTTCCCCTTTGTATTTAATTATGTATGTTGCAAATATTTTACATACATTTTTTTTCACAAACATCATTGGATTCTGTGTTGTCTATGCAAACATGACAAAAGCAAGAATATATTATTTTATCAAACGAAAACGCATTTTGGTACTCCTTTGTTTTAATTGAATACAATTTTTGTGTCCCTTTTACTGTTTCAACATTATTTCCAATCGATCTATCTACATCTTGGACCCCAATATTCCATAAAAACCTATATGGAAAATTCAAACAAGAATATAAATATGTTATTCAAAATACAATCAAAGATAATCATTGTGATAAATAATGTTTAAAATTAGAAATCTAAAAAAAATTAGGTCATGTATATGAAAGTTCTACACACACACACACATATATATATATATATATATATGTACCTTCGTACTTCCCTTGATCGGTTAGTCTCTTGGCTTAGTGCAACGATTCACCATCAAGTAACTTGTTCAGATGAGACAAGTCGATTTGCAGAGTGGCCTATTTGATATCTTCGAAGTGCTCGTTTTATACATCCCCCTGCACCATCATGTTGTCCTTTTTCATGACTAATCTCAAAGAAATTCCAACAATGTTTAATGCGGGTTTTTGTATGAAGATGACAAACCAAACCAATGCTCGTGAATATTTGAATTGACCCACACATCCATCTGACCATATCTAATGTTCATTGAATTTTATTTCACGACTTTTCAAGGAGTCATAAATATTTTCAAAATAATGTTGTACAAAATATGTACCATGTGTACGATCGTCACTAATATAATAGTGATATTCTTTAATAACATGTCGATTTTTCACTGGTGCTTTCTATATGATCAACATTTTGTTCAACGTGTCTATATAGAATATGGAAAAGCATGGAGACTTGGTCAGAATCATAGTATTCAATTTGTATATATTTTTGTGGAACAAATATGTAATTCTTTGCAAAATCAACTATTGACAAAATGGTCCTTGGTGGAAAAAATTCACGGGATTTTTTGAATTGCAAGTCCTGCCATCGAGCTCTATGGGAATGCTTGGTGTATTTATAAATTTCTACCTCAAACTTTCTCAAAATATCTATCACAAAAATACCTTCTTCTTGTAAATCAATTCTTTTAGCACTTGTAGTACTACTTGAACCAATCCATGTATGAATGTATTCACATCTCTTCCATTTCACTTTTATGTTGGACAATTATTGATCATTTATATCAGTACGATATTTGTTTTGAAATAAAGTCAAATTTCCACAATCATCACATTTTTTACCACCAACATATTTATTTTGGTAAAATAATTCATGTCTTTCTCTTGCACATAGAATTTGAAATATGAAATCATGGATAGTGGAAGGAGGAGGTGAATCTTTCCAAAATGTTTTACAAAAATTAAGGAATGTGTCATAATATAATTGAAATTCCACATGATAATGACAAAAACAAGTGTCCTATACAATAATAGGTTTAACATGCCATGGTTTTTTTTTGCACAAAAGCACTCATTGACACATTAATTTCATGTTTCTCTTCTATGAACTTGTTGAAAAACTCTATCTGAGTGGTGTCCAAGATATGTTTTGCATGTTCTTCGTACTAATTTCCTGTTATTATTCGTCGTATCACATCCCTTATTTTGGGCGAAACACCTGAATTTTTCATCCAATATTCATACATTATTTTTTTAATATCTTCTCCGAGTCTATCTTTGTATGGTTGACTACAAATAACTGTCCAACAAACAAGATCATAATTTACATATGTTTGCAATCGAAATTTTTGATGTTTGTTCAAATGTTTTGGTGAGGTCCCTAATTCTTGTGCCATATATTTTACCAAACGATTCTCTGTAGTACTTGATGAAACCACTTCCATTTGTATTTCTATATGTGCATCTAAATCACTTTTCTTTCTAGATTTTCCAATTGACCTTAGAGCACTATTTATATTTTGTATCACAGTTTCCTTCGTTTTTTTATCTTTTGTTGATTTTCGAATACCCAATAAACTCGTAGCTTCTTTTAATTTCTTTGATGTGAAGAGATTTTTCAAAATTTGGGCTTGAACTACCACATTTTCATCTTTGAAGAACATATCAGTAATGCGCTTAACACGATATTGTATAACATGGCCAACTTTTTTTATCTCCATATGTGTTAGTGTCAATATTTTCTAACATCTTATCATCGATATTGGTTTCATTTGTACATATTAGAATTAAATGTAAAAAATGAGTTTACATATTCAATAAATAATTAAATTAATAAATATGTATAATTTAAATAATACACATTCGACATATATATATACATACTTGGTGATTCAATTTATTCACTTGAATTTCTTTCAACATTTTCAACATCTTCAGTCATTGGTTCAATATCTATTTCACTTTCTTTTTCAAATTTTTCTATTTCATCATCAATGTTTTGAGGAATATCTCTCTCTGTTTACATTGCAAAATATTTTTCAAAGTAGGTCATCAAATAAAAATTAAGTTTCACAATACACTAGTTAAATTTTATATATCATTTATAATATTTACATTTACATACCTCCTTCAACTTCTAGTTGAGGTTTATTTTCCCTTTCAATATTTGAGAGTTATTCTCTTTTTTTTTTGTGATATTCTCTCCCTTGTTCTCTACGAGCCTCAGGGTCTCTTGTTCGATCATATTTTCTCTTGCAATTTCTTTAATTTCCAATGATAATTTAGTATGAAGTTCAAAAAATTTCCTTCAAAATCTTGTAAAAAAAAACTCACTATTAAAATTTAGACAAAAATTCAATTAGAAAAGCATCACAAAAAATTTAATTTCAGAAAATCTCACTTTAATTTTTTTGCACAAACACATACTTCAACCCAAAACACTTTAAAAATTTCTCCAAAAAAATGTCTTTTAAAAATAAAGATCAGAATATTTCCTTCCAAGTCCTGCAAAAAAAATTCACTTAAAAAATTAGACAAAAACTCACTTAAAAAAATCATTATAAAATATTTGCGTCAACCCAAAACACTTACTCTAAAAAAATGTCACTTTAAAAAATACCTCCAAAAAATGTCCTTCGAGTATTAAGCCCAAAAAAACTCTAAAAAGAAGTCACTTTAAAAAATACCTTCAAAAAATGTTCTTTGAAAATCAAGCCCAAAAAAATTCCTTTGCAAATTCAGCCCAAATGAAAAAATGTGCAAAAATTATGTTTCATTTTTCGGTTATTTATATAGTTGTGAATTTTTTTTTGTTTTTTTGGAGGGGCTTTGAATTTTCTAGCCAACGTAATTTGCGAGAATAATTTTGGCAGAAATTTTTTGTCGTTGAAACTAATGGGACGAAGCGACAAAAAATAATTCGGCTGAACTATTACAAATGTTCAACCAAACTAAAACATTTGCAGCTATGCTCCAGCTCGGCTTTGAACAAATTTCTTCAACTTTGGAATGATTAAACTCCATCAAACATTATGAATTAAATTTCGGAACCAAGGCAAGCATTTGTAGAATTCAATCTACTTTCAGGAAATATAAATTTTATGGAATTCCATAGATATTTACTAATTTTAATTAATTTTTTAATAAAATGGGTGAAAAAAAATTCTGAAATTCATTATGATTCAATGAAATCAAAATTTTGTATTTTCAAAATACACTGTCGAAAAAATTTGAAAAATTTATTGTGCATTACATTGGTCCGTTGTCTGTAATGAGTAGTTTTTAGATTTTTAGTTTATAAATAATATATTGAGAAACTTCACGCGAGACGAAACATATTCAAAATATGCAGTTTTTTCATATTGGTTTAGTTCAAAAAATTCTGTTAATTATGATATGCATCATTTGGTTTCGTAAATATAATGATACTGAAGTAGACTCTGTCTAGATTGTTGTAACACATTTTTTTCTCAAAAAAACAAATTTTTCAAAGAATACATCAACGCATTTCAACCTAACTTTTTATGAATCCTTTGATTGTTAAAGAACACACACTCAAAGAATTGTTAAATTGACATATCAAATGTGAATAAAAATTCTAAAAAATAAGTAATAGAATGCTAATAAAATTTTTGACAAGTTTTTATTATTATCATAAAATGAAATTCTAAACAGAAAAACTGTTTTGACTTGCATAAAGTTGAAGAACTTCTAAAAATGATATTTTTTTCTCAAAAAAGACAAAAAGTGTAACCCAACTTTACCTATCCAACATGAAAATAAATAACATTAAAGTTAGTGAAAACTATATATATATATATATATAACCATTGTTTCTTATGCTCATTAAACGCGTAACTATTGTATTATAAATGTGAAGGATTGATTAATAAAGAAAGTATTTTAATGTTTAACGCAATAACTTCAAAAATTTTGGTGAGATTTGTTAGAGTTCGATAAAGTGTAGTGTATTTTATTGTTTCATTTTTAAAATTTTTGATAATTTTCATTTAGAGAATTTAAAAGTTGCCTTGAAATGTGTCCAAATTTGTGAAGGAAAGTCTTATAGTGGAAGTATTTTTTTTCAAATAAATGATATTATTAATTTTAATGATTGATAAATTTGGTCAATTTTTCTTTTTAAATAAATGAATATTTATATATATTATATTATTTTTATAATAAAGAATTATTTTTAAATAAGTTTTTTATACCAGTGGTTTTTTTTTCATAGTTGTGTTTTTTAAAGTTCGGTTTAAATTTTCTTTTCTATATTTTTATGGTATTGTTATGTTTTTTTTCTTAAGTGGTTTTTTAAAGTTTGGTTAATTTTTTTTTGTGATATATTTATGGTGTTGTTATGGTGGGAGTTTTTTATTATTATTTTGAATAAAATAATTCATAAATTTGATAATGATTTTTTTAATAATGGATTTGTTTATTTATTAAATTATTTTTTAAATATTTCTCCGTCTGATCGCTTGGCCTCTCCGCAACGCCCAGCTGAGCTTCATGCCTATGCAGATTAGACCTCTCAATTCCAGGTGCTCTCAGGAAGCTACCTCGCCTAGTTTCCGCACTCAGGTAGGCAGACGTTGTCCGCTCACCTGCTGCATCGATTTTTTACCTGGTTTTCACTACACCCACAATCCTTACTATTCTTGTCTGTTTTCTACATCGCCTGAGTTCTTGGATTCTTTGCCTCCTCGCCTCCCGTTTGTACATCCCCTTGACCTTGGTCACACTATGCCTAGGCTCAGACATAGGCTAAGGTGCCGACGTGGCAGCACGCGTGCTCCCTCAGCCAGGCGCCGACGCTCTCTTTCTGCCTCGATGTCGTCTTCCTCTGCAGACAGCTTCGAGCAGCCTTCTCGAGCGAGACACCAGCATGGCCCCGAGCGTAGACGCAGAGTCCCCTCCTTGCCCAGACAACGCTCTGAAACCTCCAGACCTCCTGTTGACTCCCGCCCCACTCCTATTGCACCCCTACACAACCCTTCCACCGCCATTTTCCACTTTCAAAGCAATTCCGACAAGCCTCTGATCATCACAACAGTCACTGTCTCTTTCAAAGAGATTGCCGAGATTACTCCCGCCCCTCCGTCTACTGCCCCTCCGAATAATGAGCCTGCACCATCTTCTGCTCTGCACACCACTATGCCTGCAGGTTTCGATGCTTCGCGCAAAGGAGGAGAGGGTTGCTCCAGCAACCCTCAAGCTGAAGGATTCCAGGTGGGAGTTCGAGATGCTGCACCAGCTGCAGCTCCAAGTGATCCGACCCACAAAGATGAAGACGCGGGATGGTGTAGAATAGAAGAAGAATCACCCTCAGGAAACTACGGCCTCTAACTAAGCTCCACGTTCAAGTAATCTTGTACGGTCTCTATGACTTTTTGGCAATTGTTGTTGTTTTCGGTCTTAGGCAAAAACTTAGAATGAGTCGGTTTCCCCTCATGGGCGATGCTGGTTTTTTGTTTAGTACTGATGTGTCAAAGCTGGTTTCCTCGGATGAGGCAGCTCTTAAACAATGCTCGGGCTGGTTTCCCTCAAAGGGCAGCTCAATCTTTGATATTTTGCTGATAGTCTACCTCATGCAGGCCATGAACGCTATGTACCATATGTTTCCATAATAGATTTAGAATTACTTAGAAAAAAAAAAAAATTATTTTTAAAATAAAGAAATATTTTTAGATATCTTTTTCCTAAGTGGTTTTTTTAAGTTTGGTTTAGTGTGGATTGTTTGTCCTTTTTTATTTAATGTGGATTGTATATATGGTTCTAGCTAGAGGTATACTATATCTCCCACTTAGAAACTTCTACTGTCCTTTTTCAATATGCATATAACTTCTGTCGATTCTGAGTTGTCTGTGGGTTATCCTTGAGTGTCTGGAGAATATATTGGCATTCTTGGATATAATATTTGGCTATTGGTGCCTTGCTATCTCCAAATGATGTGTCTACAAAAGATATTTCCTCACATCCATTGTTTGATTGATAGTGGAGTCTCAAGGCACCTCACCAGATACAAAGAGGCCCTCTCAAATTTGGTTGAAAAGAAGACTAATCTAAAGATCATACTTTGTTATGCAACCTACCCTGTTAAAGGGATAGGTATTGTCACTCTTCACTTGAATAAAGGTCAAACCATTCATCTACAAGAAGTGTGGTATGTGCCTGATTTGAAGAACTTGGTGTCTATTTTTGCGATTGAAGACAAAGGCTTTAAGGTAACATTCATTGATGGAAAGTTACACACTTGGAAAAGAAACCCTAAAGATGCATTTACTCTTGGATTTAGGGTTGATGGTCTCTATCAAGTTGGAGGAAGTCCTTTGCGAGATTTTTCAAGATACTTCACTTCAATCTTAGCTATGACACCAACTATTTTCCCATTCACATTACAAATCCTTACTTGGGGCAACGAAGATGGTCACAGGTAAGAAACATTAAAATAGTTTCTCTCCATGCAAATTAGCTTCAAAAATTAGTTTCACTGAAGGAAAGCTATATACATTCTGAAAAAATAAAATTCATTTCACCTAAATATTAAACATAAACCTAGCCCTATTATATTCCTATTATACTAAATTTATTTGCATTTAAATTAATGTGGAGTCATATCAGATTGACATCATTACCATAGAATAAAGGTGTTTCAAGTTTACATAAATAGATTTGAGGAAGGTTCAACCAACCATTCTTCTAAGACTATACTCTCAATGAGGTATATCAAGTGGAAGGATTAGCCACCCTTTGCTAAAATATGTTATTTTGGATTTTATTCATGTAGATGAAAGATTGATTAACCATTCCCCAAAGGTAGTGTGATCAAGGGTGTGTATCACTTGGAAGGGATGACTCACACTTCCACTAGGATATTATTTTATTAATGAATATGAGGAAGAGGAATGGTTAATTGACCCTTCCTCAGATATTTTATTCACCTCACGCATCATATAGAAGACGCATCGGTCAATTCTTCCTTCATGATAGTATGAATAAGGAGGTGGATCACTTAAAAGATTTGGTTGACTATTCCTCCACAATAGTAACCTCAAATAATATAACCATAGAGAAATATTCGAAGGCTAGGTAACCTATCGTCTATAAAAATACCCTCAGGGAGGAAAATCAATTGGAAGCATTGATCAAGCCTTCATCAAATATGATATTCAAGCAATGATTCATGTATAGGAAGGTTTGATTAGCACTTCCTCTAGGGTAATATTATTTACATTAAAGGAATGGTATGTTGAAATATGGAAGGGTCAATTGACCCTTCCACCAAGATAGTATTTTATTGAAAAAATATGAGAAAGAGGAATTGTTGGCTAACCCTTCTGAAAATATGGTATTTTCCTCTTTCATAATCTAGAGGAAGAATCAACCAAACATTCCTCTATGATAGTATGACCAAGGATATGGATCACTTTTAAGGGTCAACCAACCCTTCCACCATGACTTGATCTGATTATGAATGTTATTTTTTATGTGCTAATTTCATTTTCATATTTATAATTTACTTGTTGATCTTATGCTTGATGTACATGTTTCCTTGTTGCTTATGTGTGTAAAACAAGTAATTTAACTGAGTTTTTAATGAGTGAATTCAAGAGCATAAAGTATGAAATTAAAATGTTGAACAAGAACAACATAAATAATAGGAAACCATCAAAATTGATACATTAAAACAGAGTTTTGAAGAAGGAGTTCACCCCTCCTGGGCTACATCTTCTTGGTCCATCTTACATGCATCAAATGTTCTTGAAATATACTCCAATGAGTTCATAATGTCGAAATCTATCAGAAATCACTATTCATTAACTCAATTTGGCCTTCAGATGATCTAGGCATGGCCTTCCTTCCTAGTGGCCCTAAGCTTCAAAATTCTTCAAAGTGACAAAAACACCTGTATAATTTCTCCTCTACCTCTGAAAACCTATTACAATGTGTTCAAAGCATGCTAATCTACTAGGAATGACTCTTCCTGAGCCAAAATTGGTTGAAAATTTCTCAAGATATGTCCTATTCAAATTTTCCCTAGATTCCTCCTCCAAATATGGAGAAGACTCCAAATAAGCCCAAAAAATTTGAAAATCCCGCCGAATTTGGTGCAGTCTGCTAAAACTCTGCCATTTAAAACTATAGTTAATTAATGTTAAATTGCAGATTAATGTGGATAAGCATAGTTTAATGCACACTAAGTGCAATTATCCAAAACATATTAATTAGCACTTAATTATGGTTGAATGGGTTAATAAACCCCGATTAGAATTTAATCTCGTGTGCATAATTTTTGGCTCCAACCCATGGTCTTCCCAGCATGGTTGTATGGGGAGGGGGCTGGCCCCCTCCAAACCCCCGCATCTGATTTCAGTTGAAAATAAATATAAGTCAGATACATGGTTTATTAAGAACCATGGTTGTATACTGTTGGCAAGGGGGGAGAGTGGTATGGGGTAGGTCATGGGGTTGAGCCTCGAACTCACCCCTCTATACATGATTTTTTTATCGCTGATATAATATGATCCCATCCTTTGGTTTAAACTTTGGAATAATGAGAATTGCGCTCCAATAAATAAACCCTCTGAACCTCTGTATAATAAAACCGTTGTGGACTTTGGTTATGGACTATGTGCTCCATATATTAACTTGCGGACTTTGCAATATGCAACCAATCCAACATAACCCAAACCTTAGGTTAAACAAAATAATCCGCCCTCGGACTTTGCAATCTTTGCCAATGTTTACATTTTCCAACGCATAACATTTTCCCAAACCTTAGAACTTTGGAAAGTTTAAAATATGTGCTCCCACCATTAAACATTAAATCGGACCTTCGAGTTAGTAAAAAATGAGGACTTTGGTTTATAATATGCAGAAATTTATATATATAAGGTTCAAAAATTAATAATTAATATTAATATATATAAAATATAACATAATATATGATATTTAAACCATATAAAATATATATATATATATATATCCAACCTTAATAATAAAAAAATAATTCCAACACATAATAATTCATCATGAAGCCAAATTCAACCTTGGAGGACATTGAGCAATTTGACCTTCTCAAACCCAAACAAGCGAATCTTGTAGTGACACTTATCATAGTCCCATTGGGCATAAACTGAAGAATATTCCTTGGATGCTGACTGGGCTGCCATGTCATCAATGTGTCACTATTTTGCAATTTTTTTTTTTAAATTTGCCTGTTCTGAACGATGGTCAATAGGTTATAACTTGTTCATCCGAACTTGGTTTTCGACGAAATAAGTTGCACCGGATTCCTAGCGACAGACTAGTCGCTATCATTCATTTTCCAATCAATTCCGAGCACTTTCATTTTTGAGCTAAAATATAGAGCCTCTGATCATTCCTCCCCACTAGAAGCCTTTTGGACCCTAAAAGATCTTGGATTACTAATCATGTGGATGAGGGTACTTTTCCCTCACCATTCTAGTCTCTATCCACTAAAATTTTCCCATTTTCATCATTTGGAGCTTTCAAAAAAAAGTTAAAATTTTTCTTGATTCTTTCGACCTCCTCTTGCTGTCATTGACATTCTCATGCTGCATTTTTTTTGAATTTGTAGAGCAACAAGCTATTATTGCAGAAACCTTCTTGTTCCTACCTTGGTAATTAATCAAAGGAAACTTCAAAATTGTCTCACCTTGCACACTGTCACCATGGAAATTATTTACTGATCTCACTTTGCACTTACATTGACTCTTGACCAATTATCTTTGCCATTGACATGTGCCTTTTGGAAACCATAAACAACATTTGTGGAACCCATGCCTTATTTTCCAAGTTTCTTTGTCACTTTCTCTTTGACCTTTGTACTCTCTTGGATTGACATCTTGTTTCCAACATTGCTGAACACTGATGTTGACTGATGAAAATGTGTTACATCTTGTTCACCTTCTTTCAAAGGAAACCCGTTAGAATCCAGAAACATCTCATTACAAGCATAAGAATATTTTTGAAAGGTTTGATTCAAAATATGTCTTTGTTTGACCATTAACAATGTCAAATTCTGACTTGCATTCACTATCCTCTTCATTTCTCCTGCATGTATAAGAGACAAACCTGTCTTCTTCTTATGCGCTCTAACTCTGTACTCAATACCATCATTAAACAAGTGATACTTATTCTCATGGAGATGAAATACTGCTTTCCTATCATATAGATAAGGACTTCCCAATACAATACCTGCTATCTCAAGTGGCACAACATCAAGTTCAACTTCATCAATGAAGCTTAAATTGATGGCAAATCTTAGTAAGCACTTCCTTGTAACCTACAAGTTTGCTTTCTTGCATATATAACCCAAAGGATATGGTCTTGGATGTCTAATTGTTTCAAGGCCTAGTTGCTTAACCAAGTCTTCGGAAGTCAAGTTAGCTTGTGACCCACTATTAAAAAGTGTAACAACCTCGTTATGTTTAGAGACAACTCTAGTATGGAAAATTTTTATTCTTGTATCTTCATCATGAGTAACATTTGAAAAATTTGAAGAACAAGTGCTTGCAATATGTTTACCTTTCAAAACCATGGCTATAATCTTTGTATCATCCCTGAATCCGATCCTAAGTCATGTTCAACTATAGAAACAATTTTCCCCTTTTCTTTGGCTTTCAATTTATTTGGCCTCAATTCTGAATGAATTTTCCAGCAATGGTCTTCATCATGGCTAGTATTAGAAAAAATTTTGCATGTGAGATTTTTCTTCTCTCCTTTTACAGAGCTATTTCTTTTTCCTCTTACATAAAACTTTCCCTTTCCTTTACCCTCACTTTCACTTTTCTCATCTATGTGTTGTTTACCTCTTGCTTCTAAGTGTGTGGCTTGAATATAAACTTCATCTATGTTTGTGGGATTAAACATAAGAATAGTGTGCCTAAGGTAATTGTGAAAACCACCAACATACTTTAACAAAGTTTATTGAGAATATAATATAATACCCAAAATAGGAGCTCTTATCCTAAACTCATGAGAATAATCTTGCACACTTTTCCCTTTCAATTGTCTAAATTTTTTCCAATCCATAATTTCCTTTTGCATGTAAGCTAAGGGATAGAATTTCCTTTTAATGGCAACAATAAAATTTGACCAAGACATAGAGATATTACCGTAGTTTTGAATCTCTTCTTGTGTCCTTTCTTCCCCCCATACAAGTGCATTTCCTTCCATTCTCAAAGAAGCTAATTGAATTTTTATGCCGTCTTCATGAATCTTCTCAATCCTATAGTACACCTCCAATTGACGTATCCAATTATCCAATATTTCTGTATTTACCTTGCCATTATACATTGGAGACTCAAATTTGACATCTAGTTTGAGTAAGGGTGTCTTTCCTTTTGTGGTCTTTGAGTGAGTGTGAGTAGTTTTTGTGGTGGAAGTGGAAGATGATGTTGATGGATATGATGAGGATGATGAAGATGGTGGAGATGGAGGTGGATATCCTCCACTACCCTTTGATCTCTTCTCTTCATCCTTCTTATCATATGAATTTCCTTATCCATGTGGAGGCTTAGAACGCTCTCCTTCCATCCTAGTAGTAAATGCATCAAACATAATTTTAACCATCCTCTTTATGTCATTGAAGTTTCTCTTGACATCATGATGCCCGGGCTCCTACAATTAACCCACATTTACACTCTTTTTCGCATATAAATTTCCTTCCCAGTTTTTTCTTTGTCAAATAAAGTTAAATCAATACCCCCAAATTAATTTAGCACTCCATCCACGTATGGAGGCACTTTAACTAAATGGTTAACCCCATGGTAACCCCATTACATGCATATTCGAATACCTTTCACAATTTGTTCAAAACCCCAACACAAGTTGCAATAGCGTATACAACGCTTCTCTAAACCAAGGTAATTCCATTACACATATACATAATGGTCACGCGTAAAAATTCATGTTGAGCACTTTCATATAAACTCTTCAAATACTTCATTCGAATCGTCACTCAACTTATAATAAACCCCAACGAATAAGTCTCGGGAATGCGCATATTAATATGGGTAAATATCATGTCATATATTCAATTACTTTTCATGTATAATTGTAGCGCGCACCCTTTGTGACCCATTCGGATATGTTAACATATATCACAGTGGCTTACGATGTATTACAGTCTCCCCCTAAGTATTAAACCTCATAATAAAATTGCACTTTTAGAATTAAACAACAGTGAAAACATATACAACCACTTTCGGGTCCCGCAAGCCACGTACCTTGGTTATATATCGAGCAAATCCAACGATCCATATGGCGTCGTGCCTCAACTGTTGATCGAATGGGCGTAGATGGATATCGCAAAAATTTAAAGACCAGACATTAGCACTTAATTTTCACGCGATATAAATGGTATTCAAATACTGCTCAGGGACACGCGTCGGTTGATTTTCCATATCACGTTGATTTTATGAAAACCACTTCCCACTCTTTCAATCACGTGATACTGCCTGTTTTAATCCTCCAACCCACCGTTACTATTCATGCGAGGTTCCATTCATTTCATCTCAAGGTTTTTCTCCTTCGGATTTTCACATAGCTCACCTTCGATCTTGACTAAACATGTCTCGGACTTAAGTTAAAACCAGCCCACGATAGAACCAAATGTTTGGCCACAACCCTGATAATACACCTTCTTCATTCAACGATTTCGCAGACTCTGTTCCCATGGGTGAGCTCATGCTCTTCCATTAAAAGGTCGACTTCTGTCATCTCTTACATAGGATTTTTCCCTCCATGGACTACTGTATCGTAGTCTTGGCAAAGCCACTATCTGTCACCCGAATAGACTCAACAATCTCTTGTATAGAGGCTTGCCAAGTTCAGGACCAAAATCCTGCCATACAACATTAGTGTGCGACAATTTCATATAGCGACTCGATGACAATTAAGGAACAAATTTATTCTTCATGCAAGGAGAAACAACCAATTTCTCCTATAGTTAATTACTCTAGAAAAGGGGATCAAACCCTCCTTTCACGCTGTCACCACACAAACACGATCCATCCGACTTATCATATATATAACCTGAGTCATGAAATTGGCGCCTTGCAGGAATCGATCCTTCCAGTGATCGATTCCTCCTAATTATGATACAATTTGAAGTACACACAGCATCATCCCAGAAACCTACTCGGGATTCTATCACACAAAATTTAATCAATTAATGCAATACATTTGGGAACAATTTCTTCATAATATCAACATGAAATTACTTACAAAACTCTTCTTTGGCCATATTTTCAGTTACAGTGGCCCTCCACAACCTCTTGTCTCTGAACCGATCTCTAGCTCTATGCTGCACCCTTCTACTCTACAAGCGTTTACATTTATACAAACACAAATGAGTCGATTCAGCTTCTTTACAGCTTGACAGAACCTCTTGAAATTCTCTAGTTCCTAATTTTAGACTTCAAACTGAAACTACTGAAAATGATCCTAAATCTACTCATACCCTTGGCTGTATCTTCATATTCCTGTCTTAACCAATTTTCTCATGTTCTCAATTGACTTGAGAACAATTACAATTCCCTACCATGTTTATTCAAAATATTAATATTTACAAGAAAATTCTAAGAACATGGGACCCCTATGTCTACTGAGATACAAAGTGTTTAATTGTGCCTAATTCCCCTGCATCACATCATCCTCTTCTGAATGACCTTGAGTCTCTCCAACACCTGATAATGGAAATGGATTGAAGCTCAACTTCTGATGCTTGTACCTCTTCAATCAACTCAGCTTCTTGTACAATGTGTACCTCTTCAATCTAAACTTCTTGAGACAAAACATGAGGTGCTTCAAGTGCAACTATGAATGGAACTTTGGGTGAAGATGGTGTTCTTGTAGCTCTCCCTCTTCTGGTCCTAATCTCAGGAATTGCAACCAAAAATTTCCCTTCATCTTTCTGCAACTTTAACCTTGTAAGCATCACAAATTTGCAACCATTAAACTTGTACAAAACTCAAGCAACTATGAAGAAAATAACCTTGACTTTCAACCAAAGCTTTGATACCAACTTGATCTGATTATGAATGTTAGTTTTGATGTGCTAATTTCATTTTCAGATTTATAATTTACTTGTTGATCTTATGCTTGATGTACATGTTCCCTTGTTGCTTATGTGTGTCAAATAGGTAATTTAACTGAGTTTTTTATGAGTGAATTCAAGAGCGTAAAGTATGAAATTCAAATGGTGAACAACAACAACATAACGAATAGGAAATCATCAAAATTGATACATTAAACAGAGTTTTGATGAAGGAGTTCACCCCTCGTGGGCTACATCTCCTTGGTCCAACTTCCATGGCTTGGGCCTCTGTATTAGCTCAATAATGCAAAAAATTCTATTTACATGCATCCAATGCTCCTCAAAACACACTCCAATGAGTTCAGAATGTTGAAATATATCATAAATGACTATTCATTCACTCAATTTGGCCTTCAAATTACCTAGGCACGACCTTCCTCCGTGGTGGCCTTAGGCTTTGAAATTATTCAAAGTGACAAAAAAAACCTGTATAATTTCTGTTCTCCCTCTGAAACTTGTTCCAATGTGTTCAAAGCATGCCAATCTGCCAGGAATGACTCTTCCTGAGCCAAAATTGGTTGAAAATTGCTCAAGATATGGCCTATTCAAATTTTCCCTAAATTCCTCCTCTGAATCTCAAGAAGACTCTAGATAAGCCCGAAAAATTTGGAAATCCCACAGAATTTGGTGCAGTCCACTAAAAATATTCCATTCAAAACTACAGTTAATTAATTTTAAACTGCAGATTAATGTGGATAAGCTTAGTTTAATGCACACTAAGCGTAGTTATCTAAAACCATATTAATTAGCGCTTAATTATGGTTGAATGGGTTAATAAACTCGGATTAGCATTTAATCTCGTGCACATTTCTATTGGCTCCTACCCATGGTATTCGCAACATGGTTGTATGGGGAGGGGGTTGTCCCCCTCCAAACACCCGCATTGGTTTTTGGTTGAAAAGAAATATAAGTTGAATACATGGTTTATTAAGAACCATGGTTGTAGCCTATTGGCAAGGGAAGAGAGTGATATGGGGGAGGTCGTGGGGTCAAGCCTCGACCTCATACCTCTATACATGTTTTGTTATTGCCGATATAATATACTCCCACCCTTTGGTTTAAACTTTAGAATAGTGTGAATTTCTCTCCAATAAATAAACCGTCCGAACCACCATATAATAAAACCATTGTGGAGTTTTTTTATGGACTATGTGCTCCATATATTAAGTTGCAGACTTTGCAATATGCGACCAATCCAACATAACCCAAACCTTAGGTTAAACAAAATAATGCGCCCTCAGACTTTGCAATCTTTGCCAACATTTACATTTGCCAACGCATAACATTTTCCCAAAGCTTAGAGCTTTGGCAACTTTAGAATATGCTCTCCCACCATTAAACATTAACTCGGACCTTTGAGTTAATAAAAATTTCGGACTATGGTTTATAATATGTGGAAATTATATATATATATCAGGTTCAAAAATTAATAATATATATATATATATATCCAACCTTAATAATAAAAAATTAATTCCAACACATAATAATTCATCATGAACCCAAATTCAACCTTGGAGGACATTGAGCAATTTCACCTTCTCAAACCCAGAATGGAAAATCTTGTAGTGACACTTGTCACAGTCCCATTAGGCATAAAATGAAGAATATTACCTGCATGCTGACTGGGCTGTCATGTCATCAACCTGTCACTATTCTGCAATTTGTTTTAAAAAAATTTCCTGTTCTAAACGGCGGTCAGCAGGCTATAACTTCTTCATCCGAACTCGGTTTTCGACAAAACGAGTTGCACTGGATTCCCGGGGAAGGGTCAGTTTCTATCATTCAGTTTCCAATCAATTCTGAGCACCATCATTTTTGAGCTAATACAAAGCCTATGATCAGATAATGACATAAATATTATACTCCTTCTGAAATATTCCAAGGGAAAGTTAGTTGATCCTCCTCTAGGACAATACTCTCAAGGAGGAAAATTAAGTGGAAGGGAAAATAATGACTTTGACTTAGAAGGGTTGGTATATACACTTCCTCCATGTTAATGACCTCAAATATTATAATATTAGATAAATATTCTAGGTTAGCATTCTCATATAGGACAGTAATCTCAAGGATGTAGGTGAAGAGGAAAGGTTATCCAACCATTGCTCAAAAATTTGATTTTACTCATGATTGATGTAAATGAAGGGTCAGATGAACCTTCAACTAAGATAGTGCAATAAATGAGGTGGATAACATGGAAGAGTTAACCAACCCATCTTCCAAGATACGATTCTCAAGGAGATAGAAAATTTATAAGGGTTAGTTTATCCCTCCTCGAAAATGGTCTTTATGTGATGATTTATGTCAAGGAAGGGTCTACCAAACCTTTCTCTAGGATAATATTATTGTGGAGGTGGATCACATAAAAATTAGTGTAATACATCCTCTAGGATAGTACTCTCAATGATGCAAATGAAGAGGAATGGTCAACTGACCCTTCCTCAAATATGGAACTTTGGTCATGATTCATGTAGAGGAATGATCAACCAACCTTCCCTCCATAATAGTATGATCAATGAGGTGGATCACGGAAGGTTCATCTGACTTGTTGCATGATAATATTCTTTATTAGATGTGATAAACCGTAAGTATTATCTTACCTTCCCCAATGCGGATGAGCTGTGATAATTGGTATTTAGTATTTAATATTTAGTGAGATTTCTACGGATCGCTATTTTAGGAGAGGCACCGAGGAATTGGATGAATGGAGACGTGACAGAAAGCATCCTGCTATAGTTACCAGCAGGTCGAGACAGACATGAGTGAACCATGGTTGCAGTAGTTGTGTGGGTACATGTTGCAGTCAGTATGGTAAACAAATCAATCAAGCAGGGAAAATATCAGTCTGAACCTAAATTATATTTTCTGAAATTTTGGTGTATGGGTTTGTTCAAAGATTTTGAAGTTTATCTTGCAAATTGTGGAGTTTAACCATTGTGTAGTCCATTCAGAGAATCATTACCCCTAGCTTATGCAAAACACCAATAAGAAATGGTGATGGATCGGCATGATACCATATTGATGGGAAGGATGATGTTCATTGATGCTGTTAGTAGAGGATGAATGGAGGAAGTTGAAAACACCACACGGACCCAAAATAGGGGTCATGAAATGACATAGTAGTGCCATATGGAAAAGAAGACGGTGACCGTGTGGAAAGAGAGGTTACCAGTGAGTAAAAAAATCATTTAAGTGTCAGGAGGCCTTGATTTTAGACCCAATGTAGTCTTTAAAATTTATTTTTGTTAGGGGGTCAAATTAGAGAAATGCATTAAAGAAGTTCCATAAAACATCCCTTCGAGGAATCTTTTGCCTCCCTCCATCGACAAGTGTCGATAGTTGGATCTGATGAGATGGTGACATCAACTAGGAGGAAAGGTCAATTAAAAGAGTCAATAGCTAGTGACATCAACATGATGTCATACAACTGAAAAATTCAATCAAGTGGAAGTAAATATAGTCATACCCCCCTCGAGGAATCTTTTCTCGTAGGTGTTTTCCAAGCCTACCATAGAAAACAATGGATGATTTTGATGGGCATGAAATTAAGGATATGTTAGACCAATAAGTATCATATGGAGGGAAAGGATATGGTTGATTTAATAAGACAATAATTATAGGTTAAGGTACTAGTCAGAGAGTCATGATTTCACACTATAGGCTAAAATTTTTGGCTAATAAAAGGAATAGAAATTGAGGATAAAATTGGTGTTGTGGGGGAGGCATTAGGGATCTATCAAGGCCATGGCCATTGAATTTTAAGATCTCACACTACCATTATTGTGATATGGTGGTTGGGGAATGCACTGGCACATAATATATTTCGGTGAAGGAAGGAATGATGCCTGAGTGAAGGGTCACGAAAGTGTATAATGATAGCTTGGTAATATGGAAGTATGATGAAGTGGTGTATGAAGATGGAATAAATATCAGTGACGCTTGAGAAAATTTATATGGCTCTTTCATCCTCTGCACAAGACAACGAGGAGACTAGTAAATGTAATAACATGGTATTAAAGCTCAAAAATTATGTGCCCCGTTTCAGGAGGAAAATAGGTGCATGATAGAGGAATATATAAGTGGAGGGGATTGGGGGAAGGTGACCCAAGGTTCATTTGATTATTAGGAATTATTGGTAGAGGGGTATATTTCTTGTTCCAAAAATTGTGAGTGTGTTTTATATTTCTTTAAATCACACACATGTTTTGTATTTCTTTAAATCACACAAGTGATTTTAAAGAATAGTTTTTTTATGGGAGATATAATGAGGGAAATTTGAATTTTAATGCAACATGAATGTGTTTCATAACACCTAATCCATTCCTCATTATAAATGTATGTGTCACCTCTAATCCATCTAGATGTCTTCCTTGGAATTAGCTTCAGTGAAAACAAACCTAGATGTTAGAGCCTAGATAACTAAGCTAGAACTCTAAATAGTTAGTGCTTTTATTTAGAATCAACACAACCATCTAACTTGACCTAGCCCTCTATCTTGAAACTTGTGTGATATTGAAAAGTGTTCCTTATTCAATGAGAATTATCTATATCAATATGTATTTCACCTTGCATTGGGATGTGTGCTTGTATTTAAGTGTATTCTTATTGAAGAGATCCTTTTATCTGCCCAAATATCTCTCTCTCTCTCTCTCTATCTCTCTCTCTCCACATGTATATCTTCTCCTACCCATTCACTTCCCTCTCTCTCTCTCCACCCATTCCCCTTTTATTTTCCTCACACTGTCTCCATCTCTCTGTCACTCTCCCTTCCCACCTTTCTCTCTCCATCCATCCCTGTCTCTTTCCATCAAACTACTTCCCTCCATTCCTCACTCCCTATCACACATTCTCCCTCACTCTCTTTGTCCATCCATCCCATTCCCTCTCTCTCTTCCTACCTATTTTTATCTCTCCTCCCAATTTCTCTCTCAAAACCCCTCTCTTGTTATATAGAGTATATAGTAATATATATTATACAATAAATAAGATAAAAATGTATTATCAACACTATAAAAAGTATACAATTAATAACAATAACAAATTCTAAAAATATACACATACATATATGTAATTAAATAATAAAAATATACTAAGTATAATAAAAAAATGCAAACCATACTATATCATGTGAAATACTATTGGCTTCTCAATGCCATAAAACACTATCATTAAGTTGAAGAAAAATTTAATGGCATATGTACATAGTATAGTTCTATCAATCTATGTGTCTCCATCAAGCTCCATAGCACGATGGAGCTATGTAGTTTAATTGAGGGTTTTATTTAGCCCTAGATGGACCTTTTAAAAGATTGATGGAGGGCTTAAAACATACCCTCACAAAGCTACATTTTTAACCTTTGGAACACAAGTTATTCCAAAGGAGAGTAACCCACATCCATGGATTCACCCTTATTTTAATTTTAAATGACAATAATATAAAATTTATTTATATCAATTGGGTTATTCATAAAATAAATAATTATGTATTATGGTTTTGTGTAGTTATTTTCTCATAAGAAAAATATAGAGTAAATTTGAAATAAAAAATTTAGAAAAAAATACTTTGAATTTGTTGTATTTATGGTGCAAACTTACATAAATGAATTATATTTTTACTTGTAAACATGGAAAACAATTAAAAAAAAAAATTATTTGTGAGTTTAGTTCTCATTTATATATTCATAAAATAAATATTTGTAAATTTTTTATGTTTATGTTGGCAATTATATAAATAAATACACTTGTACATGCCAACATGGAAAACAAAAAGTTAGCTACCCTAATTTATAGAACTTTCCAATATAGCATACGCCACTTCGTTAAATATATGGTGATATACTCTTCTTCCAATAAGATCAATAAAAATTTACTCCACTTTAACACCACATAGTAAGAATGGTGCTAATTTGTCTATCAAATATGCTAATATACTTCATTTTAATATGATACATAAACATTTAAACCACATTAGCACCACATAACATAAGTGGTGCTAACTTATAGTGCTAAAAGAAAATTTTTCTTGTTGTGGTCTCATAAGTTTTTCATATGCAACTATTTTTTTATTTTTTCAGAGCATGATACATTGTTTCTTCTTTCTAGGTCTTTCCCTATCTCGATATGCCCCATATACTCGTTGATACATTTAAGTATGTGGGCGCGGTTGCGTGATTTCATTGAAATTTTTTTGGCAGTAGATGTCAAGGCGGGAGGTGGAGGGGATCCGTGAAACCTATCCATATTCTGGCGGAGGAGGTTGGACTCTTTTATTATTTTACGATCATGCAAGAGTTTTGGATTTATATTTTTCCACAGGCGGTGGCACCTTTGTGGTTGCTATTGTTATTTCCAATAGCACATATGACTTGGTGACATATGTATTGGACGGGGCCTTATTTTTCTCACTCTCAAAATGACAATTTGATGGTGTGATTTTTTCTATTTTTGGTGGTCCATATATGGTTTTCCTTTGGTTGCATGATCTCACAGGGGAGGATTGGATTTCACTGGAGCCAGTGGGGTGTTGGTTTATCCGGCTATTTTCTCCGACCTAATTACCAGAAATGGGCGGGCCTTACTGAAATTCTGCAATTTCAAAATAAAAGTAGCTGACCTTTTATGGGCTTATCCTGATTCCGCCTGTGGCGGATCCCGCTCAGGATCACTGACCCCTATTGGATTGTTTTTCAAAAATGGGCGGGCCTTACTAAAATTCTACGATTTCAAAGTTAAAGTAGCTGACCTTTTATGGGCCTATACTGATTCTGCCTATGGCGGATCCCACTCAGGATCATTGACTCCTATTGGATTGTTTTTCAAAAATTAATGTTCCTCTACCATTTCCATGGCGGAGTTTCCATATAAATGTCTTGACCGTGTGGTTGGTGCACAATTGGTCATTTTTATCCTAGTGATCCAGTCTTACTTCAAATCTGATATGCCCACATAGGGGCACCATACCAACATTTAGAATACTAAATTTTTTTATTTTGGTACACAGTGAGGTGGGCTACCTCCATTTAGGGCCAGGCAGAATATTTATATTCTGGGAACTTACGATCCTTGTCAGTCGGGTGTTGGATGACGCCTCCACTACTGTGCTGAGGCGACTGACACACAAATCCATAAATTAGTCATATTTATCTCCAGGTTCTACTTTCCAGACTGGGCATGTACGAGATGGCTCACCTTGAAGAATATTTGGCAAAGTTTGAGATAGATGTCATCGGACATGATGCCATGGTTGAGGTGATGGCGAGCCTTATTTCAGCTTCCATAGGCCCATTAATGCGCCTAGGCAGGAAATGCTCGCCGTCTGATTAAAACCGTAGATCATCGTGCCACCGACATTTCCTGCCTGGGCACATTAATGGGCCTATGGCAGCTGAAATAAGGCTCGCCTGAGGTGATACGGGAGGCTGAACGTGGGTTTCATGCAAAATAGGATGTGGTGCGCATGGTATCTACTCGAGAACAACCCACTGGGATCTCCAACTCCGTGGATGGTTTGCATGTTGGACACGTACATGAACCTTTTGGAAAAGGACCCCATCCACACAAAGCACACACTAAACAACATCGCTCAACAAAGGAGATCAAACTACTTAGCTTTGGCTATGACGTCATGTGGGATTGGGTGGCTAATCTGTGGAAGCACAATCTCATCAATATATGGCATTTCAACCAGGCGAAGGATTGGGATATGCAAGACTGGGTTGATGGACAATGGTCTCGCCGACTCGGCTACTCGCCGAAGGTCTATAGGTTGATGAATGTTTGGTTCAACTTTCACTTTATGTCCCAAGTGGATGTTGCACATATTTTGGACATTCCTCAGGTTTGTGACAAATGTTTCCTCTCTCTCCACCCGTGGTATATCAACTTTAATATAAACATAGAGATACATCGAAACCATATCGTCGGTCAAGCTGCCCAAAATTTCCCTAGAATTTTGGATGAAACACGTCCTTGCTTTGATTGGAAACGCTATTGGAAGGTTAATCTACAATGATCCTAAGTGTTTGGTTCAGGTGGACAAACAAATTTCTTGGATTTCGGTGGAGATTGGTTTTGCGGGCGGGCTTCTGACACAAATTGATCTGGCGTGGGAATATGTTGTTCATAGTAAATAATTGGATTATTGGTGCATCCATTTCTGATGCCAAATTTTCCATAACATGAACCACCTACTTAAATCCTGCCCTTTTTGTTTTGGTCCTCATGGTCATCGGCTAGAAATGCAGGAGAAAAATATGAAATCTCCAAAATCGACACCAGTGCTTTCTCCATCCTCTTCCACACACGTAGGTACACATACTCCGCCATTTCCTCACAATGTATCTCCTTCACATTTTAATATTTCTCCACCTGCTAAACATCTTCCACCGACTAAAATCAATCCCCCACACCCACATCCCATTTTTCGGTGTTTGACGTTAATCAATCACATCTTGTACATCCCCCTTGGGTGGTGCCACACTAAATACCCAGGGTGAGCTACGTGCCTCACATGATGTTGTGGATCCACTGGTCCCCCCTTATCCCTCCCTCTTCCCCGCACAACCCCCCCCACCCTCTGGTCTATTCCTCCTATCCCCATCGACTTCGGTTTCTTCTTCCCATATATCTTCTCCCCATAACTATATCAGTAGAGATTTGGGTTTCCTCCTACAAAATCCAGCTAGGACATCACAAATATCCTCATCCATGACTACACTACATCCCCTCCCATTACTAAATTTCCTCTATCCTCTAGGAATGTCACACTTCACTGTAATAGTGGCCAAAAAGGTTGGGGGATGAAGAAAGTGGAAAATTTGTCTCCAGATTTTATGAACCTCTAGGAGGTACCCATATCCAAGGTGTTCAATCAGGTTATTAGAGCATTATTGCCCGAGAAGGGGTGCTCATGATGAATTGTGTATCGATCAACTTGCATGGACTGGGGGACTAGGTGATTTTTTTATCCCTAAAATTTTTTCTCTTCTCATGTTGCACTTTTTTAGTACTCTTTCATGAAACCATGACCTGCACTACCCGAGTATAATCATATTTTGGTGATATGTTTCCTCTCTAGCATATGGTTCGAGTGAATTTTCTTGGGCTATACGGTGGTCTTGTGGAACTTTGGGATCCACAGTATGCAAATTTTAAGGCATATAAAATATTGGCGGGCATTCTACTATCTGGATTTGTACATGGTTCTCTAGAGCGCATATATTTTCTCAATTTATACGCTCCATATTCAGATCGTCTTACATTTTTTCATCGTATGGATCATTGTGACATCCTCAAAATTGGCTCCCTAGTCTTGGAGGGTGATTACAATGCCACTCTATCTGTCTAGGAACACTGGGGACGAAGGTGTCGTTGTAACCCCATGACAAAGTATCTCAAAAAACTATTTGAGAGAACCATCTTTGGGATATATTCCAAAACAAGCTATGTCCTACTTGGTGTAATGGTTGAAGAGGCAAGGATAATATAGAAAAAAGGCTTAATTTTTTTATGATGTATGTGAATATACTTGAATGTATGGGGCCTATTTCTTCTTTGGTGGCAGATATACTCATCTCGGACCATCGCCCTATCATCTTACACTGGAGGGAGGACTAAAAAATCCATGGTACCCCTTTCAAATTTAATTGGGTTTGGTTGGAGGACCCTGATTTCAATAAGTTGGTTGTGTGACATTGGTCAATATAGCGGGTTTTTCATCTCCTTCTCCCATGGCACATATGGTGGACACA
Organism: Pinus albicaulis; assembly: GCA_034641835.2. Taxonomy (NCBI): domain Eukaryota; kingdom Viridiplantae; phylum Streptophyta; class Pinopsida; order Pinales; family Pinaceae; genus Pinus; species Pinus albicaulis. The sequence continues at coordinate 783,677,794 of CM076570.1, forward strand.
CTAAGTAGCCTTAAACACAAGGTGAAGATATGAGAATGAGAAAAGAAGTAGAAACATATCTTAGACTCGGAGAATATTAAGGAGGAATTGGGGGCGACCATTAGCACACTTGACACACAGGTTGAGTCGAATGGTTTATGGTCACACATTAAGCATCTGGAAGAATTAAAAAGACATATATTACTTATATAGGAGCAAGCATGGTGGTTAAAAAGCTGGGTGATCTGGTTACAGGTCAGGGACCAAAACACAAAATATTTCCATAATTATGCAAAATGGTGAGGCAAGCAAAACTGCACCCGGGAGATTAAAAATTCCTTGAGACACTCTGTCAATGCCACACATGATATCCAGGCGGAGGCAGTGCGACAATATGAGACACACTTCAGACAATGTCCATGTGTACATATTGATGATCAATTACGAGGCACTGCGGACTATCCTCTCACTACAACATAAAGGGGGTTTTAAGACAATATTTAAGACAATTTTTGGGTAAATTATCTTAATTCGAGACAAAAGAAAACTTGTGTATTGTCTTAAATATTGTCTTTAAGCGGTTGTCTCAAATTAAATCGTCTTAAAATATTGTCTCAATAAAGACAATATACAACACAATCGTTTTTGTCTCTCCAGAGACAATAGTTGCACTACAACACAAAGAGGGGTTTTAAGACAATTTTTGGGTAAATTGTCTTAACTTGAGACAATTTCATTTTTGTCTCTCCAAAGACAATAGTTGGAATTAAAGACATATTGTCTTTATGGAGACAATGTCTTTAATCTTATCTATTGTCTCTGTAGAGACAATATAAAACAACGAATCCAGAAAAATATCTCACCATTAAAATAAATCAATATAAAAAATTTAATTAAAAAAATCAACAATATCATTGAATAATTCATGTTAGGGTACAGTGAAATTGAACCACCAACCTCCTACATGGCAGGTGCTCTTCCAATGAGCTAGCACCCTTTAAAGAATTATGTGAGGAGTTATGGCAGTCCTTGAAATTGTATAATAGGCATTGATTTTCAAAAAATGTTCAACACATAATGGCATAATCCTTGTAAAATATATAATCATGCAAGCCCTTATTTTTAGCTTAATAAAACTAGCAATTGCACCATATGTTGCAAAGAAAACGCTGTAAAGCAGTAACATAGGAAATAGTAGTATAGAGGAAAAAATCTTAAAATTTCAACCAAAGTTAGGCTACCTGTAGTTTATTTAAAACTTATAACTAGCAATTGCACCGGAAGGTGCAAGGGAATGCTGAAAGGAGGAGGCATGAATTATGTTGTGCTATGAATAAGAGAAAAATGACCTTGATATTTTGTTGAGAAAACATTACTTGAGCTCGCATTAGTGAGGCTCATTGACCTATTTGAGTAGAAGGATATAGAAATGGTTGTCAATCCCTCTCAAACCTCTAGAAATCGAATTGATATTGGTTGCCACAAACTAAAGCTTGTGATGATTAACATCGCTCAAGTTTGAGGCATCATAAACCAAGATACACAATATTAGTGATACAAATTCAAATCGGGGATTATTGCCACAACATAAAAGTCACTGATATAATTTTCAGTGGTCCATAGAGCAAAATTTGTAATTTTTCATCAGAAAAATAATATGTTGATGTAAGGAAAGGCCTCATTGACGCAGAAGTAAACAACATTTTTTAAGAAAAAAATAATTAAAATTTGTGAAATAGTACAAGATCCAAACCCCAAAAGGATTTAAACCAACAAACGAAGATTAAAATTTTAATAAATATTTACACAAAACAAACATATAAAAAAAAAAGAAAAAAAAAGAAAAAAACCTTAATGACTATTCTGTGTACAAAATCATGTTAATTATTATCAATCCATGACCAAATTGACTCATCATCTGGTATCCACGTAAATAATTTCCCAGAAATATGATACAATTTGATAAATGGGCATGTCTATAGAAATGACATACCTAAGAAAACTCTTTGTTGTAGGCATTGACATCTCAAAGTTCAAGAAGATTAAAATTTTTCACTCCATGGACAACATCTACAGAGTTTCATCATGGATTAGTAAAGATACAGGGTAGATCATAAACTACAACCCAACAAATTGCTTACACCCAGACAAATTGCTTAATTATAAAAAGAAGACCATCAACACTAATAAAACAAAAACTAGTTTAGACTCCTCATCCTAAAAATGAAGCGTTGTAATTCATGGAATAAACAAATGTGAGTTTTATAATGAAATCTTGAAAATGAATGACTATTGCAATGCAAGTTATGATTATTGACACAAAAAATACAATATAATTAAATAAGATTATTGAAGTAGCAATTGCATTCTCTACTCGAGTTCAATTTGTATAAATAACATAATAATATTAAGCTCTTTGAAATTTATTACTCAATGGCTTTCAAACTTGAATATTGAAATCTAAAAGAATATTTTCCCCTAAAATAAAATACTTGATTACCTGGATAATTAAAAATATTTTAGTGATTTTATAATTAAAAAAGGAAGTGTACAACATACCTCTTCTCTTGTGTATGTATTATCTGGGATATAATAGAATTCTTCCACATGAAGGGGGCATACTTCCTTGTATTTCCTACATGAAACAATAAGAATTAGGCCCCATTGCCCTCTCCCCCCCACCTCCCATAAAACCAAAAACCAAATTCACTGGTCATGCTATCTTATATCGATAAGGGGAAAAAACTTACGAGGCAATTAGCATGCAAGAGACTCCCAGAAGTTGCAGTTTGTGCCTACTAGTTGGATTTGCAGACAGATAGTGATCGATGTAAGATAATGTCAAGTATAGCGTGTCAGGGACAAGCTTGTACTCCTCGCTAACCTGCTAACATAAAAATAATTGTGAGTAGGGTATTTAAACATATAAACACATTGCATCGACCATAAAATAGTACTAATAAGGATCAATTTGGTACTAAAATTGAAAACTGGATGGCTATGACCACATACCTCTAGTAGCCAATCAACGATAATTCCTCACATATTTGGGGTGATGTCATTCTGTACAGTCTCCATGAAATTTGCTGAAGGCCTATTCTTCAAATGAAAGGAGTATCCATAAAACTGTCAGTCAAAAAATGCCACTTTTCTTTTCTCAATTAGATCCATCTAGTCAACTGATATTATATGATGTAGGCATAATGTAGCTACGATGATCTGTATAAAATATGCATCACAATGCAAGGGTTTACTTGTATTCTAATGTGTTTTAAAGATACAGGTGAGATATATACAATCCACACCTCTGCATTTCACAAATACTTGTATATATCCTCGACATAAGTAGTACACATTTGAGGATCTGTGTGGTCTTTGTCTATGTATGTGTGCTTCGAAAAACTATGTGAATAAGGAGTTTTGAGTTAATGTTTCAAAGCTCATACTCTACCTTTTAATGATCATTGCTCTGCTAATTTTGCAGCGGGAGGATTTTGACATTCTGAATGATTCAAACTATGATCAGGAAGAGGATTCGATCCCGGATGAATTTCATCTTTAACTGTTTTGGTTAAAGTTCTTGCATCTTTCTTCTTGTTACATGCCCTCCCTTTAATGCTAGGATTGGGAGCATTAACCTATGCCATCGATTTCTTTGAATTAGACTCATTTTATGAGGTAAGAGGAGAGCTATAGTCTTGCTAAACAGGTAAAACTAACTATGCCTGAGTCTTGCACTTCACGACATCAAATCCATATAAAGGCTTAAATACTTAGAATAAGAATAAGAGGATAGCATTTCAGAACCAAAGCTGGTTTTTCGCTGTTGACAAGTAATCATTAGCAAAAGCATGAAGTTTGTGACATCGCCTAAAATTGCGCGCCTTTTAGTCTGAGAACTATTTGCATTGGTAGTAGGATCATCCACTGTAGCTCGTTTAGGAACTCTTTTCCTGGATTTATTCTCATCTGCTTGCGATTGAATCATAGGAGTAGAAGCTTTCGAAACACAGGCAGCTCAAGCTCGAGTAATACAGACGCAATTTTCTTGCCCCCCTGACATCTTTAATCTCCCCACCAAAAACAGGATCGGCTAATAGACAGAGCACTAGCAATCCCTCCTAGTAAAAAGCATTAACAGATCACCCGTTCCTATGACTTCTTGACATCAAAAACCTTTTGTCATTCACTGGAACAAAAAATGGCCAAAAAATAGCGAAATACTAAAATGAGAACTTGACAGTGCATCTACAGTAGTGCACCATGGAAAACAAGGTTTTCTTCAAGAAATAAGGACTTGTTGTATGAAAACGTGTAAAAACTAAGAAATCCTTGGGAAAATTAGTATTTCTAAGAAAAAAATGTTTACAATGAAAGTCTTGCAAATATTATCAGGGTTTGAAAGAATGAAATGCAGTTGGTGAAATTCCAGCTTACTGGTAATGGCGGTCACTGTAATAGTTGAGAGTGATCATCTGAATTTCTCCGAACCAATGTACTGTGGTGAGGAAAAAATAGGGAAAGAGATAAAGGATCTTTAGGTCACGGATTGAAACAATACGTGGTTAGCAATGGTTGTTATTCCAAAACTTCCCTCCCATTTTTGGTGCACATTCGAGTGCCCGCCTAATTTTGAATTTCTAATCAGTGAGTGAAACCGCTTTGGATGGGCAGTGGTCTTCGTTCTCTCCTCTATCGCTCCACTGCGAAACCACGACCAATCTATAAAACCCCATGTGTAGGGATAAAACAGGCGTGTTCTACGAAATTCAAATTTGACTTTACCCCTCTGCTTGCTTCGGTTGTGGGCAAAGGTTGTGTGTACAGTGGTGGAGTTTATTACTCATTTTTCTGTGGGTTAGAATCAGTTTTTTCAATATTACTTGTAAAAAATTATTTGTTTTATTAAAAATATAAGTGGCATATATTTTAAAAATAAAGTAAAACCCATGGACATAACCTATGAACTTGCTTTCCAAATTACATCACTCCTCATACCCACCCAATAATATGGAAATCTAGGCAAAATACATTTCTTAAAATAACTTGGTTCCGTCTAATGGTAACTTGAAATGAAAGTAAAAGATTATGGAACCATGAGAACAAGAAAATAAAGATAAAAAGTATGGTTCCCTTATTTTACATACCACTATAAGATTAGAGTGAGGTGTTTGTAGTGACCACTTAACTAGATAACGCATATGGGTAGGAACACTATGTATAGTTTGTAATATATATTTTAAGATAAATGTTTAACTGTTGCAAAAAATATGCCTATATTCACTATAAATTAGGTTTATTTTTACTTTTGGATAAAGAAATGGCATTCAATGAAAAAATATTTTGAAACATTGTAAGGATTTTGCACATTCACTAACATATCAAGTCATGGTTTTGATTTTTTATATATAAGGGTGATATTATAAATTTAAATTTATTAAGGATGAAGAGAGATTAATTTTATTATGTGTAAAATTATACAAGAGAGTAAAACTTGAGGAAGGTTTGGATTTTAATGGATTTGGTCCATCTTGGTGTTTGATAGATCTAGAGTTAAGATGGATATATGTTAACTTCAATGTCATAAGAGAAACAAAATTCTACTAGCAGAACTTATGACTCTTAGAGCAGCATGCACAGAGCACATAAAATCGGAAACACTTCAAAATGACAACCTAACATCAAGATTGGGTAACCAAGGCGCCCTAAACTAGTAGAACTAAGGGGGAACCTATTACAAATTTGGTGCCAAGACCAAACATCTGGAAGAATAACTTACAACAAGAAGTACTCAACAATAAAATAACCATTCGATTTTGCCTAGAATGTGCCCAAAAATCACATATGAGGTCCAAAGAGAAGTAAGACTTGACTTGATTGAAACTTGTGATGGCATTATGGCATAGCAGAAGGTAGGTATGCACTAGCACTACTATGAGAGGGGGATCCAGCTACTTGCAAAGCACATCCAGTACCTTTTCATTGTCAAAAACTTCAGGAATGAGGGTAAAACTTTATTATTCTGGTAAAACTTTATTTTATACATGGTATCAGAAAACACATACTAGTCACGTTCCAAAGCACCATCCAAGATAGAAACACAATCAAATTGAAAAAATCCAAAGGTAAAATAAAAACAAGGATCCCCTTCCAACCTCAAAACTTAGTATCAATAGCATACTTCACGTACATAGTAGAGGAAAAAGAAAGAAAATTCCATTCAAACACAACCAAATATACTTATTTTTGGGTATTAGTAGCAATGTGACAATACTTTGGGGTACTTACAAATGAGTTGATTTTTATGCTAGTAGGACCTTAATTTTCTCTAAAGCGATCCAAAGGTTCTTTTGCTCACCCTCCGTTTAGCGACAGATGATTTTGGAGAGTACCCCTTCACTAGGGCTGTTGTGAACAAAATCGAGGATTCAGAGTGGGTGAACCGCAACAAAAAGAAATTTTCGTAAGGTGTGGAACCCCAATGCTATGTTAAGAATAAATAATGAGTGTGGAGTTACATTTGATCCCTGAGCCTTGCCAACGTAAAATAAAAATGTGATTGGCTTCTAATGAGCCTCACAAACTTCTGCATGCAATGGCTTTATCTCAACACATTTGCATTTAGATATTTGATCGTGATAAACTTAATGAGGCCTAATTTTAATCTGAAATGTTTGAAAGAATACAGGGCTTATTTGCTTGGGAAGTTTGATGAAGCCTAATCTTAAGTTAGCTCCATAGGATTTCAGAACAACTGCCACTCATTTGACTTAATTCAGCAGATTTTTAGAATTTAGTTGATTCTTATGGAAAACAATACGAAATTAATCACTTTTAACAGCAAGTGCAAATTGACCATAAATTTAATTTTATTTTTTACAAGTTCATAGATTCTTTCTCGATGGATTTGTTTTTAAGGATAAAAATTTAACAATTACTCCTGAGTTCGAACCCCGTAAAAGATAAAAAGAGTCAAAAACATTACCAAAAAAGTGTTGGGATTTCTGCTAAGCTTATGGTCAAGCAACAAAGCATACTCCATTAAAAGAGATATGAAGAGATGAAAACAGAGTTTATGGCAAAGTGATGCTCATGGAGATATGCTCATAATGAATTCACCTGTACGTTTTCATCATATTTTTCTATTTGTTTGCCATTATACTGGCTTCAGCAACAGCAGAGGACGTGAATCCCCTTTACCACATCCATACAATCATGGTGGAATTCATCAAAACTTCTTGCAAAGTGACTTTGCATCTGAATCTCTACTTTTCGTCGCTCTCTTCCTAATCCAGGTCTCTGAGGGCCAAGCAAAGTGATGTTGTGAAGGCAGCCATCACAATGAGCCTTGTTAATTCTTGCAATGTTTATGTCTGGGCCACAGGCCTGAAAAAAAGAAGAGCTAGGATGAATAAAAGAGAAAAGGCAACCCTCAAAGATTGTATTGAGGATTTCGAGGACACCACGACCAAGATTCATCAATCTCTGGCGGAGCTGAAGCACATCAGGGCGAACACGTTCAAGGCTCAAGGATCAACTGAGCAACGTGGAAATGTGGATGAGCTCGGCCCTCACCAACGATGACTCCTATCTATGGTTTTCACCCTGCCAGAGGAAGGGTTGAGGCCATGGTCACGGCCCGCTTGCAGAAGTTATAGTGGGAAATGCCCATTTTTTTTTCGAGGTCAACAATAAGAATGACTTACTTATGCCATACAAAGAGAACTTCTTTGGCATCCTGAAATGGATTCTACGAGCATCGAGTTGGTCATCACTCGAAATAAGAAAAAAAATGGCAATCGGAGGAGATACTTACCGTCCTGGCCCATTCACCTTTCTCATCCCTGGCATCGTCTTTAAATATCCTTTCAGTCTACATCAAAGCACAAAAAAAACTATAAACCCTAACCCTTAATTGTATAACCCTGTCACTGATGCAAGTCCATCAAGTGCATAATGGGGATCAAAAGGGGTGTTGTTAACTTCAGAAAATCAGCATGAAAGCAAGGAAGGGAACATGGGAACTTACCCCCATGTCTGTGAGTAGGAAGCTTCAACTGTAGAATCGTTCCTGTTCGCCTCCTTTTCCCCTTAACGCTTCTGTCCACCGGGAAAATATTTGTTGTAGAGAAAGCGAAAGGATCGAGTGTAAAGCGAGGGATTGGTTAAAACAGTAAAGGAGAAACAAAATGTTTCAAAGCGGGTGGGGGGACAAGTGAACATGTGATGGGCCTGAGTGCTTTCAACCGCCTTCATCCAGATGACTTATGGTCTCATGGGAGTGTTATACATGTGACGTCTTTTAGGTTGGATTAAGACTTGGCGGAAATAAATGAAATGAATGAATTTGTTTACTTCCCCTCTTCTTTTTTATAATTTTGCTGCCTCTTTGAATGAATTGTGTTAATTTCTAATTTAATGGAATGAATTGTCTTAATTTCTAATTTAAGACCATTAAAAAGTTTTAATTTTTAAATTAAAATAATTCAAATGATAATTTAGGATTTTAAGACAAAATATTAGTTTGGCTTAAAAAAGTGTTTTAAAGTATCTTTATATGCTAGTGATATAATTGTTGTTATTGTTTCATCATTTAGTGTTTTTATCAATAGTTAAGTAACCTTATTAATTAATGAGGATTATTACTATTTATTTTTATTCATAAGGATTATTTTAAGATATTTGTGCTTGTGTAAGTCTAAAATAATCCAATATACAATGGTGTCTTTGAGTACAAATTAAATTATAGAGGATAGTGATGAGTTTCCTAATTAAAATTCCTATGATTAGATGGAAAAGTGGAAAAGAATATCCATCCAATATGAAAGTAACATTCAAATAAGTGCATTGTAATGACAACATAATCCTTGTAGCATGATAACATATACAAAACAAACACATGAACTCAAAGAGCTATAAAATAAGTATATTATAATTCATTTGATATGTGAATGAAGTGTCGGAAAGTAAATCATAGAGACACTATACCATGGGCTACCCTATCAAGTGCATGTAGTGGGAGTGCTCTCAAGTATGAAATGGAAGAGGGCATATGATGAGAAGCTCTTGACACCTATGTAGTAAATCCACCCTCTAGAATGAGGACTTTCGCCTCTCCTTTATAGAACATAATACATAGATAGAGAATGTAATCGATGAAATAGAAGAGGATCAAATTTTGGGTTAAAGGCCTATGTGCTAGATCATTTTGGATGTCACAATTTCTCTCTAGTGAATTTTCTCTCTTTTAAAACTAGGTTTTTTGAAAGCACACATCTCCTCAAAACACTTTGTAGCTAATGTTTTCCCTTTAATTGACAATTGTGTTTAAAGTATCTTTAGTGAGGCACATGTCTTCTAAAATATGTGTTATTTTAGCAAGTAATACTCAGAATAGTGCATTAAATGTATGAGCAACAAGTCAACACTACTTCTCCATGATATCTATTTTTTTCTTATTATGAAGTTCCAACCTACTAGAAATAGTTCAGTATGGTGCCCCCTTTGTAATAACTTGTTGTTTTCCTTTAGTAACCATATATATCTATTGATTGTTGTTTGTATGGATGAAATAAAAAAATTTCCTAGAATGATCCTCCTTAAGCACACCCTCTCTAAGACTATTCACCGTTTGCATGGTTGAAGCACGAAATATGCCAATAATAATCCCTTTTGACTACATCACCTCTCAATATTTACCTTTCTCATTGTAATAATTACCATGTGTGGATGAAAATAGGTCTAATTCGACTTCATGAAGAAAATAAATGATGCATATATGGCTAGGTTGAATTGCATCATGTGGAGTTTCCAAGAAGAGGCTCACATGCAAGGTGTGGGGATAAAGGTTTATTTTCTCTAAAATAGTATGATGCCTAGAGAGGCTAAAATAAAAAAGGGTAAGGTGTATAAAAATAGCAAAATTCCCTCAAGCAAGGCATCACTTCCTAGGCTAGATTAGAGCTCTAGGCATCCTCCAATTTTGAACAAAATACAATGGTGGAATTTCAAATAAATTGATGCCCTAACTATCACACCAAGAGGGAACCCTTGATGCTCCTTTGACTTGAGGATTTATTGAAGGTTTTCACTTTGTAGTTCATCATTCAAAACCTATTATCTTAACTATAAATGACTATTCGATAAGCCTTTACCATGGTATATCTCCAAAACCTTAGTCTTATAGTATTTCTCTCAAAAAAAAAATCATGGAAAGTCACCCTAGATTCTCCCAAAGCTCACACTTTAATTGAATCTTTCCTTGCCTCACTTTGAAGCCTAGTATAAACATGTCAATCAAAAGTGAGGGATTTTGGAAGTTTTGATCTTAGGCATTCATCGTTTTTTAATATTCCTAAACCTGAGGTCATCTTTCCCTCAAGCCTTTCTTGGAGAGTCCTTCTTTTGGTTCTAAAGCAGGGACCCTATTATCTGATCCTCTTCTTTGAATGGGAATTGGAAATCACATTGTGCATTTTTATTGGTCTCATCATTCTAGTAATTTCCCTATACCGAGACTCCTCCCATTAGTGAAAGTTCATAAAGAGTAGGGGAAACTGAATGAGGTGACAGTGGGTCCTTGTCCCATTGTTTCCACTTGATCTAGTAGTAGTCCCTTTGGAACCTCTCCTAGGACCCTTGCTAAATTAAGTGCTAAATTTTTTCAAAAACAAGTATAAAGAAGATGGCTCGCTTGAAAATAATAAAGCTAGGCTTGTGGCAAAAGGTTTTACACAAAAAGAAGGGGTCTATTATGAGAAGAATGTTTCCCCCATAGCAAAATGGGATACCATCTGGACACTCTTTGCCCTAGAAATTCAAAAATTTGGAAAGTTCATAAAATGGATGTAAAAACTACTTTCTTGAATGGAGATATGAAATAGAATTTGTTTGTGTCCCAACCAGAAGGAATTTTTGTGAAGGGTTAGGAACATAAAGCATGCAATCGGTAAAATCCTTGTATGGCCTCAAGAAAGCACCATGAGCCTGATATAATAAGGGGTTAGGGGAATAGGGGCTTAGGGGTTAGAGGTTTAGGGTTTAGGGTAATAATGAGTTAGTGGTTAAGGGGTTAGGGATTGGGGGCTTAAGGGTTAGGGGATTTAGGCACATTTAGGGGTTAGGGGAATAATGAGTTAGTATTTAAGGGATTAGGGATTTAGGTTAGGTGAATAATGAGTTAGTGGGTAAGGGGTTATGTAGTTAGAGATTCTAGGGGATAAAGAGCAAGGGAAATTGTATGAGGTGACAGTGGGTCCTTATCCCATTGTTTCCACTTGATCTAGTAGTAGCCCCTTTGGAACCCCTCCTAGGAACCTTGGTAAATTAAGTGCTAACATTTTTCAAAACAAGTATAAAACAAATGGCTCACTTGAAAAGAATAAAGCTAGGCTTGTGGCAAAAGGTTTTAGATAAAAATAAGGGGTCTATTATGAGAAGACTTTTTCCCCCATAGCAAAATGGGATATCATCTGGACACTCTTTGCCCTAGAAACTCAAAAAGTTGGAAAGTTCATAAAATGGATGTAAAAACTGCTTTCTTGAATGGAGATATGAAAGAGAATGTTTTTGTGTCCCAACCAGAAGGAATTTTTGTGAAGGATTAGGAACATAAAGCATGCAAATGGTAAAATCCTTCAATGGCCTCAAGAAAACACCACAAGCCTGGTATAATAATGGGTTAGGGGAATAGGGGCTTAGGGGTTAGAGGTTTAGGGTTTAGGGGAATAATGAGTTAGTGGTTAAGGGGTTAGGGATTGGGGGCTTAAGGGTTAGGGGATTTAGGTGCATTTAGGGGTTAGGGGCATAATGAGTTAGTATTTAAGGGATTAGGGATTCAGGTTAGGGGAATAATGAGTTAGTGGGTAAGGGGTTATGCAGTTAGAGATTTTAGGGGATTTAGCTGTTAGGGATTTTAGGGGTTAGTGGTTAGGGGTTAAGGGGTTATAGATTAAGGGGTTAGATGTTTAGGGGGTTAAATGGGTTATGGGTTTAGAGGTTTAGGGGGTTAGGGGATTTAGCAGTTAAGGATTTTAGTGGTTAGGGGTTAGGTTTTTGGGGTTAAATGGGTTAGGTTTTTAGGGGTTTAGGGGGTTAAATGGGTTAGGGTCGGGAATTAGGGTTTAAGGGGTTAGGGGTTAAGGGTTTAGAGGTTTAGGGTTTAGGGGGTTAAATGGGTTAGGGGTTTAGGGTTTAGGGGGTTAAATGGGTGAGGGATTATAGCAATTTATTAGGTGAACAAGGCATAATCTAGTTGTAGTAACCATAACTTGGTCAAGTTGTTATAGTCAAGGCAAGACTTGGTTGGGTTCCCAAGTTCCAAAAAAGTAAGGGTAATTGTGAGGGCATGATAACTAAGGAGTGTCAGTGTGTGCCAAGGAATGAAAAGGCATGCTAACACATACTAGAAAGTGATAATGGATGGTGAGGATTGTTAGGGAGTGCCAGGACATTGCAAGGGAGAACTAGGTCAAAATGCATGGAAATGAACGAATAAGAGTGTGTGCGAAGTAGTGTCAACAAATTACAAGTGTCTCAAGGATAAAGTGTGTTAGGAGAAGGAAAAAATAAGACTTGTAGGAGGTAAGCCTATGGTTACATAAAGGGTTGGACAAATTAGTTTCAGACAAAGGGAAACTTTGGGTTGGGCACAACATTCATTTTCCAATGACTTGGTTGGGTTCCCAAGTCGCAAAAAAAGTAAGGTTATCTATGACGGCATGAAAGCTAAGGAATACCAAGGTGTGTTAGGGAATTCCTAGAAGTACTAACACATGTTAGGAAGTTCCAAGGCATGATAAGCATGCCAAGATGTGGCAGATGCCAGGGTGTGGCATGAACACATGCTAGGGAGTGTGAGGGCCAAGTGTCAGGGAAACACAAGGGATTTTCTATAGTTTGTACTAGTTCTGAAAAAGGACTAGCAACAATTAATCTCTTTGACTACAAAATGTATTCTACTTGTTGTGTTGGGGAGTTTCTCTCAGGAAATTTATGGAGAACCCGACATATTTTTTACATATGTATTGTGCATAACCTTTATAAATCTACCCTTAAAATCAGGGTCAACCCAAATAAATCTGATTTGGGGGTTCCACTGCAACAACATTTTCCCCACAACAAGCACAAGATCAAGCCAACATGTGTGATGTGTGCGTTTAAAGAGATGGATAGGTAGGTTTACCCTTACGAGAACATGGCACCTTAAAATCTGACCACGATTGCTGAGTGCAAGCATTTTCGAAATGGCATTATGAGTGGAGCCTTTTCCAGAAGAGATTATTCATTTACATTACAATATATACAACATGTAGTTAGTGTTCCATCCATGTTAGTGCACACACTTGATGGTATTAGTCCTTAAACTAGTACAAAAAAAATGATTTTATATATTCCATTATGGGAAAGTCACAAGATGTCAACAAAATCACATACTTATCGAAATCCTCAACCAGGAATATGCTACATTGCTTCTTAATGTGATTGCAAGTAGGTAGGCATCAAAACAATCATTGCAATGGGTTAAGGGGATCTAAGAGAGAATTATGTAAGGAGTTCCTTCTAGGTAAAGGCCATTGGTATTACTATTGTTAAAGGGGATGGCCTACAAGGATACATTGGTAGCTACTGATGCAAGAGCATAATTTCAACAATTTATTTCAAAATTTGTATTTGTCCTCCATATGGTCTTAGAGATTTATAGAAGAGGAAGTTGGTTTCCTTTTTGCCCTATAATTTTGTAGAATTTATAACTTCATATTTGGGATAGGAAATTTTAGTAATTTTAGGCATAAGTTAAGATGTTTTTTTATTTTTTAAGGCCTCCTAGTCATTAGGAAAGTTGAGTCTTATGATTAGTATTATGTGTGGCATCCTATGTATTTTTCAAACTCCAATACACCAAGGCAAATATGTGGAGGACATTTGGGGGAAATGTGATTGTCCATAAAATGTAGATTGGATTTGGGGAACTTGTAGCTCTTTTCCTTGGACCATACTAGTTCTTAGAGGTTGTATTTCGAGTGGTTAGCAAGAAAAAGCATAATATGCCCAATAATATTAGTGTTGGAGCACCTATGGTTTGGGATAAAGGATAAGGGGTTTTAGGAGTCAATGGGTTTAACGGTTTAGGAGCAAGGGGTTAAGGGTAAAGGGTAAAGGGTTAGGGCTTATGGGATTTAGAGGTTACGAGGTTGAGGTATAGGGGGTTTAAGGGTTAGTGGTTAAGGGATTTAGGGGTTAAATATTAACCATCAAGGGATTACATGTCAGGGGATTTAGGGGTTAAGTGCGTAAGGGTTATATTATTTAGGTGTCAGCGGGTTAAGGGGTTATGGGTTAATGAGTTTAGGGGTTAGGGGTTATGGGTTAAGGGTCAAGGTTTAAGAGGATATGGGATTAGGGTTTATGGGGTTCAAGGATTCTAAGTTAGTGGTTAGGGGTTAAAGGGTTAATGGCTTTGGGTTTAAGGGGTCAAGGGGTTAATTTATTATGAGTTATGGGTGTAGGGATTAAGGGATTGTGGCTTTGGGGTTAAAGGGATAGGGAATTTAGTGGTTATGGGTTAAGTGCGTATGGGTTGTGACAATGTGGCCCCTAATCCCCTTGTCACAACTATTGGGGGTTCCCCTATCAATTTCTCTCATTGCCTTACCTATAGGTCCCCTAGCCCCTATGCCATAAGGCCCTAAGGCTCCTTCTCGTTCTCGAATGTTAGGATTATAGATCTCAGTAAACCATGCTAGAACCTCTCACTTCTACTCGTCCATGCTATCCTTATGTCCCCTTACCTCGCTCAATACACCAAAAGACCCCCCTCCCCCAAAATTCATGAGAATTGAACATTTGGAGGCAATAATTTAACAACAAATTCACAACTACTCCATTTATAATAGTGTCTTGGAGCTATTAGATGTCATTTCACTGAGCTACAGTGATAGGTGAGAGCTATGCATAGCCCACTAAAGGTGTATCAAGAGGCTATTATTCTATTGGCTATACAATTTGACTCCTTTTATTTGTAACTTAGCGAAATGGAAAAGATGTGGAGACAATCTCCATTCTTCTTCTTTCACCGGGCCATGTAAAATAAATGAAGCAAATAGTCTCAACCCTTTGGAGAAGGAAATTTGAGAACAATAATTAGCATGAACAAACAAAGAATCGAATGAGTTAAGCTTAGAGGGGTCTCCCTTTGTAAACAAGCATCCATAAGCTTGTTAGAGTTAGTATGAATCTTTACTAGAGGTTGAGTAGTCTTCACATCACCAACCACATCCAATAGAAAGGTACCAACCCCTACAATAAAAATGATGTCTCCAAATAAGGTGTAGTTAATACCAATAATATCACCTTATGAATCTATTACAATATGATTTGGAACGTACATTTCCATACATGTGTGAAAGAAAAAATCCATTTGGTTAGCAAAAGGAAGTCTTTTTGAAGACCTCAAGAAACCCCCTTGAAGGAGAGAAGAAGGGTTTGAAACCATAGAATACAAGTTGATCTATGAACCCTATTTCTGATGTGTTTTGTGCATGTGTTTGTTCACTCGGTTTGACATGTGATAGATAATATATGAAGTCTTTTTTTCCACATATCATATTCATTAGATATCATGTTGCTAATAATGAAGTGTCTGGATTAGAGTTAAAGTTGCTATTTTAGTTTGTTGTCTTTTTTTCTCTTTTAGAGTACGAATCTTTCTGGTCTACTATTCTAAGGTAGTTTGGCTTTCAAATATTCAAGGAATATGTGAGCTAATATAATACCATATTGTAATATTTGAAATAACATGATGAACTATTTAGCACAATTTATGGTGTTGGATTGATTGAGATGTTTATTTTTGGATGGATGGATGTACATTTCTTTAGCCAATAGACAAAACTCACTAAGCATTGTTGCATGTATGTTATTGGCATGTTGAAGTGTCATTGAGACTTAGAGGTAGAAGATTTATACTTGTATGTTGTCACCTATCGAGGTGTGATGATACGTTATGGATGTAGGAAAATTTTCCATTTTTTAAACTCTTGGATATATTCTATACGCTCTTTAGAGAATTTCAACCTATTAAAAAAAATTACATAAAAGTGTACATTCCTGCAATAATTGTTAATTGATTTGGGGGTGACTCAACAAATTGTAGCATGTTGGCTTATTGAATTTGTAAGTAAGTTAGGGTTTGATAAATTTGTAAGCTTCAGTGGCTTTATTGTGGTTGCATGTGTTTTAGAGAAGCGAGTTTGGAGTGGTGGTTGTACTTCCTTTATTGAATTTGATTTCTTTGGTTCTTCTTCTTGTGCATGCCTATTGTGGTATCTGCTCGTTTGCAAATATTTTATTATTATGTACAGAAAAAGTTCTTGTTACATCCTTGAAAAAGTTGCACAATTGTCCTAATTTATCTCTGTAATACGTTGAGTTGTCTCGCTTCTTTCAATTGGGTTGGAATTTTCCACCTCAAGAGGGTTGTTAG
This sequence comes from Pinus albicaulis, assembly GCA_034641835.2. NCBI lineage: Eukaryota > Viridiplantae > Streptophyta > Pinopsida > Pinales > Pinaceae > Pinus > Pinus albicaulis. Next base: position 783,694,256 of record CM076570.1, read on the forward strand.
TTGTTGTCTAACTAAATTTTTGCAACATTTTTTCTTTTTTTATTTCTTTATTTTTTCTTCAAGGAGGTGTTTCCTTTAAACTCTAGAAGAAGCATTGCAAGTGGCCTGATTATAATAGTCATTAGAAGTTGTCTATGATCATGGGCAAGAAAACCCTCATAGGGTGAAAATTGGGTATGTTATACCCATGGAAAACTTTCGCTAACATCCAATTAGATATGTTATACATAGTTCACAATTAGGAGATCACATACCATACAGTTTCACATAAAAATGCACTACTCCTCAAATATCAGGGTAAGTGCAAGATCATTTATTGAATATAGTTTAGTCACATGATACAACTATCCCACAACTCTACAATAGAGAGACCAACATGGAACAACAAACTTAGAATCAATCGATGCACTCACTTTCATGGGAATTTCATGAACATTTTTTATTTTCTTATATAATGCACTTTTATCCACATCGTGAGATCACACAAAAATGGTATTCATAATAAAGTTTTCTAGGTGAAGTAATTCATTTTTCCTGCAAGATCAAGTTACGTAGCTATAATGTCTCGTGTTTTTTCGTACATTCGACCGAAAACATATCTTGCAGGAATTTTGAAGGAAATCCCACTCAAATTATCAGAGAATCTCTAGGTGATCTCATTAAAAAAGTATGTTTCTCCTTATATGTTGATTATTCTTTCTCTTCACTGTGTTTTTTATATAAATTAATTTCAATTCATTCATATCAGATATACTCCAACTCCTAGTTCCAATTTAAAGGTCGAGTTCTCAACATTGTTTGTTGTTCTTTATTTGGAAAGTGTTTGTGGTTTGAAGAGGTTGCAAGAGATGAGAATCTCAAATAGTTGTTGACCAGGCCAATGCAAGTTTTATAGGTAGAATGTGTGGCTTCAATCCCTGATGTCTCAAATTTGGGCGCACATTCAGGAGCTAGAATGGTCATCCTTCACCCACATTTATCATGAGCTCAATCAACTAGTAGATAAGCTCTCCGAGGAGGCATTCAAGTAGCCGCTGATGAACTATCAGCAAGATCAAGGTTGTGGCACACCCAAAAAAAAGGCAACTCGCAAAATTTAAGCTAACAATAACCCCTACTCATGAAGCTGACAACTTGTCTCCCTCAAGGACCACTGCCTTCTCCTTCATCAAGCAATACTTCCTCAACAACTCACTCAACTGCATCATTTCTATACCCCCAACAATCTATTCATGTTATTATGCACATAACATTTTTCGAATAATCTGATGTTTCATAGGTGAATGTCAAATGCCAATTTACTATTTGAAAACCAAATTTTCATCCCTTGTACCTAATGAGCCTTCTTCATTGAATATTTTCTTGAATAGTGTTTTGTTTACTAATTTTTATCATTCAATGATTTCTTATATGTCAAGATTCTTCTCTATTTCATGCCTTATGACGATTCTTTTGCAACATCTAGTGCAATTGCTAGTTTAATTTTTTCACATATTTAAAAAAATAAACAATTATAATTCATGGAATGTAACTCAATTGACAATCACCTTGTTATGAAGTATTATGTTAAAACTTGAGATTCAAAGTTAAAATCCCCTTGAGTAGCCAACCAAAAATAATATTTTTTATCTATTTATTTATTAAATTTTTAGAATGTGGTTTAATGAAAAAAGGAAAATATAATATAAAAGAAATAAATATGACATGATTAAATTTCATGTGGTTTGAATATCTATTTTCAAAAATAAAAAATATAATTATCCACTATCCACTCATGGATATTTAAATGCAAACTTCCGAATGCTAATGATTTTGTGTTAATTGCTAGCTATTTTAAATGGGTTTCGTCTTAATTGTCATTGTCTTAAGTCGCCATTATCTTAAATGTAAAGTTTCTTCTTAAATATTTTTGTCTCAAAGTGCTTTTGTCTCAAATTGCTTTTGTCTTAAAATATTTTTGTCTCAAACTGGTTTTGTCTTAAATATAAAGTTTTTTCTTAAAATATTTTTGTCTCAAACTCATTTTCTCTTAAATATAAATTTTTGTCTTAAAACACTTTTGTCTTAAAAAAAAATTTCACAAATTGTTTTTGTCTTAAATATAAAATTTTGTCTCAAATTATTTTTGTCTCACACTATATTTGTCTTAAATTTTATATTTAAGACAATTCAATTGATATTAAACTTTAATATAAAATAACTAAAATAAAAAGTGACTTTTTAAGACAAAAGATTTCTTTTGTCTTAAAAAAATGTCTTAAAATGCCTTTAGTGAAGTAGTGACTCATGTTCGATGATTTACTAAATGACTCTATCTATCGAGAGGTGACTCCTTAGGAGGTATTAATGGAAATCAAGTCTTGTGCATGAGATAAATGCCTGGGACCGGACAGATGGACAGTGAAATTATAACTACTTTTCTTTGATACACTGGTTGGGTACCTGACTAAAATGGTGGAAGAATCACCCATGTGGGGGCACATATCTGGCGCCATAAACTCCACTTTTATTGCCCTCATACCAAAAAGATCTTATCCTACCTCTTTCATGGATTTCTGCCCTATATCAATATGCAACATCACTTATAATCTCATATCGAAGATCATAGAAGAAAGAATAAAGTCTACTCTCTCCTGCCACATCACCAAGGAGAAATTTGGATTTCTTAACCACATGCTTATCCACGACACTGTGGTCATATCCCAGGAGGCCATACATACCATGTAATCATAAAATCTTGAGGAAATTTCGATGAAGGTGAACCTCCTCAAAGCATACGATTGTGTGGATTCAGAATTCCTCAGGCTTATTCTTATCAAAATTGGCTTATCTATACAGAACACAGAGTGGATAATGTGCCATGTAAAATCTGCACTTTTCGTTGTCATTATAAATAATATCCCATCAATTTTTTTTAGGTGGGACGGGGTCTGTGACAGGGTTTCTCACTGTCTCCCCTCCTTTTCATCCCAGTGATGGACTATCTTAACATCAAGATCCGGGCGACGGTCGAGGCGGGTAATTTTGTTGGCATTATGTTGGCATTGTTGGCATTATGTCTCAATGGATGCTCCTACATGAGATTTTTCTTAGATTTGGTCATGCATTGGGTTTGGTGGCAAATGGACAAAAGTCCCGATTCAGTACTCAAATGGAGATCTGGGGGACGGTTAACTGATTGCGGGCCTGTACAATTTTAGGATTTGCCCGATCTCAAATGGATTTACATACCTTGGCTTCAGATTGAAGCGATCCACATATAAGAATTCCGACTGGCACTTGTTAATTGAATTCCGACTGGCACTTGTTAAGAATTCCGACTGGCACTTGTTAAGAATTCCGACTGGTCACTTCGTTGGCTTGCTGTATATTGGGAACATTTATATCTGCTCCCTGCTACAATTATTGGACGCATCCATTTTATTATGGCAGATTTTATTTGGTCAGGTGGTTTTGATGGACATAAGTATCATTTAAAAAACTGGGATAGCCTCTCTGCGCAAAAGGACATGGGGGGTTGGGGGATTCTTAAAATAAAAATATTTAGACATGCACTATTGATACATTCACTGTGGAGATGCATTTTTAATTCCGGAGACTCGAACAATATCATTTCTCATAAATACTTACAATGGAGGAACATCGAATACTGGTATCGATGTGGCACACTGGAAAGCTCTAGCGGCTCTTGCATATGGTTGGGCTTCAGGAATTTTTGGAATATGTCCCGTGGTCTTTTATATTTGTCTTTTGGAGATGGAAAAAATATTATATTGGGGGCAGACAATATCAGTGGTGTGTTAGGACTTGCATGACCCAATGACGACCTGATTCACAGACTACATGCCAGGGGCACATTCCATTAGAAGGTGGCGGAAGAACTGGCGCTCGTGGGAAATGCGGCGAGAACTTTCGTGCACTTGTAAGATGTGTCGGCTTCCATCGGAACCACAATGATGACCATATTACGTGGGCTAGAATATTACGCGGTAACACTATACACGTGAAGGACACATACAAGCATCTCATATCAATGGACTTGAGGATTATCATAGAAAATGCTCGTTCACAGAGGTATGGATGGTATGCATCCCTTACAAAATCATCATTTACAATTGGCGGGTATGGACAAACAAAAACCTGAACTAGGAAAATTTATGCAAACATGGATGGTATGGCCTTGGATGTTTCCCTTTATGTTAGAGGGAGGCAGAAAATAACATACATTTATATTTTTAATGTAAATTTGCTATTCGATTTGGTTTCAGATATGTTCTAATTTTTTTAGGCACAACATACATTTTTCAAAAATATCTGGAGGAGAGTATTACCGGGTGGAAACAAACAAGCCGCATCAATATCTAGATTTTATTGCTGCATATGGTACATATGGTTGGAAAGAAACAAACTTATATTTGATGGCATTCCGACATGCTCTTTATGGGTTACAAGACAAATTATGCAAGGCAACGGAGGGACACAGATGAAACATGATATGCCATGGGACTTATTCTGTCGCAGCAGGACATACACTATCACTTTCTCGACTGGCTACTTCAATGGCATTGCAGAACATGAGAGATATGGAGAGTACTACATAGAGGGGGGTTTTAAGACAATTCTCGGGTAAATTGTCTTAACTTAAGACAAAATAAAACTTGTGTATTGTCTTAAATATTGTTTTTAAGCGGGTGTCTCAAATTATAGTGTCTAAAAGAATTGTATCTTAAAGAATTGTGTCTTAAAGAATTGTCTCTATAAAGACAATAGATAAGACAAACAATATTGTCTCTTAGGAGACAATTTCATTTGTCTCTCTGAAGACAATTCCCTCTGTCATATTGTCTTAAATATTGTCTTTAAGCAGGTGTCTCAAAGTATTATTGTCTTAAAGAGTTATCTCTATAAAGACAATACATAACACCAACATTATTGTCTCCTAGGAGACAATTTCCTCTATCTCTCTATAGACAATAGTTGAGATTAATGACATATTGTCTCACTAGATACAATAAAAATATATATTTAAAGACAATATAATATCACATTTTCTCTTTAAAAACTAAAAAAAATGAATCCAGAAAAATATCTCACCATTGAAATAAATCAATATAAAAGGTATTTAATTAAAAATAAATTACAATATCATTCATTAATTCATGTTAGGGCACAGTGGAATCAAACCACCAACCTCCTTCTTATAATGCAGGTGCTCCTTCATTGAGCTAGCACCCTTTAAAAAAAAATTGGAGTTATAGTAGTCCTGAATTGCATATATATGCTAAAATAAAACCATTTATCTATAAACCTCAAATCTCAAAATGAAGGTAGTTTTCATCCATGCCATGCATGTTTTACAAAACTACATCACATAATATCATTGATTCAAGAGAAAGATACATACTCTCTCGCTGGTCAAGCTAGTAAGGAAATATTTATCTAGCTAGTCAAGCTAGTAACTCTCTGGTTAGTAAATCTAGTAACTCTCTGGCTAGTAAGGATAGGAATTTCTTGCAAGAAAGGCTAGGCTGGTAAGAACAAAATTGGTAAGAACATAAATCTCTAGCCTTCAATTAGCAATGTAAACAATCCATCAAGTAAAAGAAATATGTATATATATATATATATATATATATAAGTCCATCATACAAAAATACCTGTGTTTCCTAGCTACCTAGCTACCTAAGAACATAACTGGTAAGAACTGAACTCTCTAGCCTTCAATCAGAAATGTACACAATCCATCAAGTAAATGATATATATATATATACAAGTCCATCATACAAAACCGAGTGTGTGTTTCCAAGCTATCTAATAGTACCACTCCTATAGGGGCAAAAACCTATCTAAGGGCTCCAAATGCCCTTGCAATTTCAACCAAGTATTTGTAATTTGTATGGGGATCCAGTGCCATAAGTATTTGTAATTTGTGTGGGGATCCAGTCCCCTTGTATTGAATAAGATTCAGTCCCCTTGTACTGAATAAATGAACTAAGTGGGTAAGAGGATCGACATTATCCATAACAGATATTTTTGGGGGTCTGTTATCTATCCAAAACCACAAGTTTCCAGGGATTGCTTGCCATGCCAATATACATCCAATGTGTGGGTGAAGTAGGTGATGTGACTTCTGGTGCAGTTGGGGTGTGGTACGACTCCTGCCAATTCAACTTCAATCTCTCATGCCCGATGATCTTCCTTTTATCCCTAGTCTTGTCCTTAGCATTCCTCATCTGCCTAATTGTTTTAGTCTTAGGGCAGTGATGAAAACCACTGGAAAAGTGATGAGCCTCTAAGGTTTTCCTCTCCTTATTTGTCCTACCAATACTTTATGGTTTCCTTTTGTTGTTGGTTTAAGGCCTTCCTCTGCAAGAAAGGCACTTTCCCTCAGTTGGTACTGTGAATCTCTTTGTTTTTGTTTATCCTTCTTATCTTTTAGGATCAATCATAAACCAAAATTTCCACTCTCTAATCCAAATTTCTCTTTCCCTTGTAAATCTCTACTTTCCCTCTCCTCTAGTTGTTGAGCAGGCAGAAGGCAACACCATGACTCATTTTCCAAGTTGATACCAACATCAAGGAAAGAAGAGGGTCAAGTTGGTGCTAGATTGGGGTCATAAACATAAGGGGGCTGGTTGATCCAATTTTTTATGCCCTCTCATTGTAAAATGAAGATGCATCCTCCACCCTTTTCCTTCCATTATTTTCCTTCCCACGGAGTGATATGCCATACCGATCGAGGATGTTCTTAATTTTCATCCAGTGCTTGGGAACTGTGCTTTGGAACCAAATTTTCATTTACATGTTCCAGCATAGCTAGGGGAAGGCACGCTGGATCACCCTGTATATTTTGTTAGTAGAAAATTGTTGCGTGCTGAGTGTAACTACACCAGAACAGAATGCGTTGTAGGAGTTCTAGCATTACCTTATAGGCTAGCCCTTCCGTTTTTTAACATATTATTCTATGCTTAAATATTTTATGAAAACCAGTATTGGAAATTTAGATTTCCTGATGGTTTCATCTATTCCACAATTTTGATTTTGAGGTGGTGGTTACGCTAGGTAATAAAAAAGCGGGGCTTGATCATCTCTCCTAGAGATAGAATGTGGAAGCCATTGGAATAGTTAACGAATTACCTGATGCTTTTCTCTTTTCATGCCTGAATTATTTACTGAGATTGAAAAATACCTCATCTATGGATCAACTCCAAATGACTATGATTGGTAGCAGTGTAGGAAACTAGTTCTACACAATGAATTATCAGTTGATGGTTGGCCATTTGTACAATATAGCCACCATTGGGATTATATGCAGCCACATTAGAAAAATAACAAAATTTACTAGTAAACAGTCATATGTGAAAATAACATGATGGGATTAGTCATGAAATCAAACAAGAAATAAATGCAAGTAGCCTATCTACTAAGAAAAGAATACCTCACCTCAAATATCTTCATCTTGAACAAAGAAACTTGTATGTTCAAGGCACTTGACCACCAGACACAAACATTGGATATGAATTATTATCTGACAAAGCTATGAAGAGAACACCTTCTTCTGGACTTCTGTCACTAGTGTCATTTTTCATAAGGAACCCATCAGGAGGTTGCCATAACTGTGGTTGAGAATTTGTTGTAGTCTGTCATATAAATTCCAAACATTACTCAAGTTACTCAACTTAAATGATTGGTGACTATGATAGATAATGATATATTGCATCATCAAATATAGATGTATGGATCCACTCATGTATATTCATGTCCCTGCTTACATGTGTAGAACTCATAAGGTGTACAAATTTTCATCTTCATCCATTTATCCATATGTTTGCACTAAGAAGGAAATCAAACAGAAAAAATCCTACTCTTTATACTGTCAAAATGGCTCAAGAATAAGTACAATAAAAAATCATTATAGTTCATTCTCCACTAGTGATTTCACTTCCTACCATACAATATCCATTTTCCATAAACAATATTTTAAGTAGAGGAGACAGACAATCATTGACCATTCCAAAATTTCTCACCATGGAAAAGTTCCACCGATAGTAATTTAAGCACTTCAACATCATAATTTTCTGACTCTACTTCCAAAAGAAGCATCGCTCCATACCAAGTCCAGAACTATTGGAGCCAATTAGATTATTATATACTTGGTTTGAAAGGAAGCTTTCCCTTTGAGTAAATTTCCCACCCCAAGGAAAATGTTAGGATAAGAAAATTATCCTTTTCACAGATAATTTTTGTTTTGTCTATTTTTAGTAAAATTTAGCACTCAATTATTTCTAGTGAGAAACATTATTTATAAGAAGATGATATTTTTTGGTTGGTTTTATAACAATGAAGATTTATATCTATTTTTTGTTTTAATTTGGTAATATAATTGCTGAATGTTAAGTGGGCTACCTTTCCAAATTCCTTGCTTTCATTCTGTGCCAATATCAAGTAAACAAGTACAACATTACATGGTGAGGAAATGGTGCCAGGTAAATATCTAATCCAAAGATAAAGCTTCCCTCAAAACCATTATAGAAAATCATGTCAGCTGAAAATGGTCACTAAATCATTACTATTAAACATTAATTTCCATTCACCTAATTATGTATTTAAAAAATAGGATTATAATACATAACTAACTTTTATAGAACCAAATTAGACATAAAAATATAAAAATATAGAACCAAATTAGACATGTCGATTCAGCTGTTATCCATGTTAATGAACAAAGAAAATGCATCACAAAGACAAAGTTGATAGAACATAAAAAACAAAGAAAAATTGAACAAAGGCCGTGCAAAGTGAAGTAAGTATACATCCACTTCAAAATCTTAAAAGGATATTTATTGATTGACATTGTTATCCAACAAAATTGTGTCTGTGAATATACCTTGTGTGTCAGATACATTCAGATTAACAAGTACACAAACACTTCAGCATAAAATATGACAGAGTTGACTGTAAAGTTTGTAACTCACTTTACAACAAACTGTCAAGGTATTCTCATCAAATTCACTCATTAAGGAATGATCAAAATCCAATGCATTGTCTATTCCTTTTGGAGAAGTTCACATCATTATTGTCTTCGCTAACACTTCATCATTGTCTTCACTATGAAAACTAGATTCAAGAGTTGCACTCTCTTGATTGTCTTGAGTACCCTGTTTAACATATTTATTTTCACAATAGTATAATTTTTTTCATTTGCAAAAATGTCATAGCTCATGCTTAACATGACTTCTACATCATTTCTTTCCAGATTAAAGGTTTTTCATGAATATGGTAACTAGAGACTTGAGTTCCACATTGGACTTTAATAGACAAAAAAATTAAAATACAAGATCACATCATAAGCTGTTCATTTTGCATCACAATTAATTACATTTTATGCCAAGTTTAAAGTCCCTAATGACCATTTTTCAAAGTCTTGATTATTTTGGATATGGCATCAAGATAAGTGGAATCAACACAGAATGACAAGAAAGAGACAAAAATAATGATGAATAATTACGATTATATGGAGATATGGAGTACATAAATCAGATTGGGTAGCACTCTGCTTGCCAAGAAAATGACAGAGTACACTCTGCAACTATAGGACATGACTCACGTGTCCATTTGAACTTATGATGAAAACAAAAATAAGGCTTCTGATGATAATGATGATGGTAAGAGACAAGAAATACTATTTATACCCTAGGTAGAGCTACCAAAACCCTAAGGATGTAACTTTTTGAAAGGACATGAAAATTGCTTAAAATTAACCCTTGACTAATTCAATTAAATAGTGACTTATTCTTGACTAAATTACGAACAGTAAGCTACGAAACATAAACATATAATGCGGCCAGGGCACAAACTGATATTCATTGATCAGAATAAATTATATTAATATTTATAGAAGAGAGTAATTCCAAGACAATGTTATTATGTTCAGACTGCTTAACTATGACTTTTTGTAAAGAATTTTGCAGTATTTCCCATATGATTCTGCTTGGAAATTCTGTAAAGGATAAATAGACATTTAACACATGCTAATATTTCAAATAAAATTTAACTAACTTAGCAGGAAAATAATAAATTGAAGTTACATTGGCTGCAACTCTTCAAATAACCACCCAAAGGGGTTGGATCCAATGGTGGAAAGCAAGAAGTTTTCACAGTTGGGAAAGATTCAAATCCCATGAGGGCCAAACCTGAAGCCATGGGGGCACCTCGAGGAAGTGATCAGACATGTTGTTGCACCCAAAGAGATTATATTAAATGCTCTAATGACTCATGCAAAATGAACATAAAAGTGGATAAAATTCCACCCCCATGTCCTTCAAAATTTAATTTAAATTCTATTGGGTTTAACTCAAGTGATTGGGAGGAATCATGGATGATTTCCATCCTCCCCAGCTAGGTTCTATTCCAACAAGTGACATGTTGAGCTCATATTGACTATATTTTTGTAATGGCTTTGAGCCTTGTTGTTAAACAACCTTCAACCCTGAAAAATATCTTACCTTTTCCGACAGGCTGTTGGGTAGGGTGGTTGGTTACATGGATTTAATATTTAAATTTGAAAAAAAATATTAATAAAAAAAAGAAACCCTTTAATTACCTAAATAGATGTGAATATTTAATCAAAATTCAACTCACTTTAACCATACCCAGAAAATATTTGCAACAACAAACCCTTGGGGTATAGTGGAAAATAACCCATTTCCATTTAGAAAATTAAGTTTATTTAAAAAACATTGTCAAATTGCCCAAAATTTAACAAAACCGTATAGATTTCATTGCTCTCTTCTAGCAACTCCTAAGGAAATTTTCATTTACACTTCATGCTGATTTAGATATTTTTTCAATTGAATGTAAAATTCAAAACTTTCAGACTCAGACTCAGCAAATACTTAGTTTTCTTGGGACTCAACGCACCTGGGAGAACAAGAAAAAATTCGCAAATAGAAAAGAGAAATAAAACATGGGAAATTTTGTCAAAGTTGAGTTTGTACTTAGTCTCAACAAAGCCTGAGCTAAGTTTGAGCCAAGTCCAACCAAAGTCTAGCCAAGTTTTCCAAGACTGGTTGAGTCTAAACTCTAAGGGAGATAATGAGTATGAGCCAAGTGATAGGCTCACTGGGACTCAAGAAGACTCATGGTGATGCATGAGTCGCCAACATGTCAAACCTCACTGCCAAAAATCCTAGTTGTTATCCATGTTAATGAACTAAGAAATACAATTAATTTCATCTATATTTGGAAACTTGAAATTTGTTTGGATGATGCAATATGATGAAAAATAAGAAATCAACCTAAATTTCATTCTTCTACTAGAAAAATGCATACTATAATTTATTCCTATGCATCATAAGGACATCATAAAAGTTAAATAAAAGTAAACATATGTCAAAAAATGAGCACCAATTATTGACCAATACATTTTGAGGGGTAAGAATACAAACACACTTGTGGATGAACTCGTACAATGGTTGGAGTATGAAAGGCCAGAGTTCTGCATCTTGACTTCTTTTGTTTGTCAAAAAACTTGTTTATGACATGAAACAATTGTATTGTTTGTTCATACTTGTGTAACTAGGACTTAGTAAAGTATGTATAAGAAAATGTTGTTCTGAACCGTTAGAACCAACTATTGTCAATTGATAGACACTGCTACCATGTCTGCACACTATGGGAAAATCAGCCCCAAATATATCTAATTTCACTCTATGGCCATGTGCAATCTCTTGCAAGATATCAATAAAGGTGATTTAGAAGCCATCGTCCCATCGTTATGAATTTCATACACATAAATCATAACCCACAGAAGACTAGTTTCAATATAAATAAAACTTCTCACAAATTGTCATGAAAATAGAATTTCAAAGTAATTTAATAAGCCTCTTGAAAGTTGAAACTACAAGAAAATACAACAACTTAAACATGTCTCGGTATTCATTTTCCTATATTTTTCAATGTTTGATTTAATAAATTCATGTAATTTCTAGAATCTTAAATAAATGTGTACAAGACAATTCAGAATATGAATTCTTGTATGTAAATGGAAAACAAGAATGCTACCTTCATATTCCACAAATGCTCAGGTATAGAGTGCCAGTAATTTAATATGCTTAAAAAACATCATACTTGATATGCGAAGTACTGTCCCACATCAATCGCATCAAAGTCACACATTTCCATGAATTTTTCCTCCAATTTGAAGGTAACAGGAAATCTGTCTTAGATATTGTTAGTCATCAGTATTTTTCACTATCTTTAGATGACTATAGGATGGTTATAGTTTTCTTAAAACAATATTCCTTGAATATCTTGAGTTTCAGAAATCTCACTTCCATCATTATCCTCATAAAACCTTTGTCGCTATTCTATCAGTTTCCCATCTCAAAGTCACCTTGTTTCTCTTAAAAGACTCATTATGGGCTCCTACTTATCATTTTCATCCTTCTTTCCTACCTAAAGCCTCATTTCCCCCATTTTCACCCATCAATAAACTCCATCCTCCCTCTAGGGTTTCTTGTTGCTAACACATTCACATGTCCCTTTGGGCATAATAACCTATAACAATGATCTGTTTTCACTTGAAAATCTATTGGTCAAAATCTTATTCAAAATCAGGTCAAAAAGCACTCCCATTAGGTCATTAGGGTTTTACATTTTTCAAGGTCATCCTTGGGTGTTTATGGTACTGCTTTTCCTTTGCTAGAATCTGGCTCAGATGTAATGGAATATCAAGACATGGTTATTCAACGAGGACCTAAAATTTCCAAGGAGGATTATCTTCTCAGTTCAAAACCTGCAAGTGAGAAAAATGGACAAAGTTTGGCACTACTGTAGAGCTATTGGAAGATTTATCAGCAGCAAGTACTAATGATGTAGACTGTCTACTCCTGAATGAAAATAACTTATAGCAAGGGAAAGAGGAAAAAATTATCCTAGTATATGACAAGGGCTATAAACTTGATAGTCTATTGAGCGCCAAAGTAGTGATTACTTGCAGGAAAATGACATGGAGAAAGCACACAAGGCCATGCATGCAGAAAGTCTATTAGAAAACATTGATGGAATATGGAAAAAATTTAAGGTGAATTAGACAGAAATGAATGTACTTGAAAGGGCTATAGATAACTTAGAAGACAACACTGATGATTTCTGTAAAGAACTCCAGACACTTAGGGTTTTGAAAAGATGGCCAGAGGAGGTGGAAAAGATGAATTGAACTTTATGGTGGAAACTACAGAAGATTTTGAAGATGCTACTATGTGATTAAATTCCAAATTTTTCAAAATAAACATGTCAAGTCTAAATGATCAAAAGAAAATTCAACTCAGTTACTTCAGCAACCTGCAAGCACAAAAGTGTTAAAGAGTATTAGTGAGAAAAGGAAAATGACTTCAAACATTAGAAAGTGGGTTTTCAAAGTTAAATTAAATCCAAAAGCCTATAAAAGCCCATTTCACACTTCAAAGGAGTCATTTTTTCCTTTCAAAGAGTAATAAGCAATCAATAAGGAATAATTTCTGAGTTTTTGAGTGAAATTTTAGCTAAGTTTCCTGGCACTGCACACTCAGCATTTGGCATTGCACGTTTTACCTTGGCACTGAGCCCTTGCTCGATTTTCTTAGTACAATTTCTAAAGGCGCTGCATGCCTGGAGCTCAGGGCTGCGTGCTTGCCAGTGGCACTGTGTGCTTGGCTAGAGGAGGCTATGAGCTGATCTAGCTACCCAAAAAAGTTTCAAACTTCAAATTTCCTCCAAGGTCCACCACAACACTCTTGAGGGGTAAGTACATGACATGAACCTTACTTTGAAGCTTTTTAATCACTCTTAATTGAATTGAAGTAAAACCCTAATAAAACCCTAAATCAAACCCTAGCTACAAATCAAAGATCACTGTCTACATACTTATTTCATCCTCCTGTTGAAGCCTAGAAAATCTACCTCCTAAACAAATTATCAGTTATAGACATGGTAATATCATTGATTCAGTGTTTTCATTGAGTTATTTTTCCCCTCACTCATTTCCTACACCTATACCCCTTCACTCATTCCCTTCATTTGTTCAAGCTACCATTTCATTACCTTCCCCTCATATCATTTCAATTCAACCCTAGGATTTCCAAAACAGAGTTTAAAATGTTTGAGGGTGAAGAAAGTGGTGGTGAGGCACAAATTTCAAGGAGACATGATCATAAGGGAGAGATGATAAACATGTTTGATCCCCTCAATACAAGGGAACTCATGGCATCTCCTCTTACTGTTTCTTTCTTTAAACATGTGGGCTACTTTGAGTTTTGTGAGAAGGTGCAACAAGTCCAAAATCACCCAGATCTAACAAGATTGTTCATCATCAACCTACATGACAAACATGTCAATTTTTCGAGGTTGCATTTGAGATGTCCACTGATGCCATTGCATCTTCTACATGGATACCTAGTGTGGGAGAGAAGTGGTTCAAACAAGAAAAACTGGACATGAGTTATTTTGAACCATACCTCAAACCTAGGTATAAATATCACCACAAGTCCATCTTCCCTTTTTCTCATATTCTTGATAGATATGCACCCATGATGAGGATAATAATGAAGTATTTCACTTGTCAGGGAAGGTTTTCCTGCTTCTACTCCTACCACATCCATCTTCTTATGCATTTCACTAGAGTTAGGATGCTACATATACCATATTATATTTTCCATAGCATTGAAAAAGTGGCCTACATTGTGAAAAACAGAGATTATAATCAACAAATGCAGAACCTATTTCATCATTCACTCATCAAGATGGTGGTTATGCATCAACTCCTGCAGAAAAAAAAAATTCCATGAGATACCTTCATTTCCAATGAGGTTTTTATCACTCCACCTATTCATCATGAGAAAGATATCCCTTCCTCATCTCATCCTCCCATTCCTACTTCTCCATCACATCCCACTACTCGTGCATCACCATCCACTCACATCCATTCACCTCAAGTTGATCCTCCCTCATCACCTTTTCACAATCCTTTACCACCATCTCTTGATACCAGAGCCTCAAGTAGTGAAGGAGATATTGGGACAGCTGGCACTAAAATGCATGATATTGAGCCTTTTCCTTTAACCTATCAGAGAGGCCACAAGCATGTGTTTTCTTCACTTCAGGTGAAAGGGACCATGCCTTCTGTTAGACTCGGTCTTGTCAGTCCTTCGTCAGAGTCAAATTCACCAAAGTTCATTTCTCGTCATTTGCAGTCATTAATGCTATTTCGGTCAAAAAGAGTCATTTTAGTTTCTGAGTCTAGGGTTTTGTCTTCTGAAATGTCAAATCATGCCCGCAGGCCATGAGGATGGTTTCCAATAAGTTCTCAGTTTAAAATTTTTAAACATATTCGAGGACATTTCTTGTTCAAAACTCTGTTTTGAATAAGAAATTGTCGAATTCATTTTGTAATAAGATGTATCTTTTCACCATGAACTTCTTCACTTGCAGATTATGGTCCTCCGTTGCCAAGGATCAACGCCAACATCCCTGCAAAAATCAACCAATTTCATCAGTCCAAACTCAGAAAATCAATGAGAAAGCCAAAAGACAGAGTTGAAATAAATGACAAAGTGCCAAATAAAAAAAAAAACATTATGAAGTGGGTTTTGAAGAAGTAAAAAATCAAAACCATGTCTATGAGATATTTTCCAAGTCTATTTAAACCATTTGTATCAAGTTTCATTCATAAACTCTCATAGCAAAGTTGTGTTTTCAAAGTGGAAGAGTAAATTGCATTGTTGAAGGGCCGTGACTGTGTTGAATTCTGGGCGCGACGCATACAAAATAGGCGCAGCGCATAGAATGTGCGCAACGTTCTGGGCAAAGTTTGACAGTGTAAATTATCAAGGGCACGGCGCACCAAACCAACGCGGCGCATTAGGTTTGCGCGTGGCGCGTTGAGCCTTCCAGCCCAAAACTCATAAATGTTTAGTGATTTTTCAAATTCAAATAATCTTCCCGCTCCAAGTAAGTGTGTTAACGCCTGTTCAATGATTTTTTGGGATATGCTATGGTGGTTTAGAAGTGGAGAAAACAAGTGTTTAATGGTGAAAGATTTAACCCTACATCCATTCCAAAATCTACTCCATAGGGTTTGAGGGAGAGATAATTGTAATTTGAATTTGGGTGTCAAAGCTGCAACTTGTCAAAACAATCTCTTTTCATTGTTATTGGAGTTTTTGTCACTGCTATTATCATTGTTGTTATAGTACAGTCCCACAGTCCCATATTCATTGTCCCCATATCCCTTTACCCTTTGTTCCCATGTCAATAGATTCTCAAACCCTATCACTGGTTACCTCCCCTTCATTGATTAAAACTTAAAATTCCACAAGCTTCAATGGCTCTTTTCATGTCTTTGACTGTAATTTTTCCATTTGAATAATTCTTATGTCTATCACATTGCAAGTCCCATTACTATCACTCACTCCCATACCATTTGTAAAGGTGTGTAATCTCAACATTTTCCAAAGCAGTGAGTAAATTGTTTGTCTTTTCCAAAGCCACTTGACAGTCTATTGTGTTCACTTTGACACTTCCTTGCAGCATCTCCATTTTATGTGACCCATTTGGGCATTGAAACAAATACACTAATTTGCTCATTTTATAACCAACCAAGCATACAGTTGGCAAACACATTTCAGCATCATGTCAGAGACAGATTCACCTTATGAGCAGGGGTATGAGCAGGACAGTGATTCATCTACAGAGGTTAATGTGCCAAGAAGGTCTCACAAAAGTGGCAGGCATGTCGGGGAGGAGCCCACTTCGTTGACACAATTGTAGGCTTGCCCGCTTGCAATGGATTGTTTTCAGCGTCAGTCATGTTTCCATTATTGTGAGATGATTTCCCAAACTCAACATCATCATGAGTTAGCCCGCCTATTTGTCTTACATTTGCATAACGGTCGTGTAAACCTTGCTGGGGTGGATTTTACTTTGTCACTAGAGACCATTTCAGAGGCGACTGGGATACCAAACATCGGGGAAGAGTGGAATAAGCGGTAGCAATTGGATAGAGCCTATTATGAGCCATATATCAGACCTGGATATATGAGGCAGCTGAGCAGGGTATTTCCATTCCGATTTCTGAAGGATGAGTATGCACCATTCGTTATTTCAGTTGTGAAGGGCGCTTTTCACGCTTGTATGCATATCACATCCGGCTATTGATGCACTTCATGAGAGTGCGATTGATGAGAATTCCATACTTCATGTACCGTAACATAGAGCGGATGACATTTCTTGTACAGAAGAAGACCCCAACACAGCAGCATAACAGCATATATCATTACGCACTGATCAAAATCATGGTGGTACATCAGCTTACACAGCAGGGCATTTCTTGGGAGGACTTCATCTCCCGTGACTTCTTTGCAGCGCCACAGCCACCTCCCGAGGTAGTTCATGATGAGGGAGAGCCTTCACACCAGTTTGATATTCCTGATATGGAGCCTACCAGTGCGCCAGTGGCAGTTACATATCATAGAGGCCACAGTGCCTTATTTGCAGCATCACTATGAGTACTATCTCCACATGATGTGGAAGGGGTCTCGTTGACTTCATCAGCGGCGCGAGTACTATCTCCACATGGCGTGGAAGGGGTCTCGCCTTCGACATCAGCACAGGTACAGGTTCAGGACAGAGGCAAGAGGCCTAGGCACCAGGAGGGCCCTTCAGGAGGCCGAGACACTAATTTTATACTCATCGATGTTGATGCGAGCTCTCCTAGCTCGAAACTGAAAGAGATCATCCAAGAACAAAAGGCCGAGATTGACACGCTGAATGAGAAATTGCAGAGAGCTCAGTGGGTGATATATTACTTGGAGTAGCGTAATAAATAGCTGGAGGATCAGCACACACTTATAGAATTGCGGCAAATCCGTGAAGATCGACAATTGGCTCGGAAGAGACCAGGTGACATGACACCATTTGAGCGAGAGACTTGCCTTACGCATGTCAAAATTCATCTGGAAAAGCTTTTGGCAAAGGCCAACAGAGACAAATACATGCTCAGACATATGAAGAATCACTATTGGGCCCGTACTCACATTTGCAAAGCTAAAATGAAGATCCTGAAAGCAAGGTTGAGCAAAGAACAGAAATGGCGAAAGAGGCCTGATCCGCTCCAAATCTTGGCCGAGGCTTTGTTGGCTGAGCATGAGGCATGATGGGGGATCTTCACTCCAAATTTCAGCAAATTTGGAGAATTTTTTGTCATTTTTGAAAATTTTGGTCTCAAAACAGGTTTTTTCGCCCAACGCGTCGTGCCACCTGACGCGCGCTTATGATTGGGACACCTTCTGGAGGAAAAATTGATATTTTTGGATTTTTCATGGTAAGTTATGCATGCTCAGAAATGGCTGAAGCATTTCATCAAGTTCTGGATGATCAAAAGGGCCAAAAACACCATGAAAATCACCTTTCTGCCACCTTTTGTACTAGCAGGAAGTAGTCTTGGGAAAATGAAGTTTTGGAAGGGAAAATGACCTCCAAATTGAAAAATTCCACTTGGGTTGGATAGCAGACATCCAGAGATTTCCAAAAAGCTATCATGATATTTATTTTGACTTCGGGAAGTTCTCTAAAAGCAGGTCCAAAGTAGCGTGGCGCATAGAGGAAATCAGCCTATTTTTCATCTTCCAGCTCAGGAATTCGGCCAGTTTTGACTAGTTTCACCTCTTGATGTAATTTTTGATCTAGCTTGATGTAATATGGTAACCATGATGTAATTTTTGCATGCATTTACTTTTTCTAGATGATTCATTCACAAAAAAGTGAAAATCAAGTGAACGGATCAGTTTCCTAGCTTATAGAGGCAAGTTTTTTGGCTGCCTAAATTTCAGCTCTTTGTTTAGAATTGGTTCAAACTGCTCCTAGAAGCATGAGCTCGACCCATAGAGGCATGGGAAGGGGTTAGAATTGTCTATATATTGTATTTTCTGAGACATTTTCAGGGTTGGACTGGTTGGACTCTTGGGAAAAGTTTGGCACTCCCTTGTACATCCATATTTCAGTTTTTGGCTAAGGAAAGACCAGAGTTTTGCAGCACTTGTTGGGATCCTTGTGGCTTCTAAGTTTTGATGATGTTTCTTCTCATGTTATTTTAAGTTTCATTAATGTTATGTGTATGCCATCCTTCTTTATGCTTCTGAATTGAACAAATGAGTATTTCGAGGTAGAATTCATTGAATTGCTGGTGCTCTTCCTTAGACTTTTGTTTAATTTTATATGTTTTCATCAGTTTGAAGAGGATCCTTGTACTCTCTTGCCATATTCAGCTCCTCAGCAGTATTTTCCATCCATTCATTCGATATTATACATCAAATCCATTGCCTACCTTGCCCCAACTTGAACTCTGCAAGATCTGGCTTCATCCCCAAGCTCAAAAATTGTTTTTCCCTTTTTACAACAAAAACCCCTAAAAATCAAAATCAAACCCTCCTATTTGTTTATCTAGCCTAAGATCAGCTATTGTTTCAGTCATCTCGAGCATCTTTGAATATTTTCAATGAGATTGACCTGGAGAGAACCCTCTCCTGTCCTCGTAGGGCTAGCTACGAGGCTGAGCGTGGTTTGGTGTTGTCCTTCTTCTGCCTTATTTCAGCCTGAGGTGGATTTGGGAACTAACATAGTGGCAACCATACTGGGGAAGAATATGGTTTTCTTGTTGATGTCATTTGTTTCATAAGTTACATACGGAGTCTGGAGTCACACCAGGTAGCTTTCGAAACGCTTTTTCTTTGCATGAGCGGAAGTAGAGAAACACTGCTTCAGTCGATCTCCGGTTTAGCTTGTGAACGTGACGTTTTTCTTCTGTTCTACCCCAGTACATTATATCATTCTAGACTTTTGGATGATTGAGTCTAGAATTCGATAGGCTGAAAACATTCACTTGGCGACTCCATTCACTGAAATCCAGAAATCAATGCTTCATGGTGACTTCACTGTAGGGAGATCAGTAGCTTTAATGACTTATAAGATGGACCTGATTGCAAGAAGATATGCTCCCATGAGCTGTGATCACATCCCAGGTTTTCTGAATAAGATGCCCAAGGTGGATTGGCTTCAGAATTTGCCTATGTTCAGAAATGTGGAAGGTAATGATGCTGCTCTTCATCTGGTGAAATTTCACATTCATGTGCATAAATTAAAGATCAATTTTCCTGAAGACTGTTTGATGAAGATGTTTATGGCTACGCTGGAAGATGAAGCCCGATCTTGGTATGAAATTTTTCCATTTGCTTCTATCTATTGTTTAAAGGATTTTCATTCAATATTCTTTGAAAGGTACAGAGAATCTTGTCCGTCTTTAATGTTAGTGCAAAATTTTTGTGAACACATTAGTAATTTCATTCAAGATCTTGAGAATTGTTACGGGGATAATGACTTGATGGACGAAGAGATCATGGAAGCATTGTATGGAAACCCATTTCAGCAGCACACAGAAATCTTAGAGGATTCCTGTCGAGATCAGCAGGTTGAAGATTGCCATATGGCTGAAAATGATGAAAGAGAAAGTTTTGTTTCAGATCTGTCCATAGAAGAAGACGATATGCAGGGAAGTTAGGTTTCAATTTCAGAATGTGATAACGTCCCATCACCCATATCAGATTCAGATTCAGATTGTGATGACCAATAATACCTTGTGCTGAATCCCATGAAAGAGAACTCTGCTGTTGAGATCATCTGTTATGCAGAAGACACAGTTATGGATCAAAATGTTCTCAGTTCATTAGAACACAGCCTTCATGAGGAAGTAATCCAGTCAGTTCATGAAAAAGTTCAAGTAAGTGAAAATTTTTCTTCCAATAACTCAGTGATAAATGATAATTTGATTGCCATGTCATATGAAGACAATTACTGTTTGAGCAAAATAAAACAAAAAGCATTATATCCTTTGTCTGAAGATGAGATAGATCAGCTATTGAAAGGTCATGTTACATCTCAAGTTAAAGTAGATTTGCACTGCGCAAATGGTCAAGCAAGTGTCGGTGAAACTTCTTCCTCTTTTGAAAATGATGACTATCCTATAATCAGTTTTATAGATCAGCAAATAGATAATATTTCCTTTCACGAAGATGATAAGGCTGTCATGTTTGATAATCTTGAAGATTGTTTTGTGTTTAACAATGACCTAGACCATGAAGTTGAGGAACATGAGCTTGAAAAAGATAATATGCTAGAATTTCTCATGATCAAGGAACCTACAGCTGACACTCAGATGGCAGAGGAACATACTTCTTTGTGCATTCCTATCCCTTGGAAATCAATTGTTCTTTCAGATCAGAATGGAGGGAGTACTTGTATTTTTTCAGCTGGATCTCCAGATAAGCCAGTGCTTCAGGATTTTCAAGATCCCTTCAGCATTCTTCTGCAAGCATTAGAAAAGATCAATATCGCCTGGTTCATTATCATAAGCTTTGGTTTCAGTGGTTTTTTTGAGTTGGCTACAGGTTTGTCATTCCACCTACTCGAGAAAAGTGAGAGCAGAAATTTGGTATGTAGCCATCTGCGGGATTGGTTACATTGGAAGGCCCACTATACATAATTGTACATATTTCATTTGTATGCAGGTGGTTGTCATCATGATTCCAAATCTTAATGGACTGCTGCCCTTCAATAAGATTTGTAAAGTTCTTGTTTTAGTTAAGTCAGTCATGAGTCATTTTAAAGTCAATAAATTGAGTCATCAGTCTTTAGTCGTTTTGTCAAAATAATGGACTCCATCGCCCAATGGATAAGGCACTAGTCTGCTCTCCCAAATATCTGTTGTTCTTGGCACCTCCAGGGAGCCACCATCCCCATTGGAGCCAATGTTAGACTTAGTCTTGTCAGTCCTTCGTCAGAGTCAAATTCACCAAAGTTCATTTCTCGTCATTTGCAGTCATTAATGCTATTTCGGTCAAAAAGAGTCATTTTAGTTTCTGAGTCTAGGGTTTTGTCTTCTGAAATGTCAAATCATGCCCACAGGCCATGAGGATGGTTTCCAATAAGTTCTCAGTTTAAAATTTTTAAACATATTCGAGGACATTTCTTGTTCAAAACTCTGTTTTGAATAAGAAATTGTCGAATTCATTTTGTAATAAGATGTATCTTTTTACCATGAAGTTCTTCACTTGCAGATTCTGGTCCTCCGTTGCCAAGGATCAACGCCACATCCCTGCAAAAATCAACCAATTTCATCAGTCCAAACTCAGAAAATCAATGAGAAAGCCAAAAGACAGAGTTGAAATAAATGACAAAGTGCCAAATAAAAAAAAAAACATTATGAAGTGGGTTTTGAAGAAGTAAAAAATCAAAACCATGTCTATGAGATATTTTCCAAGGCTATTTAAACCATTTGTATCAAGTTTCATTCATAAACTCTCATAGCAAAGTCGTGTTTTCAAAGTGGAAGAGTAAATTGCATTGTTGAAGGGCCATGACTGTGTTGAATTCTGGGCGCGACGCATACAAAATAGGCACGGTGCATAGAATGCGCGCGGCGCACTGGGCAAATTTTGACAGTGTAAGGGCGTGGCACATTGGGTTTGCGCACTGCGCGTTGAGCCTTCCAACCCAAAACTCATAAACGTTTAGTGATTTTTCAAATTCAAATAATCTTCCCGCTCCAAGTAAGTGTGTTAACGCCTGTTCAATGATTTTTTGGGATATGCTATGGTGGTTTAGAAGTGGAGAAAACAAGTGTTTAATGGTGAAATATTTAACGCTACATCCATTCCAAAATCTGCTCCATAGGGTTTGAGGGAGAGATAATTGTAATTTGAATTTGGGTGTCAAAGCTGCAACTTGTCAAAACAATCTCTTTTCATTGTTATTGGAGTTTTTGTCATTGCTATTATCATTGTTGTTATAGCACAGTCCCACAGTCCCATATTCATTGTCCCCATATCCCTTTACCCTTTGTTCCCATGTCAATAGATTCTCAAACCCTATCACTGGTTACCTCCTTCCCTTCATTGATTAAAACTTAAAATTCCAAAAGCTTCAATGGCTCTTTTCATGTCTTTGACTGTAATTTTGCCATTTGAATAATTCTTATGTCTATCACATTGCAAGTCCCATTACTATCACTCATTCCCATACCATTTGTAAAGGTGTGTAATCTCAAAATTTTCCAAAGTAGTGAGTAGATTGTTTGTCTTTTCCAAAGCCACTTGATAGTCCATTGTGTTCACTTTGACACTTCCTTGCAGCATCTCCATTTTATGTGACCCATTTGGGCATTGAAACAAATACACCAATTTTCTCATTTTCTAACCAACCAAGCATACAGTTGGCAAACACATTTCAGCATCATGTCAGAGACAGATTCACCTTATGAGCAGGGGTATGAGCAGGACAGTGATTCATCTACAGAGGTTAATGTGCCAAGGAGGTCTCACAAAAGTGGCAAGCATGTCAGGGAGGAGCCCACTTCTTTGACCCAATTGCAGGCTTGCCTGCTTGCAATGGATTGTTTTCAGCGTCAGTCATGTTTCCATTATTGTGAGATGATTTCCCAAACTCAACATCATCATGAGTTAGCTTGCCTATTTTTCTTACATTTGCATAACGGCCGTGTAAACCTTGTTGGGGTGGATTTTACTTTGTCACCAGAGACTATTTCAGAGGCGAGTGGGATACCAAACATCGGGGAAGAGTGGAATAAGCGGCAGCAGTTCGATAGAGCCTATTATGAGCCATATATCAGACCTGGATATATGAGGCTGCTGAGCAGGGCATTTCCATTCCGATTTCTGAAGGATGAGTATGCACCATTCGTTATTTCAGTTGTGAAGGGCGCTTTTCATGCTTGTATGCATATCACATCCAGCTGTTGATGCACTTCACGAGAGTGCGGTTGATGAGCATTCCATACTTCATGTACCGTAACATAGAGTGGATGACATTTCTTGTACAGAAGAAGACCCCAGCATAGCAGCATAACAACATATATCATTACGCGCTGATCAAAATCATGGTGGTACATCAACTTACACAGCAGGGCATTGCTTGGGAGGACTTCATCTCCCGTGACTTCTTTGCAGCGCCACAGCCGCCTCCCGAGGTAGTTCATGATGAGGGAGAGCCTTCACATCAGTTTGATATTCCTGAGATGGAGCCTATCAGTGCGCCAGTGGCAGTTACATATTAGAGAGGCCACAGAGCCTTATTTGCAGCATCACGCCGATTACTATCTCCACATGATGTGGAAGGGGTCTCGTTGACTTCATCAGCGGCGTGAGTACTATCTCCACATGGCGTGGAAGGGGTCTCACCTTCGACATCAGCACAGGTACAGGTTCAGGACAGAGGCAAGAGGCCTAGGCACGAGGAGGGCCCTTCAAGAGGCTGAGACACTGATTTTATACTCATCGATGTTGATGCGAGCTCTCCTACCTCGAAACTGAAAGAGATCATCCAAGAACAAAAGGCTGATATTGACACGCTGAATAAGAAATTGCAGAGAGCTCAGTGGGTGATATATTACTTGGAGCAGCGTAATAAACAGCTGGAGGATCAGCACACACTTATAGAGTTGCGGCAAATCTGTGAAGATCGACAATTGGCTCGGAAGAGACCAGGTGACATGACACCATTTGAGCGAGAGGTTTTCCTTACGCATGTCAAAATTCATCTGGAAAAGATTTTGGCAAAGGCCAACAGGGAAAAAGACATGCTCAGACATATGAAGAATCACTATTGGGCCGGTACTCACGTTTGCAAAGCTAAAATGAAGATCCTGAAAGCAAGGTTGAGCAAAGCACTGAAACGGCGAAAGAGGCCTGATCCGCTCCGAATCTTGGTCGAGGCTTCGTTGGATGAGCATGAGGCATGATGGGGGATCTTCACTCCAAATTTCAGCAAATTTGGATAAGTTTTTGTCATTTTTGAAAATTTTGGTCTCAAAACAGGTTTTTTCGCCCGACGCGTCGTGCCACCCGACGCGTGCTTATGATTGGTACACCTTCTAGAGGAAAAAATGATATTTTTGGATTTTTCATGGTAAGTTATGCATGCTCAAAAATGGCCGAAGCATTTCATCAAGTTCTGGATGATCAAAAGGGCCAAAAACACCATGAAAATCACCTTTCTGCCACCTTTTGTACCAGCAGGAAGTAGTCTTGGGAAAATGAAGTTTTGGAAGGGAAAATGACCTCCAAATTGAAAAATTCCACTTGGGTTGGATAGCAGACATCTAGAGCTTTCCAACAAGCTATCATGAGCTTGATTTTTACTTCGGTAAGTGCTCTAAAAGAAGGTCCAAAGTAGCGCGGCGCATAGAGCTTTTGAGCGCAGTGCATAGAGGAAATCAGCCTATTTTTCATCTTCCAGCTCAGGAATTCAGCCAGTTTTGACTAGTTTCACCTCTTGATGTAATTTTTGATCTAGCTTGATGTAATATGGTAACCATGATGTAATTTTGGCATGTATTTACTTGTTCTAGATGATTCATTCACAAAAAAGTGAAAATCAAGTGAATGGATCAGTTTCCTAGCTTATAGAGGCAAGTTGTTTGGCTGCCTAGATTTTAGCTCTTTGTTAAATAGAATTGGTTCAAACTGCTCCTAGAAGCATAAGCTCGACCCCTAGAGGCATGGGAAGGGGTTAGACTCTTCTATATATTGTATTTTCTGAGACATTTTCAGGTTTGGACTGGTTGGACTCTTGGGAAAAGTTTGGCACTCCATTGTACATCCATATTTCAGTTTTTGGCAAAGGAAAGACCAGAGTTTTGCAGCACTTGTTGGGATCCTTGTGGCTTCTGAGTTTTGATGATGTTTCTTCTCATGTTATTGTAAGTTTCATTAATTTTATGTGTATGCCATCCTTCTTTATGCTTCTGAATTAAACAAATGAGTATTTCGAGGTAGAATTCATTGAATTGCTGGTGCTCTGCCTTAGACTTTTGTTTAATTTTATATGTTTTCGTCAGTTTGAAGAGGATCCTTGTACTCTCTTTCCCTCTTCAGCTCCTCAGCAGTCTTTTCCATCCATTCATTCGATCTTATACATTAAAGCCATTGCCTACCCTGCCCCAACTTGAACTCTGCAAGATCTGGCTTCATCCCCAAGCTCAAAAATTGTTTTTCCCTTTTTACAACAAAAACCCCTAAAAATCAAAATCAAACCGTCCTATTTGTTTATCTAGCCTAAGATCAGCTATTTTTTCAGTCATCTCGAGCATCTTTGAATATTTTCATTGAGATTGACCCAGAGAGAGCCCTCTACTGTCCTCGTAGGGCTAGCTACAAGGTTGAGCATGGTTTGGTGTTGTCCTTCTTCTGCCTTATTTCAGCCTGAGGTGGATTTGGGAACTAACACCTTCTTCATCAGTAAAGAAGGTTGATAAGGGCAAGGAAAAGGTTACAGAGGATGTCATTGTTGAAGAGGAGGATAAAAATGAAACTGAGTAGGAGTTTCAGCTAACTGACCTTGATGATGAGGATGAGGAGAGGATTACCAATATGTTTCTCAAAAGCAAGGATGCCAAGATTAGTGAACTTCAAGCTAATATTGGCAGGGAAAATAATGTGATTAACTTTTTTGAGCTAGAGAATCAGTAGTTGAAGACAAAGCAGACCATCAATGAGGTCAGGGTAATCAGAGCTCAGAAAGAGGACAAAAAGGCCAAGGATTTGCTAGATGAGACTTTGGGCACTTTTGATGACAATGAATATGAGGAATTTCAA
Source organism: Pinus albicaulis (assembly GCA_034641835.2). NCBI lineage: Eukaryota > Viridiplantae > Streptophyta > Pinopsida > Pinales > Pinaceae > Pinus > Pinus albicaulis. Next base: position 783,720,955 of record CM076570.1, read on the forward strand.
CTTCCTAGAGAGAGGCCAAAGACCATTGGGCTGAAGAGGGCTTTAGCTCGAGAAAGGGAGAAAGAGGCAGAATTGGCAGAGCAACTCACTCCAAGTGAGATGCTTTCCATAGAAATTAGAAAATATAGAGAATATTGGCATGATAGGGCCTATTTTCACCTAGAAGGTCAACTAGAGAAAGCCAAGAGAGACACTGACATGTAGAGAAAGATGGCAAAACATTATGCCATGAGAAACAAGATTGCAAGGGCTAAGCTCAAGCGTGCCCATGCAAAGATTTGGGCTTTGATCAAGGAAAAGGAGAAAGAGAAGCTTAATATCCTTGCTTATGTGTCCCTCCAAGCCTCTAAATCTTAATCAGCAAGCTGAATTCCAATTTGGCAACTTTTTGCACATTTTGAATTTTTGACAGTTTGACTTGTAGAAATTGGGCCAAACGCGCAGCGCCACTGGCACTTTTCTCTTTTTTGTGGCAATAAAATACAAAATGGTCAGCATCCTCATGTTCCTAATCATGAGTACATCAACCTCAAAAAGTTTCAGAACATTTGGAGCAAACCTAGTCCCTCAAAAAGACCAAAAGCTACCAAAAAATCACCTTTTCTGCCCTCTTTTTGGCACTGGCGTTGTGCATTTAGCAGTCTTGGGAGGAGTGGTTTTTGACAAGGAAAATGGGCACCATTCTAGAACGTGAAAGCCAATTTTGAAAATATACTTAGAGACCTTTCCAATGAGCCATCAAGGAGCTCATTTGGACACTGAGAAGGCGTCCAAACATTAACTACAAAATAGGTCATTTACTTAGTCTTGGCACTACACGTTTGCACTGGCGCTGCGCCCTTGTACCTTGGAGCTGCACCCTTACTAGGAGTTATTGAAAAAAATATTTTTAAGCCTTAAAGTCAATTTTTTCCAAAATGAGCTCAAATAGTTATGTTAGAAGTTATTTTTGCAATAAATGAGTTTTAAATATTTTTCCTTGGGCCTTGCATGGTTTCAAAGGTCAAAATGCATTAACTACTTAATGAATGACATTTGAAACCCTAGCTAAGGTTTACCTCCTCATTTTTCAGATAAATACTGCATGTATGCTTCATAGTTTAGTTGGTTGATTATTGAGTTGATACCTCATATACTTTGAGTTGTGAAATAATTTTGGCTTTGGAGCTTTGTAACTGTTTTGGATTGAATGTCAATGGAGCAAGCACATTCATAGGGTTCATGAACTTTGTTAAATGGTGATGTTGTTCTTATCTTACATTTTTTTCCTTCTGTTTTCCATATTTTTCATCTTTTCTCTTGCAATAGAACATAAAATTTAGGTTAGGATATGATGTTAGAGGCACCTTAGGTCCATCTGCTTCTGTTGCTCAAATTTTTTCCTCTACTAGGTCTGATTGGAGAATTCTTAGTTTCTTTCTGATTCCACTTAGTTTGTTGTCTTGAAAATTATTTAATAAGAGTCAAATGGAGGAATTTTATGGTATGCCCTGTCCTTTGGTGTAGCTTGAAACATTGTTTTTAAGGTATTTCTTTGAATTTTTCTTATTAGGGTTTAGGCTAAAGAAGTTTATGGTTTTCCCTATCCTTTGGTCTATCTTGAAAAGTCACTTTAAATTTCTTTATGGTCTTATTGAAGAATTTAGGAGTTCCCTACTCTCTAGGGTTTGCTGGATTGTTGTCTTAAAGTTTACTTGATAAAGCTAGGCCAAAGAAGTTTATGGTGTGCCCTGTCCTTTGGTTCTTTCTTAAGCATAGTGATATTAAAGATTCTTCTTGTTCTAGTATATGTTAAGGGATTCTTAATTACCCTTTAAACCTACTAAAATCACAACTTAATGTTCATTTCACACCCACATAAGCTATTAAGATCCATTTGGCATTGTTAACTTTCCCTATGAAACACCCTTGATTTATTGTTGTACTTTTCAAGCATTTCACAGACCCCATATCCCAATGGTTTGAATTTCTCTTACTCTACCTATTCTTCTTAATAAGCAACCCAACCAAACCAAACAAAATAAACAACCCTATCATTTTAAATAGCCTAAAATCAACATCCTAAATCAATCAAGTTATATATTTTATACAAATAAAGAGAGATCCCTCTCTGAGTCCAGGAAGGCTAGGTCCTAGGACTCCAAAGTTGATTTAACGTTACCCTTGTTCATTTGGTCTTGCTAATCTGACAAATTATAGGGACCTAACATAAAAGTGACTCCACTGGGGAAAATTATTGAAAATATTAGTGTTATATAAAGAACTTAGAAAACCCAAAAAATATCTCAATATTGATATCCAATTGTTGATGGTGGACAACAAACAAATCCTCAAAACAATTAGCATCATCCACCTAGTGATTCTACCAGTCTTCAGTAGGCCTGCTGACTCCACTCTTTTTCACAGACTCATCTGGGAATGTATTAATCAGTCCTAATAGTATAGAGCTCAGTCACATACTGTGTGAATTCAGTCTTCTTACAGATTGGTTTATTTTCAAAACTCTTATAAAATTTCAGCCTTTCTTTGTTGTGGGTCTAAAATCTAGCTTCACAAAGAATCAACACTAGATCTCACTCTGACCCAAACCCTCCTAATATAGTTGATGAACCAAAAAGAATATTAAGAAAAAATTCTAGGACTGAAGATTCAACTATTGTCAGACCAATTCACAAAGCAAGTTCCTTTCTTGAAAACCTTACATCCTTGCAAGATACCCAATTTGACTTATACCATAGAAGAAACCTATTTAGAACTAATTCTCAAAGTTGGATAGGCCAGAAAAACCTTGAGCCTACCAGCTTACAACAAAGTCCCAGTAGAGAAGCCTCTCCTTCCACTCCTCCTGATATTTAGCTTCTCCAACACTTTGACTCCTTTCGTTCCAAATCTGCTCAATATTAGCTAGTTGGTCCAAGTACATATTCTACCCCCACTCATACCTCCACTGTGCAAACCACTCCATTTCATCCTCCACCTCCACTCATAAAACCTCCTCTTATAAATCCTCCTTGGGTTCCTTTAATTAAAAACATGGTAGCATGGTATGCCCCCCTGGTACTACCACAACCTTCACTACCTATGCCACAAGACTATCAATCTAGAATCCCTCACTTTAATGGGACTGATTCTACAACTGCCCAACATCATGTATACAAGATGAATGATGCTTTTGATTACCAAGAAATAGAAGATGAGACCATACATATGAGAATGTTTTCCCAAATTTTAGGAGGAGAAGCAAATAATGGTTCAAGAACTTAACTCCTAATAGCATTCATGATCTCCCTTCCCTTTATCAAACATTCATAAACAAATAGGAGACAAAGAAAAATCATCTTCAAATATTATCAGAGTATGAGAACCTTAGAATAAATGTTGGGGAAAGTGTTCAAGAATACTGCACTAGGTTCAATATTGTATATAATTCTCTTCCTCCCCACATGAAACCCCCACAAGGCCTAGCCCTAGTTAAATTTCCAGATGGATTTGATCCAGAAATTTCTTACCAATTAGGAGAAAGAGATCCCCTTACCCTAGAAGACATGCAAAGAGGAGCAGTAAGTGTAGAAGACAACCTAATTGCTAAAATGGCTAGAATGAGAACAGAGAAGAGGGTTACATACAAAGAGGAACCTATGGCTGACACTAAAATTGACAGTATAGTTAGGATGATGGAAAGGATGATGGAGAGAATTAACTTAAATGAAAGAGAACCCCCTAGGGAAAATCAAACAAATCCTAAAAAAAAAATAGAAACCAAAACTTCAGAAGAGACCCTCCTCAAATAAGACAAAGAGAAAATGACCAATAAATCAGACCTCCTTTCCAAGAAAACTATGTAGATGAAGAGGAAATTGAGACTAAAGAGCCGGAAGAAAAATATGTGAATCTAATAGGCTCTGATAGTGAGGACATTGTTTTTCTCAAATAAGAAGAACAAGGTCTATTTTCTTCAAACCAAACTAAAAGAACATATGAGGATTATGAAGAATACAAACTAGGGTTTGAAAATGCTATCATGGAGGTTCATAGGCAGTATGACCTCAAAAGTAGGAAAACCCAAGATATCCCCAAGAGGAACAAACTAGAAATTTCCACTAGAAAGACCCCTGAAAACACTCCTAGAAAGACAACAGAAAATACCAACATAATGGCTAAGAATTCGGATCAAAAAAAAAAAAAATCAACCAACATGATGGTGATCAAAGCTTCCCTAATACATCAACTAGTGGCCCTGAAAAAATTGCTTTAACTGAGATTCCAAATAAAACTCAGCAAGCTAAATTTGTTGAAAAAACCATGTATGATAAAAATGATCTAACTCTTCCAAGAACATAGGCACCATTATGTATTGAGAGTGAAATTGTCAAGGTAAAAATAGCCATACCCCTTCCTGAATTAGAGACTCAAGATATATATAGATCTCAATTTTTGAAGGATTTAAACATAGGAAATGACATCGATACTCTAAATCTGACTGATGACAAGCCAAAATTGTTGTTTGGACCAGAGGTAGAGGGAAAGTTTCAAGAGGGATTTGTGCCTCCATTCTATGTCAGTTTGAACATCCATGACAAAATCCTACACAATGCGATGTTAGATTTTGGTGCTTCACATAACCTCATGCCAAAGGTAGTGATGGAAAGATTAGGCCTCGAAATAGCCAGACCATACAAATACTTGTACTATTTTGATTGAAGTAGAGTTAAATGTCTGGGTCTAATGAAATATCTGTGTGTCAATCTGGTACAAATACCAGCCAAGAGCCTTGTAATTGATATTGTAGTGGCTGACATTCCTCCAAAATATGGCATTTTTTTATCAAGGTCGTGGGGAACCAAAATCCAAGGAACCCACCAAATGGACATGAACTATGCTACCATTCCAGTCTTTAATCAAACAAGAAGATTGTACAGAGAATCTCACATGAAATACATGGTAAGCAGCCAAGATAATTCAAACAACACCCCTCTCTATTCTATCAATTTAGACCTTGATTCGTTTATCTTGTACAATGAAGATGACATTAATGAACAAGTAGCAAAAAAAGAGGAAGAGCTAGACCTGCCAGGACAGTCAAACCAAACACAAAATGAACAACATAACAGTCAAAACCCTAGTAGCCATGAACAACAACATAATGGAAAATCTGAACTTAAAACTCTTTGGAACATGAGATTTGATGGCTCTTGTGGCAACGCTGGTTCAGGAGTAGGTGTTTGGATACATAACACTAATGAAGGTCACTCATACAAGCTAGATTTTCAATGTAAAAAAAAATTGTAGAGTATGAAGCTCTTCTCCTAGGGTTACAATTGCTGAAAATATAGGAGCTAAGAGGATTTTCATTCAGGTATATTCTAAGCTAATTATTAGGCAACTTAAAGGAGAATATTCAACAAAACATCCTAGGCTAATAGAATATATAAATGCTACCTTAGACCTCTTAAAAACATTTGAAAAATATGAACTTACCTCTATCCCAAGAACTCGAAACAGGCTTGCAAATGAACTAGCATTTGTTGTCAGCACTTATCAACTGCCTCATGCCAATGAACAATACATGGTAAAGGTCAAAAGAAGACCAAAAGTCCTTGATAACATAGATTATTGGCAAGTTTTTGAAGGTGAAAAATATATTGAAGACTTCATGCAGTCCAAAAATGAATTTGAAATGCCAAAATTAGATTCATATCATGAAGAGGACTGCTCTGCTGAGGAACAAACACACAAAACAGAGCCACCTTATACTGCTGATATAAATATGCTAGAACACCCTCATGAGACAGAATTGTGTGAAGATTCAGACAAAAAGGACCTTGAGGCATTTCAATGTAAAGACAATCTATTTCTGAGAGGGCTTTCCCTCTTAGAAGAATTGTTTGATTTCAATGATGTTGCTAGGAAGCCTAAAATAGAATCCACTGAAACAGATGTAGAAGAATGCAACATATGTAGTAAGGAAGAGCCTAAAATGATAAAACTATACAAAACATTGCCAGTTCTTATAAAACATAAATACATTGAGCTATTAAAAGAATTTAAGGATGTGTTTTCATGGGGCTATAAGGACTTGAAGGCCTATGATACAAGCATCATTCGGCATAAGATTCCTCTCAAGGAAAACCAAAAACCATTCAAGTAGAAATTGTGAAGGATAAACCCTATCATAATGCCTCTAGTTGAGAAAGAAATTAAAAAAATGTATGATGCTAGAATAATAGTCCCACTTAGGTACTCGGAATGGGTCTCAAACCTTGTATCAGTGAGGAAGAAAACATGGGAAATTAGGCTATGCATAGAATTCAGAAATTTAAACAAGGCCTCCCTGAAAGACAACTACCATTTACCTAAGATGGATCATATATTGCAAAGGGTGGTAGGCTCCAAAATAATATCTTTGGTTGATGGTTTTTCAGGGTATAATCAAGTGCTAGTACATCTAGATGATCAACACAAAACCGCCTTCACTACACCTTTGGGCACCTTCATGTATGTCAAAATGCCTTTTGGGTTAGTGAATGCCAGGGCCACTTTTCAAAGAGTCATGGAAATTTCTTTTTCTGAAGAAATAGGTTACTTCATTGTGATATACCTTGATGACATAGTTGTCTATTCCAAAACCGATGAACAACACCTAGATCACTTAAGAAAAGTATTTGAAAAGTGTAGAAAGTATGGTCTATCTTTAAATCCTAAGAAAACTTTGTTTGGTCTTCAAGAAGGAAAACTTTTAGGCCATATCATATTTGAAGAAGGGATTAAGATAGACCCAAAAAGGATTGAGGTAATATTGCATATTAGTCACCCTAGCAACATCAAAGAGCTGCGATCTTTCATTGGAAAGATCAACTTTTTAAGAAGGTTCATACCAAAACTTGCAAAACTCCTAAGAAACATTACAAACACGCTGAAAAGAGAGATAGGAGTCAAATGGGCCATAGAAGCAAAGAAATCCTTTGAACTAGTAAAACAAGAACTTACCCAAACACCAATTCTAATCAGCCCTGACTTTACCAAGGACTTATTCATCTTCTCATTTTCATCATAATACACAGTTGCTGCAGTATTACTACAAAAGAACATAATGGGACAAGAAAAACCCATAGATTTCTTAAGAAAGGCACTAAGAGATGCACCTCTGAAATATAACATTATGGAAAAACAAGCTTTTGCCTTAATCAAGGCATTAAAGGATTTCAGGGTTTACATGTTGCATTCACATGTCATTGCTTTTGTTCCTCATGCAGTTGTTAAGGACATACTAACTCAGGATCCTGATGGTAAAAGAGGTAAATGGATTATTGTCATCTTAGAGTATGATCTAGAGATCAAGCCCACCAAGCTAATCAAAGGGAAAGGATTGGCCAAACTAATCGCTGAAGAAAACTTTCAAGCATTGGACATAAATATGATACATTCCTTAGATGAACAAGAGGAGCTGGTGACTCCACCTATTGAAGAATCATTTTTGAACTCACTATGGTATGTTGATATATTATATGTGATTTCTAATCTGAATAATCCTCCTGATTTATCCAAAACAAAGGCTATATTCTTGAAACTAAAAGCTATAAATTTTTTCATTCTAGATAAAGCTCTATATTGGAAAAATTATGTTGGTATCCTGCTTAAATTTTTACTTGAAGAAGATGCAGATAAAATCATGCATGAGTTTCATGAGGGAGAATGTGGAGGTCATCTCTATTGGAAAATCACCGCCAACAAAATTCTTAGAGCTGGTTTTTATTGGCCCACTCTTTTCCCTGACATCCAAAGGCTAGTAGTGACTTGCCATAAATGCCAAATCTTTGAGGGAAAGAGAAAACTACTGACTTTGCCTTTACAACCTATCAGTGTTGAAACTCCTTTTCAACAATGGGCTTTAGACTTCATTGGGGAAATCCACCCTGCCTCCTCTGCCCAACACAAATGGATCCTCACTGAAACTGAATATTTCACCAATTGGATAGAAGCCATCCCTTCAAGGACTTCAACTAACTCAGTAATCATCAAATTCCTTGAAAATCACATATTTCCTAGATTTGGTTGTCTAAGAAAAATCATCACTGATAATGCTGCATCATTTAAGTCCAAGAGAATGGTGGAATTTTGCCACAAGTATCACATTACATTAGGGCATTCTACAACTTATTACCCTCAAGGTAATGGGTTGGCCGAGTCCTGTAACAAAATTTTGGTAAATATCATCAAGAAATTTTTGGAAGAGAATAAAAAGTCATGGCATAGCAAATTAGTGATGCACTATGGGCTGATATATTAACAAACAAAAAATAAATTAACATGTCTCCCTATCAACTAGTGTAAGGCATAGATGCAGTTTTTTCCAACATCCTGGGGAGTCCGCGTGATGAAGCTTATTCAAGAGGTACAATCATAGGAGAATGATATACAAAGGAAGCTAAATCAAACCATTCAATTACAACAATCAAGGGAAGAAGTATACAACAGAACACAAGCAATACAAGAAAATATTAAGAAAATATTTGATAAGAGGACTAAAGCAAATGATTTCTAGATTGGAGACAAAGTGTTGAAGTGGGAGTCAAGAAGAGAGGACAAATACAAGCATGGAAAATTTGAAAACCTGTGGAAAGGCCCATACATGATCCATTCAACAAGAGGTAACAATGCATTCTTTCTACAATAAATGGATGGAACAGAGTTATTTGGAGGTCCTGTCAATGGCAAGATGCTCAAGCATTATTTTTGTTGAAGTCATTAGTTTAAAGCTTTATTCATTGTACATAACACTGATTGAATAAAAGATCAGAAAAGTGATGCACAAAAACAAAGAAATGAAGAAAAGAGGGTAGATAAAAAGAAGAGGTAAAGCCCCATACCAAAAAATAATGTTTCTAAAAGTGTGCAAGTCTAAATGCCACTACTTTTGAGAAGGGAAAGTCTTGTTCAGTCATACAGCCTAACCATAATTGAACATGTTTAAATTTCTACTGATAAGTTAGAAAATTAAGGTTTGCCAATCTATTTAAACTTGGCTTATGAGTAGACTAGGTTAGGAAAAGGTATTGGTTCCCAAAGCTCAAATTTGAACCAAAGAGAAAAGAGAGGGATGAATGAAAAAATTTAAATTATAGCCCTCGAGTTTCTAGTTTTACTTGTGAAAAAATAAAATCTGTGTGCAACATTGCCCAAAATGCCACAGCTCATGACAAATCAAATTGATTAACCTTGATTTGGTCATGTTTTAAATTTTATGTTGATAGATTTGAGAACGAAAATATTTCAAAATGTTTAATCTTGATGGATAAGTAGATTAGGTAGAGAATAAAAGAGCTCATTAGTCTATTCTGAGCCTTTGGATGATATAATGGTAGAAGTAGATAGTTTATGCTTTCAAAATAAAAATGATGTCCAAGGTTTGGCAATCCAAATACTCCTAAATGAAGAAAAAATGTTAGGAAAAGTATGATGGGTAGGTAGAATTGATGTTGAAGCACTCATGTTTTTCATATTTTAAGATCATATCTTGAAATAACAACAAAAAATCAACAATTAAATAAGGAAGAAATTTTCCAAGCACAATCAAGGCATTTCATCTGCAAAATAAGAGATCTAACGCTCTTGACACCTCCTAAAGGAGTTGCCCTCCCCAAGTGGAGCCACTGTTAGTCATCAGTATTTTTCACTATCTTTGGATGACTATAGGATGGTTATAGTTTCCCAAAAATAGTATTCCTTGAATATCTTGAGCTTCAGAAATCTCACTACCTTCATTATCCCCATAAAACCTTTTTCACTATTCTATCAGTTTGCCATCTCAAAGTCACCTTGTTGCTCTTAAAATACTCATTATGGGCTCCTACTTATCATTTTCATCCTTCTTTCCTACCTAAACCCTCATTTTTCCCATTTTCCCCTATCAATAAACTCCATCCTCCCTTTAGGGTTTCTTGTTGCTAACACTTTCACATGTCCCTTTGGGCATAATAACCTATAACAATGCTCTGTTTTCACTTGAAAATCTATAGGTAAAAATCTTATTCAAAATTAGGTCAAAAAGCACTCCCATTAGGTCATTAGGGTTTTACATTTTTCAAGGTCATCCTTGGGTGTTTCTGGTATTTCTTTTCCTTTGCTAGAATATGGCTCATATGTAATAGAATATCAAGACATGGTTATTCAAGAAGGACCTAAAATTTCCAAGCAGGATTATCTTCTCAGTTTAGAACCTGCAAGTGAGAAAAATGGACAAAATTTGGCAATGTTGTAGAGCTGTTGGAAGGTTTATCAGCGGAAATTACTAATGATGTAGACTGTCTACTCCTGAATGAAACAACTTACAGCAAGGGAAAGAGGAAAAACTTGGTCTTGTAAATGACAAGGGCTATAAACTTGATAGTCTATTTGAGTGCCAAAGTAGTGATTACTTGCAGGAAAATGACATGGAGAAAGCACACAAGGCCAAACATGAAGAAAGTCTATCAGAAAAGATTAATGGTATATGGGAAAAATGTAAGGTGAACTAGACAGAAATGAATGAACTTGAAAGGGCTATATAAAAATTAGAAGACAACACTTCAACCCTAGGGTTTCCAAAATAGAGTTTAAAATGTTTGAGGGTGAAGACAGTGGTGGTGAGGCACAAATGCCAAGGAGACATGATCATAATGGAGGGAATATAAACAGGTTTCAACCCCTCAATACAAGGGAACTCATGGCATCTCCTCTTACTGTTTCTTGCTTTAAACATGTGGGTTGCTTTGAGTTTTGTGAGAAGGTGCAACAAGTCCAAAATCACCTAGGTCTAACAAGATTTTTCATCATCAACCTACATGAAAAACAAGTCAATATTGACAGGGTTACATTCGAGACGTCCACTGACGCCATTGCAGCTGCTACAGGGATACCTAATGTGGGAGAGAAATGGTTCAAACAAGCAAACCTGGACATGAGTTATTTTGAACCATACCTCAAACTTAGGTATAAAGATCACCACAAGTCCATCTTCCCTTTTTCTCATCTTCTTGATAGATATGCACCCATGATGAGGATAATAATGAAGTATTTCACTTGTGAGGGAAGGTTTTCTTGCCTCTACTCATACCACATCTGTCTTCTTATGCATTTCACTAGAGTTAGGATGCTACTTATACCATATTATCTTTTCCATAGCATTCAAAAAATGGCCTACATTGTGCAAAAGAGAGATTATAATCAGTAAATGCAGAGCCTATTTAATCATTCACTCATCAAGATGGTGGTTATGCATCAGCTACAACAGAAAAACATTCCATGGGATACCTTCATTGCCAATGAGGTTTTTATCACTCCACCTATTCATCATGAACAAGATATCCCTTCCTCATCTAATCCTCCCATTCCTACTTCTCCATCACATCCTACTAATCATGCATCACCATCCACTCACGTCCATTCACCCCATGTTGATCCTCCCTCATCACCTTTTCACAATCCTTCACCATCATCTCTTGATACCAGAGCCTCAAGTAGTGAAGGAGATATTGGGACAGCTGGCACTAAAATGCATGATATTGAGCCTTTTACTTTAACCTATCAGAGAGGCCACAAGCATGTGTTTTCTTCACTTGAGGTGAAAGGGGCCTTGCCTTCTTCATCAGCAAAGCAGGTTGATAAGGGCAAGGAAAAGGTTATAGAGCATGTCATTGTTGAATAGGAGGATAAACATGAAACTGAGGAGGAGTTTCAGCTAATTGACCTTGATAATGAGGATGAAGAGAGGATTACCAATATATTTCTCAAAAGAAACAATGCCAAGATTAGTGAGCTTCAAGCTAATCTTGGCAGGGCAAGGAATGTGATTAACGTTTTTGAGCTAGAGAATCAGCAGTTGAAGACAAAGCAGGCCATCAGTGAGGTTAGGGCAATCCGAGCTCAGAAAGAGGATATAAAGGCCAAGGCTTTTCTAGATGAGACTTTGGGAACTTTTGATGACAGTGAAGATGAGGAAGATAAGCTTCCTAGGCAAAGGCCAAAGACCATTGGGCTGAAGAGGGCTTTAGCCCGAGAAAGGGAGAAAGAGGTAGAATTGGCAGAGCAACTGACTCCAAGTGAGCTGTTTGCCATAGAAACTAGAAAAGATAGATTATCTCGGCTTTAGAGGGCCAATTTTCACCTAGAGGGTCAACTAGAGAAATCAAGAGAGACACTGAGATGTAGAGAAATATGGAAAAACATTATGCCATGAGAAACAAGATTGCAAGGGCTAAGCTCAAGCGTGCCCAGGCAAAGATTCAAGATTAAATCAAGGAAAAGGAGAAAGAGAAGCTTAATATCCTTGCTGATGTGTCCCTCCAAGCCACTAAATCTTAATCAGCAAGCTAAATTCCAATTTTGGCACCATTTTTCACATTTTGAATTTTGGACAGTTTGACTTGCAGGAATTGGGCCAAACGCACAGCGCCACTAGCATTGTGCTCTTTTTTGGGGCACTCAAATGTAAAATTTTCAAAATTTTCATGTTCCTAGTGATGAGTACATTGACCTTAGAAATTTTCAGAACATTTGGAGCAAAACTGGTCCCTCAAAAAGACCAAAAACTACCAAAGAATCAACTTTCTGCCCTCTTTTTAGCACTGGCGCTGCGCGTTTAGAAGTACTTGGAGAAGTGTATTTTGACAAATCAAATTGGAACCATTATGGAAAGTGGAGGAATATTTGGAAAATAGGCTCAAAGAAATTTCCAATGAGCCATCATGGAGCTCATTTGGACACAGGGAAGGCCTCCAAAAGTTAGTTGCAAAATAGGTCATTTTCTCAGTCTTGGCACTGCGCCCCTGTACCTTGGAGATGCATCCTTACTAGGAGTTATTAAAAAAGATATTTTGAAGCCTTAAAGTTGAAAATTTTCCAAAATTATCTCAAATAGTTATGTTAGAAGTTATTTTTGCAATAAATGAGTTTTAGATATTTTGCCTTGGGGCTTGCATGGTCTCAAAGGTCAAAATGAATTAACTATGTAATGAATGACATTTGAACCCTAGCTAGGGTTTATCTCCTCATTTTTTAGATAAATACTACATGTATGCTTCATAGTTTAGTTGGTTGATTGTTGAGTTGATACCTCATAGACTTTGAGTTGTGAAAGAAGTTTGGCTTTGGATCTTTGTAACTGTTTTGGATTGAATGTCAATGGAGCAATGACATTCATAAGATTCATGAACTTTGTTAAATGGTGATGTTGTTCTTATATTACATTTGTTTCCTTCTATTTTCCATATTTTTCATCTTTTCTCTTACAATAGAACATAAAATTTCAGTTAAGATATGCCGTTAGAGGCACCTTATGTCTAGATACTTATGTTGCTCAAATTCCTCTACTAGGTCTGATTGGAGAATTCTTAGTTTCTTTATAATTCCACCTAGTTTTTTGTCTTGAAAATGATTTAATAAGAGCCAAACCGAATAATTTTATGGTATTCCCTATCCTTTGTTGTAGCTTGAAACATTGTTTTTAAGGTCTTTCTTTGAAGTTTTCTTATTAGAGTTTAGGCTAAAGAAATTTATGGTTTTCCCTATCCTTTGGTCTATCTTGAAAAGTCACTTTAAAGGTCTTTAAGGTTTGATTGAATAATTTAGGAGTTCCCTTCTCTTTAATCATCACTTATTTGTTATCTTGAATGTTTTCTTTTTTTGAAAGTGAATAGCTAGAGAATCTAGGAGTTCCCTGATCTCTAGGGTTTGCTGGATTATTTTCTTAAAGTTTACATGATAAAGCTAGGCCAAAGAAGTTTATGGTGTGCCCTGTCCTTCGGTTCTTTCTTAAGCATATTTATCTTAAACATTCTTCTTGTTCTAGTATATGTTAAAGGATTCTTAATTTCCCTTTAAACCTACTAAACTCACAACTTAATGTTCATTTAACACCCACATAAGCTATTAAGATCCATTTGGAATTTTTAACTTACCCTATGAAACACCCTTGATTTATTGTTGTACTTTTCAAGCCTTTCATAGACCCCATAGCCCAATGGTTTGAATTTCTCTTACTCTGTCTATTCTTCTTAACAGGTAACCCAACCAAAAAAAACAAAAGAAACAACCCTATCATTTTAACTAGCCCAAAATCAACATCCTAAATCAATCAAGTTATGTATTTTATAGAAATATAGAGAGAGCCCTCTCTGATTCCAAGAAGGCTAGGTCCTAGGACTCCAAAGTTGGTTTGATGCTACCCTTGTTCATTTGTTCTTGCCAATATGAAAAATTACAGGGACCTAACATATATCAATTTGTAGAGCATTCTTCCAAAGTATTAAATGGTTAATAAAATCATATAACATAGGTGGAAATGTTGATTTATTGTCAGGATCAAGATCACATTCCAGGTAACTTTTTTACTTATTCACAAAATCAACATGATTGTTCACAATATTTACTCAGAAAAAAACCCTACAAATATAAAAAAGTTCCTTCTTGAGAGATTGGGGAACCTCACTTTTTGTTGAAGTAGGAACATTTGGCAAGTAATTCATGCACTGCAACAAGAAGCCTCTCTTCATATGCAAGGAGAAATCTTGAATCAATTTCAGTGAGAAAAACCTAGAAAGCCACGTGTCAAGAATAACGGACTAATAAAAAAACCAGAGAAGTATAAATATAATCCATTATATGTCGCAAAAAAACTACGCATCTCTATGTAAGTTGGTAGTACAAAACAAAAAAACAAAAACAAATGTGAGAAAGAAACAAATATGTTTTTTCTTTTGGCCTATGTTGGAGGGGAAAATTCTCATAACTTTGTAGAGAAATATAGAAAGAAACCATTTATATGAAACAAATGGTTCTGAATTTCTACATAAGCTTCCCTACAAAAAAAACAAAATAGGAAATGGGGAGTAAGGAACAAAAATGTTGGTCATTCTTGCCTATGTTGGTAAGGAAAGTAGACAGAGGAGAGTGATGAGTGGTTAATGAGTTTGTAGTAGGAGGAAGAAGGAAGAAGGGAAATATCAAGAAATCCTACAATATTTTATTCGTTAACAAACTCATGAGAAAGATGTTTATATTAACTAGGGGAGTTTGATGCAAGAGTGTCCCTAGGGCTTTGGAAATATTGCATGAACAAAAATTTTTTAGTATAGTTTTTTCTTTAGCATTTTTTCTTTTTATTTTTGAGTCAATCTCATCTTAGAGAAAGCATTGGTGTGAAATTACTATGTTTTTTAAAGTCTACACCTTTCTGCTACATTTTCCAATTTCGGGTTTGATAATGATTTCTAAGCACAATATAAGGTCTACAGAAGCATTCTACACCATTTACATGCTTCAGATCTCTCCCAATATGCATATTTTTTCTCAGGAATGCAACAACTATAGATAAAAAAAACAAAAAGAGTCAAAGTGGCATTTCTGGATGTTTACAACTTCTATTTGACACAAGGACAAATATACTGAAGACACTAGACAAAGAATTGCACAAAATGCGTCAATTCCTTAGTATCATAAAAGAAATATATGCTTCCAAATACTCTATAGCACTGACTATGTTTAGTCCTATTGAAAGTTTTACATCAAAATTATAGATTATTAGGAAGTTGAGTGTTAAAAGAAACACACAGTCTATAAACCGTAGAATACAGGGCATAAGTTTATCAAAAAAATGCATAATATCAACAAATGAAGTAAAGAGCCTACCTTTTATAGAAAATTACGAAAATAGATAGAAATTTTTGGCTTAAATAATGTAATAAAATAAAAAAGAACCTCAAACATGAGAAAATTCTTGAAATTAGTTTTAACTATTTATCTTTCATAGTACAAAGATACCACATCAACTGAGCATTATTAAGAATTCACTTGTCACTTTTGAATGCACAAGCTTGCATCAAATGTGCCACAACTCTCTGAGGTTTATAATATTTTCGGTGCACAGACATAGGTAAGCCCACCAAATTTTATATAAAAACTTAAAAGGATTAAAGTTTTGTAGGCTTTATCAATGGACCAGATAACAAAGAAGTTCTAGAATATACAATGGAAGCACAACCCATAGCGTAGAAACCTCCAGTTAAATGTTCATAACATGCCATCAATATTTTCATAAGGTTCCATAAGAAGTGATCATTTAATCAGTTGAATAAGATGAAGGACTCCATGCACACCTGTTGATTGAATATCAATGAGGAAGTCTCCCATATCAAGCTAAAATAAATAACAACATCAATTTTGAAGAGTAGAATAACCCCATAATGTATCGACCAGTAACTATAATGCATGCCAAGAACATGATATGCATGCAGTTAACCTTACCTACAGTCAACCTTAAACATGGAAAACTAACATGATTCTATAACATACCTGCCATTAACCCTTTCAAGTAATAGGTGTATATTGATGTTCACCCTTCAAGTGTTTAGGATAAACACTTGCCAAAGAATATCTCTCCTCCAGCTTCCTCGTCTGCATTCCCATTCATTAAAAATGAAAATACTTGTTCTTTGACAAGGCCTTGGCTGACCATGTTATACCCTATTCAAATCAGAAAGAGTGTTTCAGCCAAAAAAATTATATTTTGCAGTGTAAATTTCCCTAGATTGTTAGAGCATCAAATGCTATCCTTCAGAAGCCAACAAAAGTACTCATTATTGGCTAATTATATAAGACATGCTTGGTACTTGTGAAATGTCAGCTTTATAAAAATATAAAAATAATAGTATATTTAAAATATAAGGTTTCTCTGTGCTATCTGTTAGGGTCCTATAATAATAGGGTTCATAATTTTTTAATTGAATTTGATAGTCTTTTAAATATGTACATACCTTGCTTTTTGCAAATTGTTTTCCCATATTTTGAAAATAATAAAAAAATGAAAAGAGGGTTAAAGTCCTAAAAAGAAAGATCAAAGGAATTGAAAAGAAAATATCAAAAAGAATAAAAAATTGACCCCAAAAGGAAAAAGAGATAAGAATAAGACATGAAGGTGAGCAAGTCAAAGTGCCACTACTATTTACTTTTATTGCAAAAATAATGATTATGTGTAGATTGTTCAAAATTCCATAATCCATGATCAATTAAAGAGTTTAATCTTAACTTTTCATGCTTTGAATTTCATGTTTTAGATAGAGAATAAAGATGTATCAAATAGTTTAAACTTGACAAATCAGTAGATAGTTAGAGAAAAATGAGGAGCTCAATAGTTTACTCTGAGCCTCGGATGAAATAAGGTTAGAATTAGATAGTTTCGTGCTTTAAAAAGAAAAATGGATTTAGGGTTGCAAGCTTAATTGCACCCATGCAAATGAAGTAAAATTTTGGAATAATGATGGGTAGGTAGAAAGTAGTTGTGCAAGGCATGTAATAAAACATCACTTGGAAAATTACTAATTTCCCCTCCCCCACAATGTTGCAATATTCAAAACCTTCAGTTAAATAGGCTCAGAGCATTTCTCTGACTTTTGCTGGGACCAAACTCAAGGCTTAATGAATTATTGGTAAGAATACTGTATTCCCTTCATAAAAGCCCATTTCCTCAACATATTCACCCTTTTCCAAAAATACAATCCCTTTTCCTAAGTAAAACACGTTATTGCTTAGAAAAAGTAAATTCCCCCTTAATTAATTTTTTTCATCCAAAAACACTCAAAAAACCCATAAAATACAATTTATCCTAAGTTTAAGTGTAAATATTTAATGGTACAAACATTGTGCTCAAAAATTTTATATTACACTTTACTTAGTTTATTTTTGTGCTTTTCACTCATTCATTTCATTTTAATTTCTAACATATTGTATTAAATCCTTTTAAAAACTACCCCTCTCATATGTATATTAATTCCTTTATTATAAATATCCCAAACCCACTATTTTAATTTTAAACCTATGGTCTAAATACCCACGTGAAATATTATTCCGCCCATATCCCATAGGTTAAAAACATATTACAAAACCCGCCTTATGGTTATAAAACACCTGTTAACCCCTTATTCACTATATAAATATACATCCCGCCTATCATAATAATACATTGTTTATACGTTAAAAACATATACATTTTAAATGTTAAAACCTAAACCCCAACACATAACATATCCCGGGCCCCATGCCTCACATACCAAGAAACTCCTTCATTAAATCTCCATCATTTGCATCATCTCCACCAAATCCAACGCTCCATATTCCATATCACATTTTCACTAGCACGATTGGTAATCAATTTCAAATTTGCGAAATGGGAACTTTTGTTCCCTTATCTCTCATCCACGCGACGCTTTATTACTGAATCACATTCGATCCAAAGAAACTACTTACCACCCTGAGCCCATGCGCTAAACACTTACAGTTTTATCCTTCGAGCACCAAAACTACTCTCCACTCTGATATGGCTTCCATTCAATGTTTGATCCTGTTTAACCTAAAAACATTAGAAAACTCCATATGCACACAGTTAAGCCCTTTTTCTGCATTCTCAGTGCATTCACATCCTCCCATCTAAAGAAACACTCTCAGTACACCATTTTCATGCCAAGGAACTAGAAAAGCCATTTGAATTGCTGCCAAGACCATTGAAGTTTCCAGTTGGTTTCCAAAAGACTCCAACAACCATCATAGAGCCTTTCTGATGCCTCATAAACCATTAAAAGACCAAATACCTGCAAAAATAGGTATTCTCCGAAGAAAAGAAAACCTTTCTGTCATTTAAAAAAGAGTTTTTTGAGAAATTTGAACCTGGTGAAGCCTATTGTGCCCACAAAAATACCTATTTTTACTTGCAAAGAACAGATTTGCTGCCAAATTCCGATAAACCCCTAGTTTTAATACTACATCTGGTTTTAAAATCAAAATTGAAGTAATTTTAGCCCTTTTTAGACTTCAAAGACCTTGTTATTAATGAATGAAAACCTTTGGAAATAATTATAATCTTTCTGTGCCTAATTTGAACCAATTTTAGTCCAATTTATCCAAAGAAGCAGAGAAACCATTGTTTTATCATTTCCTAAACCTATACAAAGTTTGAAGATCAGTTTGAAGCCAAATTTGAAGGTTTAAAACACAAAGAAAGCTAGTTTATACCTTTTTCTATAGACCTCTGTTAAACCAAAAACCCTTCTGTAAATAGTTTAAGATTACAGAAGAGTACAAAAAGGCCCAAATATAGAGTTTCAAACATTCAGAAGGTCTAAAAAATGTCAAAATCAAACCCAACAATGACTTCCAAAAACGCTATTGTTGTGAACCCTCTACAACCTCCTGTTGTAGATATTGAACACATACCCTTAGCTAATGTGGACTAAAAAATAACTGATCAAGTGATAGAATTAAATCTTTTAGACCTCCACTGCTGGATTTTAGAAAAATCCTTAGTTCAGGGAGATGAAGTACAGATTTGGGAGTCAAATCTACCCAAGTATGTAGTCCCACATACTCATCAGTGTCCATAAGTCATTAGGCTGTGTCAGACCTATTATTCCCCTAAACAAAGAGTTATGGTAGATGAAAATAAAGAAATATTGTTCACTATTACTGCAGAGTCTATAAACCTGATGCTTAAGCTAAAACTAGATCCCAATGCAGTTCCCTTATCCATAGAAGCACTCACAAAGCTTGACATTGGTCTGGATTTTCCTAAAAGGTTTCAGATTTTCCAATCATTCATGCCTACTTATGTTGAAATACAAAAGATAAACACTCCTTATTCCACTTCTAAATTTACTAAAGGGTCAAGGCAGACGATTTTTATGTTATCCTTTATCCTAGGTTATTTTTCTTGTGAGAATACATATGAGTCAATTCTTGGTTTCTTGACTACCTTTGAACATGGTCAACCTCCTTCTGTCATTTACAATTATGTTGAATACATAGTTGATAATATCCATGATCAACTTGTCAAATTTTCTATTAAAGGAGTCTTCAGATATTTATCCTTCCTCTTGCACATGTTACTTTACTTTCAAGTAGACAAGTTCCCAATAACACTTCAGAAGTTGGATGTAGAAGGGAACCCAGTCTCAGTCATCTTTTGGACTCCTTTGATCAGAAAAGAGTCCACTGAGTTTAGTTATGCAGATTTTACAAATTCTTTTGTTCATCCACTGATAAACACGTTGAAAAACAGAGTACAACCAAGAATTAGTGATGAGATAAAGAAAGTTATACAAATGCTAGAACAAACTAGAACTGGAGATTGGTACCTATATCAGAACCATATAGAGATCAGAGATTTTGGGTCAAATATTTTACCCTATAAACTACCTAAGTATGCAACAATGAGAGTTTTTTCCTTGGAGTACATCAGGTAAATTCTAAATTTAGATTCAATCAACTTCTTAGCAGCCAAAAACAAGACTCAATTTAAGCTAAAAAACCAAGTAGGACTTTTTATTTGTAATCACAGAGATGCAGGAATAGAAGCAGCAAAACAATTGTTGGAATACAAATTTGAAGAAATATTTTCATGGAATTATGATCCTAAGGGAATACTCAGCAAAATTAGGGTGAAATGAAAATTGACCCCTTGTCTTCATGATAAAAGGCCTGAGATTGAACAATTTGTAAATCAAACACAGTGGCTAGAAAATACCTTGATAAAAGAAGTTAAACAGGGTGATACTAGTCACACCTTGCAAACTATAAATCAAGGAGATAAAGCTACTAAGAGAATCAGAGAAGAAGTACCTACACTGTTGAAACAACAACAGAGATTAGGTTTAAGATCAGATATAACAAGAAGCCTAAGCTCAATCAAATTGATAAAGAAAAAGATAACATAGAAGTGGAAGATACATATGTTCAAGATACAAACAATGAGGCAGCCACAGAGATTATAAATGAAGAGCATCCATCTACTTCAAACACATAGGTAATTGAGAAAAAACAAAGTATGGAGGCATCCTACTCACAGCAAGCATATGATAAAGATATTGACATCAGAGAGAAATATAAATATATAAATGCCAAGAATGAAGAAATCAAGAGTGAGATTTATTCTGAATATTTACAACAAACTCCAGGAATTCAGAATAGACTTTTATCAGCTTTTGATTATTAAAACAAAAATTTGATTATGCCAGTGCTTCAACCAACAGTCAAGACATAAAAAAAAATGGTAGATTATAAGAAAGTTGACTGTGAAGTACCCATTTAAAGCATCCATGCATTAGATCAAATTGAATTTCACAGACAAACTTCTGAGATGCTTTATTCTACCATGACTACAAAGCCAATGAGTGCCCAAAAGCTCCATAACATAGTAATAAATATGAGAGATCAAATGAAAGTGGAAAAGGCTTCGTCATATGCTAAATATCTTAGAATTAAGTCTTTAGCAGAATTGGTTATTCAAGTAGGAAATGACCCTACCAATGTGAAAGTTGCAGAAGAACTAGTGAAGAAAAAGAACACCGATATTGCAACACTTATAAAACAGCTCAAAATTCCGTCAACAGAACATCCTCAAGCCAAGGAAATTGTGCAAGAGGCAAGCCAAAAAGATGATATGATGAACTTGATTTTACAATTGACAACACATATTAAAGAAATGGAAATCCAAATGGATATGCTTGTCCATGAAGGAGAAATTTCAAAAGAACAAGAAGTTCCTACAGTAATTCCCATGGTAACAACAGTTGTGCCTTCAACTCTGGCAGAAGAGTTGGAACCAAAAGTACCACTGGCCACAACAGTACTAGTGACTTCCTCAACTACTTCAGCTACAAGATACTCTATTACAACAACTCAACAGTCTGATGAAGCTAGTAAACTTATTAAGGCCATGGAGGAAATGACACTTCAAACCAATGAAATCAATAGGTTGAAGAAAGTGATTGAAAATATGGAAGACACTAAGAAGCTAGCCCAAATTAATGCTAAAACTCAGGAACAAAGGGCTAATAGGTTAAATGTTGAGTTGAAGAATCTACAAAAGGATTTAACCTTGAAAGAGCCAATGTCCTATGTGAAAAATCAACTATGGACCAAAATCATTGAATCCATTAATGATGTTTGGCCATCAATATAGGTAATTTATGAGCAAAAGGATTTGCTAAAGGCATCTTAAGAGGAGATTCAGAAAACAGAGGATGAACTAGGTACCAAATGTGAAGAGGCCCTAGAAATCATCAAATTTCTCAACAAAAAGAACAAACAAGAATTGGAGGAAATAGAAATTACTGATAGAACAGGGATAATCCTTGAAATAAGAAAAGTAATTACAAAGAGGAATTTGATGAGGAAACTATAAGAAAAGTGTGGAAACATGAACATAGCTATAACTAAATTTATGGTTAAATTTGAGATCTTGAGGTAAAGAGGTTTGCCAAACATCCTTGTTCTTAATGATAAACTTATGCCACAAGAAGACTACAACAAGAAGATAAGAGATCATGCAAAAGAGTAGGTGAATAAAACAGAAGGACAAGGAATTCCTACAGGAAAGGTTCTACATAAAAGTTTTGAAGATTTGTTTTATCTACAACATGAGATAAAACACCTATTTGTAATTAAACCAACATTTTCTAGATATAAAGAGGCAGATGAGAACTTTAGGAAGTTGAAAAAGATAAAAATCCTTGATGAATAATTTTGGGAAACATTCACTGACTTACTGTAAAAGTCAAATTGCAGAGAAGAGGATAAAAACACTTTGTTGATTTTACACAGTCAAAACAGAAATTTACAGTAGTAAGGCAATTAAAACAATGATTAAAATTTATCATAGGTAAAGAGTATCGGATGAAAGAGTATTAGATAAGAAGATAATATTTCAGAACAAATTTGAAATATCTTTTGCCAGCGTTGGAGACAACAAGGCAGCTGCTA
This sequence comes from Pinus albicaulis, assembly GCA_034641835.2. Lineage (NCBI taxonomy): Eukaryota > Viridiplantae > Streptophyta > Pinopsida > Pinales > Pinaceae > Pinus > Pinus albicaulis. Next base: position 783,743,737 of record CM076570.1, read on the forward strand.
GATGCACCCAATCCAAAACAACACTTCTATTTTATTTGGATAAATAGGACAATTTGCTAAGTTGTTAAGCAAGTATCACTATATTGTTGTAAGAGATATTTTATTTTACTTAAAAAATTCCTATGAGTATTCTAGGATATTTTGTAAACATTTTTGTATATATACCTCATCTATTGAAGTATTATTGTGGAATAAATTGCTGAAGATTTCTATAGTCAATATTTTTGTACTTGAAGGCTTTTTGTAGCAACTTCAAGTAGCAGACTGGATCAAATAATAAAGTTCAGGATTCATGTGATGAGCCATTGAAGTGAAGTACTTTCTACTATCATTGATTATCTTCTTATGTTTTACATGCATCCATATATGTGTTCTAAATTTAAATGATAAATTAGGAATATTATTATAGGATTTGTTAAAAGCACCTTGCCTTTAACTATTTATCATTTCTATGTTTTCTGCTGATTTCCAAAGCAGGGAGACCTTAATTTCCCCCTTTTTGAATGACCTCTATCTACTACTTCCTTATCCGGATTAAAGAATTCTTAGCTGCTCTTTATCTCGATCAAACCACTTCACCAATCGGCCTTCCAAGATCTTCAATGACTTGTCTATCTTGCCCTAAAAATATTTTACGTTTGACCTTGATCCTAGTCCTGTCTGCTTGAAATTTGACTCCTTAGCCAAATGGATAAACAAATCTATCGTTATCCATCTCATTAAGAGATTTTTTCTCACAAACCAAACCAAACCAAACCAATTTTCACATCATAACTAGCCTAATATCATATAATTAAAACAAATTTAAATCTTATAGAGAGAGCCCTCTTTGAACCCTAGGAAGGATAGATCCTAGAGTTTAAAATTTGGTCTGTGGTTACCTCTAGCGTTATTGAACTTTAAATAAAAATCTGCAAACTTAAGAATTACTAGAGTGATAACACTGTCTACTAGTTCAACTTTCAGTGTCTTGGAATATATAGCCAACATGGAAATCCCTTGAAAATATTAATGAAGAAAGAAATATAGGATAAAAAAATTCCACTTTGGTGCTAAAGACAATTTGAGATAAATCAGCAGCATACAATAGAGCAAAATAACCCTCAGTGGTTCTCCCTGGTTGAGCAACAAAGACAAGATCGGGAATACTGGTTTTAAATTTGAATAAATTACTCACACTTATAATTTTTGTGGATTTTCTGCAAATTTAGATAAAGAAGCAACTGGAGTGTGTTCAAAACTAATATGTTGACCATGTGGAGATACTTTCACACCCCTTTTGAGCATCTGTCACGATAGTTAGTAACAAATTATTTTATCGTTTCCTAGTTTTTTTATGATAGAACCTTATCGCTGACACTACTATTGATTTTTTTCATCTTTACAAAATCAATAATAGTTTCTTGTCCAGATATTCCTCTGTCCTGATGATTGCTAGTTGAAGCATTTAATTAAAATTATAAGCTCAAGTACTGAAATATGTTCCAAAAGGGCATCCAATATTTTTAAGAATTTGGCATTAATATATCTGGATTGGCTTTAAAAGGAAACAACGTGAGAAATAAAAATCAATAAAGAAGTGAATCACTAAAAATTATGGAAAACGTGTAATATCCCAAATTGGGAATGCAACAATATAAACCACTGTAATATCCCAAATGGGGAATGCAGCAATATATAAACACAAAACTGGAAATAGTAGTGTAAATCAAATCATTGAAATTTGAGACCAATATGGAGACATATCATCCTTTATTATATCATCAAATCAATACATAATAGTGAGGCATGAATCATATAAAATGAGGAAACACGCTTCCCATAAGCAATCACTCCTAAATCTGAAATGTTGCTACAATACAAAATTCTAGAAGATTGCTACAACACAGTTATAAACACACAGCTACAAAAAAATAATGTACAAAATATGTAGGGCTGTTATATGCCTCAAAATATATGCCCAATACAAATCTAGGCTTAATACAAACTCCTACAAAGAACCCAGAAAGGGTTTTCAGAAATACACTCTATACAAGATGGGATCTAAAGCCCAATGGCTGAAGATTCACTGAAAACTAAAGAAAATGAGTGTAGAAGGCTGAAATATAACAGATCTGATGTATATCCTCTCAAATGTCTCCTCCCATGAAAGGTTGAACCCTTCAATCACAAGAAACACTCCAAAGGAGCCACAAGATCCGTCACTGAAGCTGCCCTCCAAAATAATGCAATCCCTAGCTAGAACAGTGTTGGAAATGATGGGAAATATTTGGCCTAATGCAAAATATCTGAAATATGCCCAAGAGCTCTCCAAACTGATCTCCCAAGAGAAGGAAACCTTCCTCCTATGAGAAAATAGCTCAGAAAGTAAGTTTCTAACCCCTCCGCTGCAACACCCTGCAACACAACAAAATAACCTGCAAAAATTGCGCTGATGAAGAAATATGTAGCTTGGCATGAAAACCTGAATGTGGAAATGAATACAATACTCTTCCAAGAGGCCTCTCAAGGAAAGAGGTGGGATTCCCGCTTAGGAACACCCATTTCTAAACATCACAACAACCCTGCTAAACAGCAAGAGGAAGAAAAAGTCTAAGCAGACCAATATCAAAATAATAATCTAAAACATGACCTCATATGGCTGCCATCCTCTTCCTTAAATAGAATATGAGCTTGCTTTCCCTTGGCCCCACTCAATTAGGTCATTTCCTTCATGAGATCCATCTCCCTCCAAAATTTCATTATTTTTCATTTAATCTCCACTCCTCCATGGCAACGCTGTTGACTTGTTCAAAGTTGACTGAATCAACATGATCCCACCCTTGTTCACACTTGGAGGTGATTTATTTTTCTGTTGAAAAGGTCTTCTTTCACACTTGAAGTGTTTTTATTGCTTCTTAGGAGACTTATGGGCCTTCCCACCCATTTATTCACCTACCTAGTGATAAAACAAACTATAATATTCCATTTAGCTTAAGCCTATATTTTTTGGAAAATTACAATCCTCCCCTCCAAAATGTTGCTTGTCTTCAAGAAGCTATATAAGGAGAGAAAAATTCCTCCCCTCCTCCTCCTGTGGCATGCTCATCAATAGTCCCCACCATTGCTCAAAATAATCTACAATAAATCTGTCCTCCAACGTTTCTTCCCAAGTATGCAAAACCCAATGGCTCACATCATGAAAAGGTGGAAGGTGTAAGTGGAAACCTTCTTGCTGTCCAATGGCCTCCTCAAGGTAGGAGTTATGAAAAGCATAGGGGATCTCATTCCCAATGAGAAACTCCCAAAACCATGCTATCATCCAAATGAAATGAGCCATTCTAGGTAGCTCATCAAAATAATCCTCAACCCTCGGTTCATGTAATGTATTGGGGCTATACAGAGAGGTTAAATCATTCCACCCTAGTTGTTTCTCTCTCCATTTATGGTATGTATGGGGTTGCTTCTGATCTTGGGCTGAAATTTCATGGCCTCCAAGAATGGCCCAAGTTACCCCACCAAACAACTTAGCCATGAAGTGCCTCCTCCAAGAACTCAAGTTCTCCAAATGGCTCCTCCCAAATGAAGAAAAGAGATGTAGTATGGAAATCATGGTTTGCCCATTGTTTCTCCTGAAACATACAACATGTAAATTAGGGAGAATCATACTTCCAATGGGCACCTCCAACTCTTGTCCCACTCTCCAAACTGAGCTCCCCATGAACATAAGAATATCAACAATATATGGAAGAAAAACCCAATGAAAACAAGTTTCCATATGACAACCAGAAAATGGATCATTGTTACACACATGGAACTAGTGCAGTGCATCCCTTGCCTACCTCAAAAAAAAGAATAACAAGTTCCCTTATAGCCACTTTTTTGCTGCCACAATCATCCCATAAGATGGAATCATGAAGGAAAAATGTGGTGTCAATGGTGCACACCAAGAATCATGTGGCTTCCCCCACAAACCACCAATAGAATAGCCAACCTCAATGTTGCAATTGGCCTCAGTTACATCATAATATAATATGAAATAAGGGATAATCCTCCTTGGTACAACATGATACTCATATAAAGTAAATAAGTACAAATCATAATGAAAAATTGTAACTTCTCCACCATTTACTTTGGTCCTTGAGCTGAAATGGCTCAACTGGAAATTCTCCCTCACCCCCAATGAGTAGGGAAGTGGCTGTGACATCCTCTCCATCAACATCCGGGATATGCATCTCTCCATATGCTGATATATATCCTGCTAGATTCCTTCCCAAGTGAACTCCTCCATCAAATAATGAAATGCTTCCAAGTGCATGGAAAGAAAGTCCACATGTGTTGCATGTAGTAGGTTCCTCTTGAGCTCAAAAACTATAGTCAAGAATACACTGCCATAAGAATAGATGACCTCATCAATCATCATGTATCTATCATCTCCATCCAGGTCATCAAGAATCATGCAAGCACCAAGATCCTTGGAGTACTCTACCAAGAGTTGAGACCTCCAATATGGATCAATCCTCCTAAGAGACAAAACTGAAGATCTGAAATGTGAAGCTCCCCACATGCTACTGTCTTCTCCTTTGACATACCTCATGCCAAAGTCATCCTCCAAATTACTTCCATGCCCATCATGTAGCTACTCATGCTCAAATAGAAGTGGTGACTTTTGGAAGTTGGCCTCTCATGAGAAGCTACCATCCAAAAAGAACCTCTTGATCTTGGCCAATGTAAGCATGAGTGACCTCCATCTACTCCAATGTATGGAGGATTCCTTCCTCAAAGGAAGTACCCTATGTTTCTCCAAATCCATGGAGCAACTCCCTTGCACCATGAAGGTGCCATCCTCCATCACTGCAAAAACTTTTGTTAGCGCATTATATGTAGTGAGAGTGGGTAATGCTGAAAATGGGAGGATGTCTCCCTCCTCCTTGAGTCTATCCCAAACTCTCTACGCTGTAATATGCCCCTCCAAGGTATCCTTCCCTCTGGAAGCTAAGATTGGTGCAACCCAATGGGAAACATCCATCATCATCTCCTGATATGGTGGTCTCCCTGGTGGAATGACTCCATGTAGTGAGACATCAATGTCAAGAGTAGATTGCACATATGGATGGACAACTTTGTCCCTACCTTCACTACGAAAATCAGTCTGCCTCTTCTTTTCATCAACCCTCTAAAATATATAGGGGTGTGTGTTCCTCATCACATGATGTTGGTCATCCTCCCTACCTCCTCCTTTTACCTGCATGGTTTCATAATCTGTCAATAATGGCACATGCTGATCATGGGTTGTGCCTTGATCTCTACATATGAGATCCTCGAGAATTTCTTGCAATGATAAAATAATCCCTCTTATGGGAGAAATTGATCCATCTACCTCTGCATGAGGTGCTAGATACACTTTAGATATGAAAACGTTGTTGCCCTCAAAAGATATGCCTAATACAAATCCAGGTTTAATAAAAACTCTTACAAAGAACCCGGAAAGGGTTTTCAGAAATACACTATATACAGGATGGGATCTAAAGATCAATGGCTAAATATTCACTGAAAACTGAAGAAAATGAGTGTAGAAGGCTTAAATATAACATATCTGATGTATATTCCCTTAAAGGTCTCCTCCCATGAAAGGCTAAACCCTTCAATCATAAGAAAACACTCCGAAGGAGCCACAAGATCCGTCACTGAAGCTACCCTCCAAAATAACGCAATCCCTAGCTGGAAAAACACTGGAAATGATGGGAAATAGTTGGTCTGATGCAAAATATCTGAAATATTCCCAAGATCTCTCCAAGATAATCTCCCAAGAGAAGGAAACCTTCCTCCTATGAGAAAATAGCTCAAAAAGTGGGTTTCTAACCCCTTCACTGCAACACCCTGCAACATAGCACAATAACTTGCAGAAACTGCGCTGATGAATAAATATGTAGCTTGGACTGAAAACATAAATGTGGAAATGAATACAATACTCTTCCAATAGGCCTCTCAAGTAAAGAGGTGGTATTTCCGCTCGGGAACACCCAATGCTAAACAACACAATAACCCTGATAAACAACAAGAGGAAGAAAAATTCTAAGCAGATCAATATCAAAATAAAAATCTAAAACATGACCCCATATGGCTGCCATCCTCTTCCTTAAATATAATATGAGCTTTCTTTTCCTTGGCCCCACTCAATTAGGTCATTTCCTTCATGAGATCCATCTCCCTCCAAAATTGTGTTATTCTTCATTTAATCTCCACTCCTCCATGACAACGCTATTGACTTGGTCAAAGTTGATTGAATCAACATGATCCCACTGTTCACACTTGGAGGTGATTTATTTGGATGTTGAAAAGGTCTCCTTTCACACTTGAAGTGTTTTTATTGCTGCTTAGGAGACTTATGGGCCTTACCACCCATTTATTCACCTACCTAGTGATAAATAAAACTATAATATTCCATTTAGCTTAAGGCTAAATGTTTTTGGAATATTACAAAAAGCCATCATATACTAATTAAAAATGAGTTCACCAAGACAACAAATGTACTCCATATTTACCATTTACTGCAATTAACATTGAGTTATCAGCTTCTAGCTACATAATATGTAGTAATACTTCCTGAAAAACAAGAAAGATCAAATCAAAAGACCAACCAATAATTAAATGGGGCTAGTACTTAAATGCATATAATATGAAAATCTAACTATAAATCTCACAATAATTACATCTATCCTACACCTACTACCAGTAATCAGTAATGTTTCAACCTACATTGTGTTAATACCAATGTTGCATTAATAGACATTGTAGATATGGCATGAACAAGCTCACTGAGAAACATTTCTTGGTCAATTTCCACAACACCCAATACAAATATTAGTGAATACATATGCCATCCTTTTCAACAAAATATCTTTAGCTTGTATCACCATTTGAGAACTTTGAATGGCCTCCAAAGAAATAAAAAATCAAATTAGCATTGGTAAAGAAATACATTTCAATCTTCTTCTCTCTGTCGAAAATCATATTCTCTTATCCATCATTCCTGGAAATGAAAGAAAAAATTTTCTTACCGCTGTCCAAAACATTTAACTTAATGGCATCAGTCAACTCTATAACTAAATTTGTTCTCTATGAAAATTTAACTTGTTTCATACATGCATTGTAAAATACAGAACTGGCATGTTAACTAAAATACTAAGATTGTGGCTACAAGTAATTTCCTAAAAAAAAGAACCAATGTCACCTTAGTCAATGAGTTTGTACAAAAAAACCTGAGAGCTATATGGACTTCTTGTTAGAAATATCCTTGTTAGCCTCACAATGAGAAGCATCCACTTCAGGAAATGACAGTAAGTGAATGGAATGGTGACCGTCTGATACCCAGAGCTTTTGCAATGCTAAAACAACTTCATCAAAATATAAGTGATGGTACTAGTATGTTATCACTAGATTTGATGGAAAGGGTAGCAAATGATGACACCTCTGGAAAAACTGCAAGCATATTAACTTTCATGTGGCACTTCAAATGTCTCAAACAACTATCTGCAACAACATCACGACCTTATCCTTTCTGACCCTCCCCAGTAGATACCAGATTGTGCAGGCTCAGAATATGTATGGCTCCCATTGAATCCAATACCACAAACCTCGTTTGGCTTAGAGTATGTATGGAGACTGCCCTTAATGACTTCCGTAATTGTTGGGATGACATGTCACTTTCCCTTTTTGCATACCTGAAAGGCACAAAAAAAAGAACTTCCCTTTCCGGAGGTATCCCTCACTTTTAAGGAGTATATACTCATAGTGGGAAAAGAGGATACATGAGAATAAATAGTCCCTTCTATGGGCTGGTTTCTTCCCATAACTGATGGAAAATTTCTAAATGAGGAAGTTGAAGCAAAACCTGACACTGAAAGAGGAGCAAGTGGTCGAGGTAAGGATGATGATGCCGAGGAGGATGAGAGTGACATATATGAAACTATGAAAGTTGTTGTTGAGCATACCACTCATCTAAGGCAAGCCTACCTTGACATATTTGGCCATTCCTCCTTTTAGATGCAAGAAAATTTTCTTCACACTCATGAAAAGAACTATTTACGAGGTTTCCTGCTCAAAAACATCATATATCAGAACAATTTACTCACAATAAAACTATTCCCAAGACTGAACTATCAGTTGATATGAAAGAAATCAACAAAGTTGTATTGCCTTTGGGATTTAAGGGATGCAAATACAAAGAGAGATGTTTAAATGCCTGTGAAACTGCATCATCATAAATCTTAAGGTAAGCCCAAAAATTGTACAAAACATAGAGGAAATATTTATTGTAACTCTTCTTTTGGATTAATATTTATAAAAATATAGTGATTAGGGATCAAGTAAATCTTATACTAATCTAACCAAAAAAAATTACATTATAGTGATTATGGATCAGGTAATTCATGCACTAATTAAATAAAAATATTTTACATGTTTTTCCACAAAATCACCATAGCTAAGAATATTGTGTGGAATTATAGGATTGCAGAGTTCTTTGAGCATGGGTTGATGTTGATAGAATATCCTATCTATTTCCCTGCCTTGTTGGAAAGGAATATTTCCTAAAATGGTTGATCCAACAGGCAGGAAGGAATGTTGGGCATTCTAAGGAAAATATGGAGCATAGAAAACATTCACAAGGCTGTCGCTAATCCATTCCAATTGTGAAAACTAATAACCTTTTAGATCAAATTTGGCTATGCAGATCTTAGCCAAAATGGCTATCTTTAGGAGAAATAGATTCCCTTGAGATGAGAGCCAAACCAAGCATGATTGTATTCATCGCTTATATATAGAAGGGGGGAAATCAAAACAGAAGGGGACCATTTGATTGCCCTGTGGCTCCACGATTTCTAAGCATGCACTACCCATAGGTTTATTTTCATCAAGCTTCCATTTAGACATTAAAAAGAACAAAGCAACATGAAAGAAGCATTTAATAAATTAATGAAGCTATATCCATCCAACAATCAGGATAAACTAAATTTTCATTGAATTTGAACAATTTTTAACCTTGGACAATACAAGAAAAAATTTCAAATCCATTTGATCACCATAAACAAAACAATTCTAGAGAAACCAACTTCAATTCGTCTCGAGAGTGGAAATGAACTGAGAAAACATTAAATATTTGACAGAAAAATAAGGAAATATGCAAGTCAATTCGATATCCACAAAAGGAGAAATCTTAGACTTACCGACTTCAATTCCCCTTTTTGTGCTTCCATTGTTTTTCACATAAGGAAAGGTCTTTGTTCCTTGGACCAAACCTGTACACACAATTTTAGAATTGGTGCAGTTGCATCTAATACCATCCACCCAATTGGCTACAAAATCTATAGATCTATTACCATTAGATGCCAAGCTCCCCCATTGTATTGACTTCTGATGTAAAACACCAAGTGTTTCTCCATTGCAACGGGCCCCTGCAGAATTTGACCATATTTCGCCATTGTTTTTTTAAATAATTCTTCCATTGAAACTCCTTATCACTCCATTCTAGGAAGCCCCTTGAAATCTAGCCCTGTTTCACCATAATCCAATCCATAATCTAGTCCCCTGACCAAAATGTTCTTTGGACGATCTACAGATGCTGAACTGTTGATCTCTATTTTGCAGGCTTTGTTAAGTCTATGTCTTTTACAAAATAAACAACAACCATTTCATCGCCATTGCACCGGCCACTCGACAAAATTGTATCATCCAGACATTATCCACTTTTTTCATAACAAACTCCACTTGAAATTCAGTGGATTTGGTCTTTCCCTTGATGCTCTTTGTCACAATTTCTGCAGAAATCAACTGAAAATTTCTCTGATCCAAATCCCCAAATCTATCCCCATTTGTCAACACATCATCTACGCTCCTTTCACACATGGAAACCCTGTAATGTATAATTTTTTCTTCTTTCCCTTGACCTTTTTCTTTCCCTTGACCAGAGGCCACAGGGGCCAAACCTTGATCCCATTGTCCTGCCCCAACAACATATGTTCAAGCGAAAGCCAAGTTGAGTAAATGGGGCAATTGCGATCAATGACACAACACTTAATAAAACTAATACATACCATATTCCTATGTTCAAAACCCTCACCCTTAAATTTTTAAATACCTTTCTTGTCCTTGAGCTTGGCAACCATGACCCATGTTTTCCCTTCAAAACCGTATTTTTCCTTCAGAACCCGAGTACATAGACAACACATTCACCGACGTCGCGATCTTCACCGAAAATGCATGTACCAATTCCACAATCTCAAGTTTTTTCAAACCCTCAAAGCCTTTTGAAGCTCTCACCTCAATACCCGCATGGATAAAACCTAAACTCAAATATGGATTTGAAGCCGAGCTCTATCACACCAGCCGAACCCTCAAAACCATGCAGGATCCAGTGCTATCGAGAATTGCGGATATAAAAATGATGGCTCCTGCAACCTTTTTTGGCCTGTTGGTCACTCGGGGCTTTACGAGGTGCAGAAAAAATGTGTCTAATGTGGGAGCCATGATTTAGGTTGTTGTAGAAGACAGAGACTTCAAATAATACAGAAGGTATGCTGAATCCGAAAGCATCAAGGCCAGGGATTCTGAGTTTGGATCTAACCACAACTTGACCACTTGTGATGGGTGGGTTGACTCAGTCAGGGTCAGCTTGCTCGCCTGCATAACATCCCCGCAATTTATTCGCCTGCTCTTGGAAGTGTGAGGACCATCAGTTCTAGGGATCCTTAGAGATCTTCGACTTCTGCCTAATTTCTGAAATATGTCATCGCACAAATTTTTGGGTATTTTTTCACTTTTTTCATTGAACTACAGACCAGATGAAGAGGCGATGTAGGAGTGCAACATGACAATCATATGGAAATTGATCTCAAGCGCTTATCACGACTCACGACCAGAGAGTTTAAGCGACTTGCATGCTCAACAGTGCTTTGAATTGTTCAATTAATTGTATTTTCATTCCTAATTATTATGATTTTATTGTTATGAATGTATTTTGGAAATGGATGAATTTTATTAGTGAAAGGTATCATGGTATTGTATATTTTAATTAATATTTTACTTTTAGGAATTAGTGAAAGGTATCATGGTATTGTGTATTTTAATTAATATTTTACTTTTATTTGTCTATTTTCGAAATGTGTAGAAAGGATTAAGGATTGTTGGAAAGCATATGAGTAGGATTTTGATAAATTTTAAAACATTAATTGAGAAATTAATTAATTTGACATTTTTACAATATTGAAAAGGGACATCAAAATATTTTTAATTTTAGTTTTTATAGCTTATCAAGTGATTCAAATTATGAATTATTTTAATTTTATTATAAAAAATATTAAATTGATTTTTTTTTTCAATTTTATATTTTAAAATTAATATCAACAATAAATTATATATTCAATATTTCAAAATAAATGATAACATATGTAGATATGATATTTTTCAAAAGTGAAATTTCTTTTTTTTTTTATCTCAACAAACATTATAAGATGGCCTTAACTTTAATTATACTCTTCCCTAATTTATATAAGAAATTCACATTAAAAATGACAAATGTATCATTGCATGGCTTGGCTCGTGCACAAACAAAGACAACTAAAATTTCAACTATTTTCTTTCAAAATAAATTGCATATTGTTTTAAAATTTATAAACATGCTAAATAGTGTGATTAGTTGGAAGTTTTATCCATGGCGAGGATGAAGTTATTGTTCTTCACTCCATAATTTTTCGTAAATTAAAATACTTCATATTCATATAAGAATAGGAGATTTACTTTGATAGATTAAACATCAAATTTACATACTTCTAAAAGAACTAGCTTCTCCAATGATCACAAGATTCCAGAACCACAAAAACACTATTACAATAATAACAGAGTCTCATTTCAACAACAAATAAAGATTTGCATCAAGAGTTTAGGCCCCTCATAAAATGACACAATTCTAGAGAAAGAGTGCACATAAAATGAAAATGAATGTGCTTCAGTGATAGTTGCATTGAAAACGAAAATAAAATAGAGCTCTAAACCTAGAAAAGAGCATCCTTTGATAGAGGGAAACATTAGTAAATCATAGTCTTCCTCAGTGACCTCTACACAAAACCACTTCTTCCATCTAGCATGAAAATAGTAACCACTTTCTCAGAGGTGAACATACTCATCCATCCCAAAACAAGCCAAGTTGAAATAATATGTTGGAACAAGCTTAATTTTCCAAAATTCAAGTTACAGGTGCCCATAAAATCAGAGGAAATAGAGTATACTTTTATGCTAGCACCAAATCCCAAGGATCATGAAAACATAAACATAAATCGCCAACAAAATACCAGGTAAGCACAATATTGACAACAATAATGGGAATCCTCCACTTCCAGAGAATGTATAATGAGACCAAATGAAGAGCCACTCTAGATACTCTCTACACCATCGACAAGACCATAAATATTCATACAATCTCATACAGGTGACAATAAAACATGATTTCCATGCTTGAGGTCTACAAAACATGTCGAGAAAAGTGGATTATCATACTATATGTAGCCATGAGCCATTTAAACTAAAAATGGCAACAAAAACTCTAAATTATACCATCCCTAAACTTGATTATAGGAAATAATAATAAAAATTTGTACATGATCAACTGGAGGATCAGTAAGGTCCTTGGAGGTAGAGTCAATAACTAGAAAACCTTCAACACGAGCCAATTAGGAGTCCAAACTATTGAAATAGTATTGTAGGTTGCAAATCATTCTTTTTAAATCTTCAAGGGAAGAAAATAGATTATAGACCTCAACTTGTTTATCTTGAAGTACTAGGTGAAACAAAGTAGCCATCTGTTGGTGAAAGGCCAACGAGTTGTGATACAAAATTTGTTTCTTTTGAGGTTTTCCAGGGTCTGGAATCCATTTAAAATCCTCGCCCATCACCTAAAAATATAATTGATAAGGGATACCCTCAACCTCTTTACTTTCCAACAATAAAATCTCTTTTCAAACTTCCAAAGGAACGACATCGAAGAAGGTGATCATTAAGTCAAGAACAAGCAAGAAGAGAAATAGAGATTGATACTAGTTAGAAGTGATTCCATTGAATGATAACTACAAACCCCTATCCATTGAATAAATTTTTATAATATAGTGGTGGTTAGGGGATAATTTCATCTATATATCTCTATAGATGTATTACGACATCATTCTTGTTATGGATCAAAGTCTTGAGCATCGATTCTTCAAGGAGGGTTGGGTGGTCGAAAGAAAACGAAAGATTAGAGACCCTGAGGATGTATAATACCCTAATATAAAACATTATTTTAAGATCAATGCTTCAAAGCATGAGACTTTAACTAAGGATTGATGGCGATTTGAACAACCAACATAAATGTTTCAAACAAAATAGGTATATATGTAAGCCATACCTCTTGCAATCGAGTGGCATCTAGGGTGTTGAAGATCCTTATAAGAGTCCCCTTTGTACTAGTAGTCGCAAGGAGGCTTCCATCAAGGTGAGCACAAAGCAGGCGATGTCAGAGTCATGGGTAGCTATGAATCTGGTTATCTTAAGACCATAGTGCTCGACTCTCATCTGCCCACGTTGCAAGCCTGAGTAGGAAAATACGAAGCTATTGATTGCATGAGAAACAACACACACACCCTTAGGGTTTTCCATAATCTTAATATGGTGCACCAGCTTCAAATCCATGAAATTGTACACAAAAATCTTATGCTCCAACACCACCACAATCCAATCTCATCCTAGCTTCACGGCTTGAACCTCAGACCTGAAGGATAATTCCATAAAACAATGGTTCTAATGATCATCCCAGATCATGACCTTATTGGGCGGGTAATGGGGATTCGAAACCCCGCCCACGAGGGCCAAAATATTACATTGAAATAAGATATCCACAACACCAATATCACCATTTTGAATTCCCTTCTAAGGGTTTCTCTAAATGGATCACAGTTGTAAACCTAGAAACCTTGCTCTGTACCACAGACAAAACAACCAAAGTTCATCCTAGAAACTCTCCTCTGTGCCATAGGAAAAACAACCGATGTAAAACTTAGAAACCCTATTCTCAGCCACAAGAAAATATGCTGAAGTCCTGGTTGAAAAATACGTAAAGAAATGAGGATTAATCACTGGAAGTCTCTGGGTAAGACAACGATTTTGGATTTGGATCGGGAGATGGGACAAACAGGGGTAGGGCGGTGGAAAATTGTATTATCACCTTCAATACAAAATAAAAAGAAAACGAACATGAAAATGAAAAAAACTAGACCCAACCAAAACAAACCCAAGATGTTTTATCTTTAGTATTTTCCTCATATTCACTTGCATGAGGGATAGCAATTTCTTAAATAATTTTCCCATTAAAAGAATACGATTTTCATTGTTGGCTAATATGGAAGGTCAAGTGGCGAATATATATATTGGATTGGTTTGTTATTTCTTGTGTTTGTTATTGTTTGGAAGGAATTTTGTTAGCATTATTGATATTATTCTATTGGGTATAGAATTGGAATCTTTTTATTTGTAACTTAGCGAAATGGAAAATATGTGGAGACAATCTCCATTCTTCTTCTTTCATCGGGCCATGTAAAATAAATGAATCAAATAGTCTCAACGCCTTAGAGAAGGAAAGTTTAGAAAAATAATTAGCATGAACAAACAAATAATCCAATGATCTGAGCTAAGAGGGGTCTCCCTTTGTAAACAAGCATCCATAGGCTTGTTAGAGATAGTATGAATTTTTACTAGAAGGTGAGTAGTCTTCACATCACCAACCACATCCAATATAAAGGTACCAACCCCTACAATACAAATGATGTCTCCAAATAAGGTGTAATCAATACCAATAATATCATATTATGAAATTATTAAAATATTATTTACAAAGTATGTTTCCATACATCTGTGATAGAAACATTCATTATGGTTAGCAAAAGGAAGTATTTTTGAAGGCCTCAAGAAACCCCCTTGAAGGAGACATGAAGGGTTTGAAACCATATAACACAAGTTGATCTATGAACCCTAGTTTTGCAACCCTTGGAATAAAGGTTACTAGTCAATAGTCTAATCTCATATGATATCCTAATCTCAGATCAATCTTCGAGAAAATTGTTGTTCCCTTCAATTGATCAAACAAATCATCAATCCCTGACAACGAATACTTATTCTTAATGTTCACCTTGTTCAATTGCATATAAAAAATGAACAAACCTAAGAGTACCATCCTTCTTCTTCGAAAACTATATTTGCCTGCCCCATGGTGATACACTTGGCCTAATGTATGCCTTGTCCAACATTTCCTTCAATAACAAATTTAGCTCTACCAACTGTGGAGTGATCATCTTGTCTGGTTTTTTTTATGTTGGTGTTGCCCCTGGGACCTAATAAATAGAAAAATACACTTCCATGTGAGGTGAAAACTCTAAAATATCTACAGGAAATAGATCCTAAAACTATTGTAAAACCGAGTACTTTCTCAAGACATCAACATCCTCAACTTCCTTATCATTGTCACTACAAATATGTATTGCAAATAACACACACCTGTTCCTACAACTACACTTCTTCTGCATAGTTGTCACCATTCTAACTAATTTTTCATTCTTCTCACCTTTAAAGACTCTTTGTTCTCCATTGTCATCTAAGCACTCAATAACTTTGTCATTGCAGACCACTTTGGTCCTATGGAGATACAACCAGTCCATACCCAAAAGCATGTTATACGAACCCAATGAAAATACATTCCAATGTGTTGATGTAGACATACCATTCAACTCAAATGAAGCTCTTACCCAATGATGAACTTGCTTGTTTGTACCTGTATTCAACTACACTAACCAAGACTCTGCATTTGCTTCTTTATTCAAACCACACTTATCCACCAGGTCATGATTAACATAAATATAATGATCTAGGGCCAATAAAAATAGAAAAAAATTGATCACAAAGCTTACCATCCATCTCCATAATAGATGCTTGGTGATCTTCCTTCTTGTTATCCAACGCTGCATAGATCCGAGGAACACTTTATCCAACATCCCCTGTTGGAAATATGATGCAGAGTGTTGTCCTTGATGGCAACCCACTGAATGAAGATGAAGACATGCGACTGTTGACATGTGTTGTCCTTGATGGCAATCCACCTGATGAAGTTATTCTTGACTTGATGGACTTGGTAAATGATGTAAATCTGATGTGATATGATGCTTGTTGACAATATTATGCTAAGTGTTGTCCTTGAAAGGAAACCCACTTGATGAAGATGATGGCAACTTACTTGATGAAGTTGTGCTTGCTAGAATATGTTCTTGATGAAGAAAATATGATGTATCTACAGTGTGTACAGAAGGCAATGAAGAAAGGAATTCAGAATGTGCTCAAAGTATGATGAAAAAAAAATTATGTCTCTATGAATACGTGGATATGTCTAGGGGAAGTCGCGTATGCACGCGGGAAAGAACGTGATAAGTCGCGTATGGGAAAAAGCGCTCAAAAAGTGCAAATCCAGGGGCCCGTGGTATTGAAGGCTCATGGTATTGATGACTCGTGGTATTGAAGACTCGTGGTATTGAAGGCTCATGGTATTGATGACTCATGGTATTGAAGACTCATGGTATTGAAGACTCATGGTATTGAAGGCTCATGGTATTGGTTTGACTCGTGGTATTGAAGGCTCATGGTATTGGTTTGGCTCGTGGTATTGAAGGCTCATGGTATTGTTTTGGCCTGTGGTATTGAAAAAGATAAACCTATATAAGGAGAAGAAATTCATTGTGCAAATCATGAGTGTGAGAGCAATATGTCTGAGCTTGAATGAATACTTCTCTCTGAAGTATATCTGAATGGAAAGGGTTACACTTGAATGATAAATCTGAATGTATGATGCACCAATGATGAAGAAGGGGATCTAGATCTGAATTTCTCTTGTATTTGCTAGATATGATTATGGAAGGCTTAGATCTGTGATGAGGCGAGCATCTAGGCGAACATCTGTCTGAAGCAAAAGGGTAGATCTGAACTGAATATCTGATCTGATGAAGTATGCTGCTCTGTAATGATTGAAGATCTATACGCTACTTCGCCACGGAGGAAGCGCGTATGCAAACTAGGGTTTGCTGAAGCAAAGGGTATGAAATATCTGATCTGTTCTGCTATGTTTCTGCTATCTGATCTGTGTTGTTAAGTATCTGTTGGTGATGAATGTTTGTGCTTAAAATTTTGGAAAGGGTTCAGTCTGGAAATATGATGAAACGTGGTCTACAAGTGTTGTTCTATTGAAGTTGTTGGATCCAGTGTGAAAATTGATGAAACGTGGTCCAAGGTGGTGCTGAGGGTTGTAGCCTTCAGTCAGGGGGTTGTAGCTCCCTTCCAGGTGAGGCTGGTAAACGAGATCGAGGGGGTCGTAGCTCCCTTCCAGGAGAGGCTGGTAAACGAGTCAGGGGGTTGGAGCTCCCTTCCAGGAGAGGCTGGTAAACGAGCGCAGGTGGGTGCCTGCGTGCTGGTCAAGTCTGCGCCAGCACATATGTTGTAAGATGTTTTCTCTATAATAAAATATTGAAGGCTGAGCAACTGCAGCGGTGGTTTTCTCCCGTCTTGGGTTTCCACCTAAAAAATCCTGGTGTTCATGTGTGATGCTTTGTGTGATGGTTTATTCTGTTCTTACTGCACATGTTTGCTGTTTATAGAACATCTAATGGATGAATGATGGAATGATATAAGTGAAGAACTAATGGCATAATTAGATCTCTGTGTATACGCTAGTTTTATGAAGGATATCCGCGTGTATACGCTAGTTGGCTTCAGGAAAGTAGCGTATGGGTTTTAAGGAATGAAAAAGTAAAAAGATTTGATTATGCAGTAAATACTGATTCACCCCCCCCTCTCAGTATTTTTCCCAACAATTGGTATCAGAGCAGGTCCTTCTGCAGAAGCTTGATCACTTGAAGGAGATATGTCACAATGGGAAAGAAGCAAAAGAAGAAGGCTACTGAAAAGGAGATATCACAGAAAACTTGTGCAGCAGAAAATAAAGAAGATAAATCAGGTATTGATAGTTGTTCTTGTGACTCACTTTCTGGTGCATGTAATGATGAAGATAGTGTAAGTAAAGTCTTGGATCTGAAGGAAGCTATCAAGAAAATTGAAGATCAACAAAGATCATTTAATAAAAGTGAAGCTATTTACAAAGAGATGATCTCTCAAATGGAAAGACAAATAGAAATGCTGAATGGACAGGTGGACAAATATCAAAGGTTCCATACTTATGCATCTAATCGAATGACAAGACTTGAAGCAGAAATCAATGAATCAAGCAAGAAAAATGAAGGACTTGAAGCTGCAATCATCTCTCTACAAACAGATAGTGAAGCATCAAGTAAGAAGAATGAGGAACCTCTACCATCATTTGAAAAGAATAAGGGTCTTGAAGCAGAAATCATCTCTCTCAAGAAAGATCTGGAAAAATCAAAGAAGAAGAATGAAGAGCTGGAACAAACATGTGAAGAAAACGAAAATTGGCTGAAAAAGGAGATTCTAAATATGAAGCATCAAGTAGAAGATGGAAGAAGGAAAGAAGAAAGCATGACAAAGCAATGTCAAGACTTGGAGGTTGAGGTAAACATTCTCAAAGGTAAATTAGAAGAAAAGGTTAAACTTTTGAGGTTTCAAGATAGTACTAAGATTCTGGATAATATTCTTAGTAGTCAAAGGTCTCCTTCTATCAAACTTGGTCTTGGTTTTCATGAAACGGTCAAAGGAGAATCTAGTTCACAAGGGAAGGCTAATGATTCAAAGGAAGACAATGCAAAATCTGAAGTGTTGAAAGAAACAAAAGGTCAACCAACAGTCATGAATTCTCAAAGGAAATCATTCAAGAACGTTGAATGTTTTAAATGTCATAATTATGGGCATGTTGCAGCAAATTGCAGGAGCAGATCATTTCAGCCACAAACAAACAAATTCTACTCAGAAAGGTACTCTAGCTTCTTCAGGGGATATTGTTTTTCATGTAACAAGTATGGACATAAAGCAGCTGATTGTAAAAGGAGGAAGAATAGAGATACTCATTATGATTCTTATGTTTATTTCTCTGGCCACATGAGATGTTATGCTTGTAATAAGTATGGACATGTAGAAAAAGAATGCAGGATGAACAGATCTGGGAGAGTGGACAATTTTCAGCACACTGTTGGAAAGCTCAAGCAAATTTGGAAAAAGAAGGAGGACCGATCAGAAACGTAGGGAATTCAGACCCTACTGCAGTCATTCACTTCTGGAAGCTTACTTCTCTGATTGACTGCAGGAATGATGTGGGATACATTATGAAATTTAGTAATGTATCATCACAAGGGGAGCAATGCATGATGACTCTCATGGTTGATTTGATTATTCTAGTTATGTTTACTTCTGACAGCGCATCTGATGTGGAAAGGACAGGTACAGAAGGTACAAGCTCAGGAAGAAATGAAGGAAGATGGAAATTTTCTATGCTTCACTTTCCATACGCAGGTTCCATTAACTAAAGTCGGGTATACACGCGAGTTCCAGAAGACGCAGTCGCGTATGTATTGATGATAAGAAAATTTATCTGATAGCTGAAGATCTGAAGCAGAGGTCCAGCGGGAGCATCAGTCTGACTGCTGATGATTGCACTGTCAGCATTATTCTGGTTATACTCATGATAATGAAATGATACATGGGTTCTGGTGTTGAAAATTATGGATGAAGCCTGGTTGCTTTATGATGAAGAGCATTCGTTGTTGAGATGAAAGTCTTATAATTCAGAAATGAGGACAGATCATGCAGAGATTGTTGCTAATAACTTACTATTGAAGGTGTTTCAGATTGCACAAGTTAAGGAAGAGCACTGGTTTAGGGGGAGCAGCAGGTTGAATACTAATGATTGCATTGTTGGCAATATGATTGCTTATTCTTTGGTCCTTATGATACTCATGCTCAAATAATGATGACTTGGTACATAGATTATTATGATGAGAATTTGAGCCCTGATTGCTGATAAGTATCTTTTGTGCTCACATATGGATGACTTGGATGTCGTTGTTACTATGGTTGAGATCTTTTGCCTTCATATGTTGCTTCATGTTAAATCTTGAAGATCATGGTGATATTGGACCACATGGATGATTGCCTGACTCATATTTGAAGATGTTGTTTTGGTATGATAATCTCTCTTGGAAAGAATATGTTGATGCTGCAAAGAGTTTGAAGACTTGGTCACTATTATGCTACAACCATTGGATGACGCTTGAAGACACAACTACATTGTCCTATCTGTCTGCTCTCACTTGTTCCAGGGAAGCATTTGAATTTCACAAATTGAAGCTGGAGTTATCTCTGTCTGTCAGAAGAACAAATCTACTTAAATGCAGAAGATTGACTTTGGATACGCGGGTTTCATGAAACACAGTCGCGTATGTACGCGAGTTCACGCACAGAAAACCACGTATGTCTGATTGCTGACAAATTTTTGGTTGGTTCAGCTCTCTTCAGCACAGCTGCAGTGCTGTTTGGTATCTCTGATACTGTTTGGTATCTCTGGTGGTGTTCCAGTTCTCATAATTTTGTTTCTAATGTTTTGATGAAGATGCCTTGATGATTTGTTGGTGGAAGTTTTCAGGATGCACAAACTAAGGGGGAGCCTTAGTCATATGAAAAGGATGCATGGATGCACAGATTCAGGGGGAACATTAGTGTTGCTGAGTATAATGCATTGTTGGCATTATGATGGTTATGTTATATGATCTCTCTTGAGGTCTTCTTGGTGTTGGTCATAAATGGTCATATTTATATTTTGGTGAAAAGGTCTTGTTGAGACCCATGTTGTAAAATTGTAATATTCAGTCATGTAAGGACTTGTCAATTTGTAAACCCACTTGGTTGGGTAGCTGAGTCATGTTTGTAAACCCACTTGGTTGGGTATCTGAGTCACATTTGTAAACCCACTTCGTTGGGTACTTGACTCTTCTATGTAAATCCACTTGGATGAATCTTTGATGTAAGTATGAGTCATTGGTGATAGGAATGCCATAGAGTCATGGACTTCATTGAAAAATATGTTTGAAGTTTCAGCATGAACTCAGGGGGAGCTTGGTCACTTCAGTATACATCAGATCTGCAGAACACTTCTTCTACATGAGGAGAAAAGGGGGAGAGTATGTTGTTGTTGATCCGCCTGTTGCCCTTGATGTCAAAGGGGGAGAGTGACATAGTGTTTGAATGAAGATAATGATGTGCCCTTTGCCCTTGATGTCAAAGGGGGAGAGTAACATGGTGTTTGAATGATGCCAAAAATGGAGAGAGTGACATGGAAAATAGGGAGAATGACATGGTGTCATTGTACTCTTATTGTACTTATCTGTTGTGGTAACCAAACACCATCATGGTTGCCATCAAGTCCAAAGGGGGAGATTGTTGGAAATATGATGCAGAGTGTTGTCCTTGATGGCAACCCATTGAATGAAGATGAAGACATGCGACTGTTGACATGTGTTGTCCTTGATGGAAATCCACCTGATGAAGTTATTCTTGACTTGATGGACTTGGTAAATGATGTAAATCTGATGTGATATGATGTTTGTTGACAATATGATGCTAAGTGTTGTCTTTGAAAGGCAACCCTCTTAATGAAGATGATGACAACTTACTTGGTGAAGTTGTGCTTGCTAGAATATGTTCTTGATGAAGAAAATATGATGTATCTACAGTGTGTACAGAAGGTAATAAAGAAAGGAATTCAGAATGTGCTCAAAGTATGATGAAAAGAGTATGTCTCTATGAATACGTGGATCTATCTAAGGGAAGTCGCGTATGCACGTGGAAAAGAACGTTCCTAGTCACGTATGGGAAAAAGCGCTCAAAAAGTGCAAATCCAGGGGCCCGTGGTATTGAAGGCTCATGGTATTGATGACTCGTGGTATTGAAGACTCATGGTATTGAAGACTCGTGGTATTGAAGGCTCATGGTATTGATGACTCGTGGTATTGAAGACTCATGGTATTGAAGACTCATGGTATTGAAGGCTCATGGTATTGGTTTGACTCATGGTATTGAAGGCTCATGGTATTGGTTTGGCTCGTGGTATTGAAGGCTCATGGTATTGTTTTGGCCCGTGGTATTGAAAAAGATAAACCTATATAAGGAGAAGAAATTCATTGTGCAAATCATGAGCGTGGGTGCAAGATGTCTGAGCTTGAATGAATACTTCTCTCTGAAGTATATCTGAATGGAAAGGGTTACACTTGAATGATAAATCTGAATGTATGATGCACCAATGATGAAGAAGAGGATCTAGATCTGAATTGCTCTTGTATTTGCTAGATCTGATTATGGAAGGCTTAGATCTGTGATGAGGCGAGCATCTAGGCGAACATCTATCTGAAGCAAAAGGGTAGATCTGAACTGAATATATGATCTGATGAAGTATGCTGCTCTGTAATGATTGAAGATCTATACGCTACTTCGCCACGGAGGAAGCGCGTATGCAAACTAGGGTTCTTTGAAGTAAAGGAGTATGGAAATATACGTACATTATAGCTATGTTTATAACTATACGTCTGTGTTGTTAAGTATACGGTAGTGATGAATGTTTGTGCTTAAAAGTTTGGAAAGGGTTCGATCTGGGAAATATGATGAAACGTGGTCTACGAGTGTTGTTACTATAGAAGTTGTTGGATCCAGTGTGAAAATTGATGAAACGTGGTCCAAGGTGGTGCTGAGGGTTGTAGCCTTCAGTCAGGGGGTCGTAGCTCCCTTCCAGGTGAGGCTGGTAAACGAGATCGGGGGGTCGTAGCTCCCTTCCAGGAGAGGCTGGTAAACGAGTCAGGGGGTCGTAGCTCCCTTCCGGGAGAGGCTGGTAAATGAGCGCAGGTGGGTGCCTGCGTGCTGGTCAAGTCTGCGCCAGCACATATGTTGTAAGATGTTTTCTCTATAATAAAATATTGAAGGTGAAAACAGCAACTGCAGCGGTGGTTTTCTCCCGTCTTGGGTTTCCACCTAAAAATCCTGGTGTTCATGTGTGATGCTTTGTGTGATGGTTTATTCTGTTCTTACTGCACATGTTTGCTGTTTATAGAACATCTAATGGATGAATGATGGAATGATATAAGTGAAGAACTAATGGCATAATTAGATCTCTGTGTATACGCTATTTTTATGAAGGATATCCGCGTGTATACGCTAGTTGTCTTCAGAAAAGTAGCGTATGGGTTTTAGAGCATGAAAAAGTAAAAAGTTTTGAATATGCAGTAAATACTGATTCACCCCCCCCCCCCCCCCTCTCAGTATTTTTCCCAACATCCCCCACTTTCTGTGCTTCCTGAGAACACTAAATTTGCAGTATACCACCTTGATGTCATGTACCAATACTAGTCATGTTGTACCTTTCTTCGTTCCCTAGGTTGATGTTCATATATAGATATTTCTCCTCCAGGTCACTGAAAAAATCTCTACACCTTGTCATGTGGAACGATGCACCTAGGTCCAAGTACCACACAGTTCCCATCATTGTGATGGACATGCATGCGATAAGGGTAAATTCAAGCTCAAAATGTGAAGCCAAGGCTTCACTTGTTGCTCCTCCTAAGGTATTCTTGCTTTCCTTTTTCTGTGGACACTTCATGGCATAGTGCCTGTATTCATGACAATGGAAGCATTAACTTTTTAACAAAACTTTCATCTTTCCCCATTGGATGGATTCTGGTTTGGCTTGAGATTTCTTCCCTTTTCCCTTCTTTCCCTTTCCAACCAATGCAATTTTTTCTTCACCCTTTCCCTTGGTTGAGGTCCCATCTCTGGTATTTCGCCTTATTCCCATTGCAAAACTGACCTTCCACTAGTTCCTCCAACAGTTAGAAGTAGTTTAACTGAAAACAACTTGAGATAATTGACTTTGATTTCTAAAAATTAGCAACACATCCTTAATTGAACTCTAACTCCTCCAACTCTAATTTACTGAGTAAACTAGGTGACACAAGCCATGTCACACAAGTTAACTACATCCAAGTTGTGTGTTGACGTGGAAATTCAAATTTTCTCAATTTAATCAAGGAAAATTCAAATTTAGAATTTCTTGTTGCATTTTTCAACAATATTTCAGGTGAATGTAATCCATGTTGTCAATGACAGTCAGGGGTTCCAACATAACAATGTGTTGATAACAACAACCAACGGATAAAATTAGCATTCAAAATAAATAAAACATTGAAAAAAAACATATTGAAACACAATCGATGGAGATCTTGAAAAGTACTCCACCTATGTTACTTCCTATTCATGTTCATTGAAAGTTCCTCCATTTCTTCTCTCATGAAGCACACCTCTGTTGTCGGTCTCCATTGCCCTAAATCTCATCAGTTGTTGTCAGCCTCCATCAATCTGCTTCCTGAATAACCCATCAATATTGTAAAGACATGTTGAATAATGTAAGGAGATTAAGAAAATGGTTGGAGAAAGTTCTCAGGAGTATGATGAAAAATTTCAAAACTTTATCAACAAAATCTCTTATACTATCCATGAAACTCAACAAAAAGAATTATCAATTCAATTTTTTTTGCTCTTTAATGGTGTACCATTAATGCAATAGTTGTGGGTGACATAGAGATATGTATTATCTTAGGTCATGATGATAGAATCTTGTAGGGTGAACATCCATTTTACTAAAAATTTCATGCTTGGTAGGATCTAAGAGAGAATTATGTAAGGAGTTCCTTCTAGGTAAAGGACATGGGTATTAATATTGTTAAAGGGGGTGGCCTACAAGGATACATTGGTATTAACTCTTGCAATCGAGTGGTGTCTAGGGTGTTGAAGATCCTTACAAGAGTCCCCTTTGTACTAGCAGTTGCAAGGAGGCTGTCATGAAGGTGAGCGTAAAGCAGGAGATGCGAGAGTCATGGGAAATTACGAATATGGTTCTCTTGAGACCATAATGCTCGACCCTCATATGCCCACGTTGTAAACCTAAGTAGGCCAACACGAAGCTATTGGGAGCATGAGAAACATCACACAAACCCTTAGGGTTTTCCATCATCTCAATATGATGCATCAACTTTAAATCCATGAAATTGTACACAAATCTCGTGCTCCAACAACACAACAATCCATTATGTCTTAGCTTCATGGCTCGAACCTCATACCTGAAGGGTAATTCCCTAAGACAACGACTCTAATGATCATCCAAGATCATGACCTTATTGGGCAGATTCTAGGGATTTGAAGCCCCACCCATGAGGGCCAAAATATTACATCGAAATAACATCACCACAACACCAATACCGCCATTATTGAATTCCCTTCTAAAGGTTTCTCTGAATGGATCACATTTGTAAACCTAGAAACCATGCTTTGTGCCACAGATAATACAACCGAATTCCATCCTAGAAACCCTCCTTTGTGCCACATGAAAAGTAGTCAAAGTCCAACTTGGAAACCCTACTCTGAGCCACAAGAAAAACAACATAAGTCTTGGTTGAATGATACGTAGAGAAATGAGGATTATTATCTGGTAGTCTCTAGGGAAGACATTGAATTTGGATCTGGATTGAGAGAAGGGTCAAGAAGGGGCACAACGGTGAAAAAATCATATTATCACCTTCCATAAAAAAGAAAAGAAAAATAAAATGAAAATGAAAACCCACTAAAACAAACCCGATATATTTTATCTTTGGTATTTTCCTCCTATTCACTTGCATGAGGGATAGTAATTTGTTGTAGCTTTTTCCCATTAAAAAAATATGATTGTCATTGTTGGCCTATATGGAATGTCAAGTGGCTAATCTAGATTGGCTTGATATGTTATTGATTGTGTTTGTTATTGTTTGGAAGGAATTTTGTTAGAATTATTGATATTTAACCAAATTATTAATTGGCATGATAAAACACATGCATAAATATATTATAATAAGGAAAAGTTACCAGTTCTTGACTATTTGAGCATTTTTAGTTCATGTATGTAGCTTATTTGTTTTTTTAGTTCTCCAACCATGGAATCGTAAGCACCAATGCCTGGAGGTGACCTAGAATGGATTGAATGATATTAAATAACTAATGGAATAAGGTTCCATGGAGGAAGCACATGTGTTAAAGAGGGAAAAATAGGATTTTAATTAAAATGCAATCATTAAGAAGGGGTGGATGAATATAATGAAGGGGATTCATCACAATACTTTAGAAATGAAAATGGGTATCAGTGAGGATGAAAACATAGAGGCACAAGTAAAAGAGTTCAAAAGGTTTCAAAGGTGTCAAGAGAA
Organism: Pinus albicaulis; assembly: GCA_034641835.2. Classification (NCBI taxonomy): domain Eukaryota; kingdom Viridiplantae; phylum Streptophyta; class Pinopsida; order Pinales; family Pinaceae; genus Pinus; species Pinus albicaulis. The sequence continues at coordinate 783,770,016 of CM076570.1, forward strand.
TACCAAACATTTGTTCAAATGAGGGGATTTAATAACTGGAGAGAGCTTGGAGAGAAGAATAGGTCGGGAGAATATGTCTAGAAATTTGGAAGAGAAAAAAGAAGTGATGGCACAAGGAGGTGAGCGCTTTCTGTTAGATGGATCATGATTGTCTAAAAGGAATCGTTGGTTTGTAAGGTATTGATTAGCCTATGGAGAGAGATATCATCACAAAGAAATAAGAGGAAGAAACACTTAATAAGGTGTTTTAATTGTTTGAGCTAGAGGAAGGTCAAGTAGTAGACATGATATATCCTAAGAAAAGTGGATCCAATCCAAACCAACCACCGTATGAATTTTAAAAGCCTAGAGGTAATCCCAACTTTTTATTCTACTTTTGACTTGAAAGAACCTTTTCTTAGTAGGTTGGAATAGTAGTAGTGAAAACAAAATGAAGGTGGGAATACAAGTAGAAGTGGCATATGTTATGTTTGAATTTTAGTTCAACTGGGGGAGTAGGCCTAATTATTCAAACATGTCCATAAGGTTTTATCTTGGCGAACAACCCAACCAATGACATGGTTATAGTAGTTCCAAGAACTTTATGAAGGGTGATGGTAATGAAAAACTGCATCGATTCTTATGTGGATTCATTTGGAGGGTGAAAAGGATTGTAGTGCTAGTTTCTAAGGTTATAAAGTTCCTAACCACATTGTGGGGGAAGCTTCTCTAATGGTGCATGAAGTTCATATAGATTTATCCCTAGGGTATAGCTAGGGCCTTAGACGAATTAAAGGCGATATTTATATCTAAGTTATAGAGCCTAAACATTGAACAACAAAAAATCACTAATCTAAAGGAGATTAAGAAAATGGATGGAGAAAGTTCTCACGAGTATGATGAAAAATTACAAAACTTGATCAAAAAACTCTCTTATACTCTCCATGAAACTCAACACAAAGAATGATCCATTCAAAGTTTGTTTCTCTTTAATAGTGTACCATTAATGCAATAGTGATGCAGGGGCATTAGGCTCAAAAGTTACTTGTACATAAAGTAGACATAGGGGGGTCCCATGTTCTTAAATATTCTTGTAAATATTAATATTTTGAATGTTTTGGTAGGAAATTGTAATTATCCTCAATTCATTTTGAGAACATGACAAGTTGGTGGAGATAGGAATACGAAGAGTCAGTTAGGATTAATTCAGTTATTGAGTCTAGATTTAGGAATTTGAATGTAAGAGTTGCTGAACTGTCTGGAGACCTGGACCGATTCAGGTCATCCTTGTGGTATAAATGTAACCCTGAAGAGTCTAAATAAGGAGAGGACAGAGGGAGAGAGAGAGAGTTAGAGAACCTCTTCAGCGACAGAATAGGAGGATAATGGCCACCGAATTGAATATCTGGCCTGTCATGAATTGTAAGAATTAGTTGAGATTTATCACCTGTATATGTATGTATATATATATACCTGTTTATGAAGAATTGTTTATTAGTTACATGTGTGACTTTATGTGTTCTTGGTCGAATTGTATGAGGAAATTATCTCAGTGTAACTGTGCAATTGTTGGTTTAATTCTGTGTGAATAATGTCTGTATCTCCGTGAGCTGGGTGTAATTAAGACTCTGTGATTTATTTAAGAGTATGTCTACATTATCAGTGATGAGAATGTGTGGTAAATCCCTATGTTAAGACCACTGGCAATATATGGATTCATCCCAAGGAGTAGTTGTATAATCCATGTAAAGAGCCATGCCGAGGTATTGATTAGTTGTGAGTCTCAGTGTTAACTGCGTAAGTGAAACCCCGTTATAAGAATAGGTCGTTCTGTTGTGAACGGAGAGTGTTGTCCCAAGAATCAACCGTCGAGCGAATAATAGAATCCATGTTAACCCTGGTGGAACCCGAGAAAAAGGAGTGGAACTTGAGCACAACGGAGTAGAGCAGAACTTGGAGCGTGGAAAGAGTGGAACCATGACCGAGATGAACAGTGACGGCGGTTTGGAGCTAGACAGTGGGTTTTATCGCACCACCTTTGCAGCGAAAGTGGTATTTGAGGAATAGGGATCGATTCCATAGATTGATTGACGTGTGTCACTGAGCGGCATTGCAAAACCACCTCCACTGCGCGCCATCGCACATTATTGTTCGTGCATTTTGGTTGTGCGATATCCATCTGATTCATGGTGGAGGTGTGACGCCTTCTGGATCGTTGGATCCCCTCGAGGTTTAACCAGGGTACGTGGCTGGCAGAACCCGGAAAGGTCGCATATGTGTCTCGGTAGTTGATTTCAAAGGCACAATTATTATGAAGTTTAATGTTTAGGGGGAGACTCTAATACATGGTGGTGATTGATGTTAACCAAGGTCTGAATGGTATATTGTATACGGTCGGAATTATGTGCGTGGGGGTTAACCATATTGGGACGCTCTAACGTTGAACGGAGGCGTGACCATATATTGATATGTATTAAGGTTGCGAGTTAATAAAAGGATGTCGATTATTGTTGGACTTTGTTGTAACGTTTCTGGTAATTGAAGAACACCGTAATATATGTATTGATATAAAGCATATATATATATATATATATATATGTTGGTGCATATGTATACATAATGGACTGTCGGGTTATAACTATAGAGGAGTGTTGAATTAATATCTCAATTCTCTGAATTGAGATATTAAAATAACCCAGACTTATTTGTTTAAATTTTCCAGCGTAGGATAAAGGGAAGTTGCAGAGATTGCCTGGACCAGAAGAGGATTGGACATGAAAATTTGGATACATTTACACACACATTGAGGCTGGGACCAAGGTAAACTGGGGCTAAGGGTGGCCCTGCTGTCAAGTGGTATCAAAGCTAGAATTTAGTTAGCTCGCTGAAAAGTTTGTTTTGGAAATGCACATGTACTGAACAGGAAAGAAAAGTTGAAGTCTGTTTAACAGAATACTGCAGGTTTGGAAGCCTTACATGCAGCATACATATTTGAAGTGAACAGGATTATGGAGTGATTGGACGACAGGATCATGATCTTGCAGGTAATTAACTTTAATCTGATTTGAAATTATAGTTGCAGAATTATGGTTGCTGAAAATTGAAGACAAAGTTTGATAGTGAAGGTAGTGAGCCTGGTATTTAGCTAGAGGCTAGATAAGGAGGACATTTGTAGTGTTCTCAAGAGAATATGAACAGTTTTTAACTCTGGTTGAAGGATTGTTTGCAGAAGTCAGAGTGTAAACAATTGAAGACATCTCAGTAGAAGTAGATCACAACTTTGAGAGCAGTGATAGAAGAATCCAGTAAGGGATTCTGAGTGTAGAAAGAGTGTGGCAGAACCTGGAAGATTCCCAAAATAGGTTGGATGAGCAGAGAGCATAGGTGTTCTTGAGAGAAGTTTTAGAGTGAAGCCTAGAAGGTTCCTACAGAGAAGGGGACCAGTACTTGCCAAAAGCCGGAGCTCAGGAGAGAAGCTTGGTGAGGTAAGTTGCAGCAAGAGAGCTTGTTGTTTCAGAGGCTTAGTGCAACTTGTGAGTGAAGAACTCCTAGAGAAGAAAATAGCTACTGAGAGCCATAGCAAAGACTACAAAGATTGCAGAGGTTTTGGGAGAAGCCACCGCAGAAGAGTGAGTGAAGATGCCAAAGCAAATGACATGAGGAAGAGACTCATAGATGAAGAATATTGGAAGGAACTTGCTGAGATCAGGGAAGAGTTCAATAGATTGAAATTGAGGATAGAAGAAAGCCAGAGAGTCGGTTGGCTCATGAGGAAGAATGTGAAATGGAAACCATTACAGATGAGGTTGAGGAAAAAGAAGATTGCTTGTTGAGAGAAGAACTCAGAGCAGCTGAGTTGAAAGAAGAAATTTCTGCTTGTGAAGCAGAACAAAGCACAGATGAAGAGTGGAGACCTGCAAGACATCTGGTGAGACATAGTGAAGACTTGAGGTAGCAAGAATCTTGTCTTGCTGAGGAGGAAATCATTGAGGAATTCCTGAGTTATTGGACAAGTCCAGATGATGTGAGGGCTTGTGTTATTGAGTCTGACAAATGTGAAGTGATGAAAGACTCCACAGAGGAAGAAGAACCCAGAGTTCTTGAGGAAAATATGGAAATTGAAGATTCCATGCGCAGACCTGTTCAAGAAGAAGTGCTTGAGGGAGCAGCCAAGACTGAAGAGTCTTGTGATTTGAAAACTAAAAAGTTGTGTGTGTTTGCAGGTACACCACTGGAAGATGAACAAGCTTCAGAGTTTGTTGGTGAGAAGAAGACATTGAATCTAAAATTTGTTCAGATCAATGCTGAGATAGTAAGATCTCAGGGAGAGATGAAGATAGAAGGGTCAAATGAAGATATCCAACAGAATCTTGAAGCTGAGAGAGAAGGGCCAATATAGGATTGGTCAAGAATAAGCAGAGGCATAAAAGGTTGTGTAAGGTTCCCGAAATCTCTCCTATTGAAGTTGTTGAGTTATATAGGAGGCTGGATTCTCAGAGAAGAGAATTGGAAAAGCAGAGGACCTATGCACTGGATGAGTTGCTGGGAAAGCAAGGTAGGAAGATCTTCATGGATGGAGTTCATGAAGCAGATGATGGAAGAAAAGTGAGACCAATGGACAATCTCATGAAGGATGCAGATCAACATGCTGAAGTGCTGACATAAGGTTTGGAAAGGAGTTCTGCACAACATACTGATGTGTTGTCAGAAGAAAAGAAGGCATTGAAGCATTGGAACTTTACTGCTGATGATCCATGTGCAGAGAAAGATGATGAAGAATTTTTGAGCCTTGAACCAGACTTAGAAATGCCGGGAGAAGAATTGGTGACTAGGTCATCAATTGAGACCATTGGGTCTCATGGATTTAACACTGATAGTTTGTTTATGTGTACAGGTGATGCAGAAGAAAATTAATCCTTTGAAATTGTCTTGAGAGAAGAAAAAATGTTGCTGAAGGAGGATGAGACAACCATGTCTCATATACAGGGAATTATCAATGTCATTGATAGAAAAGAGTTGGCTAGTTGGGTAGGCCAAAGCCAGCCTGAAGAACAAGTTTTGGAAGCTGTTGAAGTGAGGAAGAATTAGCAGTCCATGCTAACAGAGGATGAAGATACAGTGGCTAGAGAACTTGATTGGATCTCTAGAATCCATCAGGAGGATGAGAGGCAATTGCTGAAGATTGCCCAAGAGGAAGGAAAAGATGTTGAAGCTAACTTCCAGCATGTTGAAGATATAAAACAAACACAGGAGAAATGGCTGAACTGTTTGCTGAGAGCATTTGAAGAAGAGAAAGGGATTGCAGACCCTAGAGCAAGGATGCCTGAAGCTGTGAAGAAGAGAGGAATAGATACTAGCTTGCAGAATCAATTTCTGTTTACTAGTATAATGGATGAGTATGTCACTGCTGGGAGGAAATTAAATAGTGAATTGTTTTCTGAGAGTGAATTTGCAGATGATGAACAAAAGAAAGGTGCTGTAGAGAGAAATATCCTAAGGGATATTCAAGTTGGTTGTGCAGAGGAAAAATTGCCAGCAGCAACACCCATGGTGGCAGCAGATGCAACATGGAGGATGACACTCGCAGAAGTAGTAAACATATTGATAGCATGTGAGATTGGAAGCAGTAGCAGAGGGAAAGATAGTTTCCAGCCAGAGGATAAGTTGGACATGGATATTAAGTACATCAGAAGACTGATGATGAGAGTGACTCAGGAGCAGCAAACAGCAGCAGGAAAGAAGGAGGGTTTCAGCAGGAGAAAGACAATGGCAGATTGTGAAAGCATAGTTGGGGGCAGATTACAGAACAAAGTCTAGAAGCCTGGAGAAGGTCAGTTGAAGAATGATGCAGTTGATGGAAAACAAAAAAACCAAGTATGGGGTCCTGGAGGCAGAGACGAAGAGCACATGATCAGGAGACCATGAAAAATTTGAAGCTTAGGAGTCTGATGTAGGGGCATTAGGCTCAAAAGTTACTTGTACATAAAGTAGACATAGGGGGTCCCATGTTCTTAAATATTCTTGTAAATATTAATATTTTGAATGTTTTGGTAGGAAATTATAATTATCCTCAAGTCATTTTGAGAACATGAGAAGTTGGTGGAGATAGGAATACGAAGAGTCAGTTAGGATTAATTCAGTTATTGAGTCTAGATTCAGGAATTGGAATACTAAGAGTTGTTGAACTGTCTGGAGACCTAGACCGATTTAGGTCATCCTTGTGGTATAAATGTAACCTTGAAGAGTCTAAATAAGGAGAGGGTAGAGGGAGAGAGAGAGAGTTAGAGAACCTCTTCAGCGACAGAATAGGAGGATAATGGCCACCGAATTGAATATCTGGCCTGTCATGAATTGTAAGAATTAGCTGAGATTTATCACCTATATATGTATGTATATATATATACCTGTTTATGAAGAATTGTTTATGAGTTACATGTGTGACTTTATGTGTTCTTGGTTGAATTTTATGAGGAAATTATCTCAGTGTAACTGTGCAATTGTTGGTTTAATTCTGTGTGAAGAATGTCTGTATCTCCGTGAGCTGGGTGTAATTAAGACTCTGTGATTTATTTAAGAGTCTGTCTACGCGATCAGTGATGAGAATGTGTGGTAAATCCCTATGTTAAAACCACTAGCAATATATGGATTCATCCCAAGGAGTAGTTGTATAATCCATGAAAAGAGCCATGCCGAGGTATTGATTAGTTGTGAGTCTCGGTGTTAACTACATAAGTGAAACCCCGTTACAAGAATAGGCCGTTCTGTTGTGAACGGAGAGTGTTGTCCCAAGAATCAACCGTTGAGCGAATAATAGAATCCGTGTTAACCCTGGCGGAACCCGAGCAAAAGGAGTGGAACCTGAGCGCAACGGAGTAGAGTAGAACTTGGAGCATGGAAAGAGCGGAACTGTGACTGAGATGAACAGTGACGACATTTTGGAGCTGGACGGTGGGTTTTATCGCACCACCTTTGCAGCGAAAGTGGTATTTGAGGATTGGGGAGCAATTCCATAGATTGATTGACGCGTGTCCCTGAGCGACATTGCAAAACCACCTCCACTGCGCGCCATCGCGCGTTATTGTTCACACATTTTGGCCGTGCGGTATCCGTTCGATTCACAGTGGAGGCATGACGCCTTCTGGATCGTTGGATCCCCTCGAGGTTTAACCAGGGTACGTGGCTGGCAGAACTCGGAAGGGTCGCATACGTGTCTTGGTAGTTGATTTCAAAGGCGCAATTATTATGAAGTTTAATGTTTAGGGGGAGACTCTAATACATGGTGGTGATTGATGTTAACCAAGGTCCAAATGGTATATTGTATACGGTCGGAATTATGTGTGTGGGGCTTAACCATATCGGGATGCTCTAACATTGAATGGAGGCATGACCATATATTGATATGTATTAAGGTTGCGAGTTAATAAAAGGATGCCAATTATTGTTGGACTTTTTTGTAACGTTTCCGGTAATTGAAGAATGCCGTAATATATGTATTGATATAGAGCACATGTATATATATATGTTGGCGCATATGTATACATAATGGAATGTCGGGTTATAAATATAGAGGAGTGTTGAATTAATATCTCAATTATCTGAATTGAGATATTAAAATAACCCAGACTTATTTGTTTAAATTTGCCAGCGTAGGATAAAGGGAAGTTGCAGAGATTGCCCGGACCAGAAGAGGATTGGACATGAAAATTTGGATACATTTACACACACATTGAGGCTGGGACCAAGGTAAAACGGGGCTAAGGGTGGGCCCCGCTGTCAAATAGTCATGGGTCACATAGAGGGATGCCTTATCTTAGGCCACGAGGATAGAATATTGTAGGGTGAACATCCATTTTGCTAAAAAATTTCATGCTTGGCAGGATCTAAGAGAGAATCATGTAAGGAGTTCCTTCTAGGTAAAGGAAATTGGTATTACTATTGTTAAAGGGGGTGACCTATAAAGATACATTGGTAGCTATTGATGCAAGAGCATAATTTCAACAATTTATTTCAAAATTTGTATTTGTCCTCCAGAAGGTCTTAGAGATTTATAGAAGAGGAAGTTGGTTTCCTTGTTGCCCTATAATTTTGTATTATTTCTAATTTCATATTTAGGATAGGAAATTTTAGTAATTTTAGGTATAAGTTAAGATGTTGTTTGATTTTTAAGGTCTCCTAGTCATTAGGAAAATTGAGTCTTATGATTAGGATTACTTGTGGCATCCTATGTATTTTTCAAACTCCAATACACCAAGGAAAATACGTGGAGGATATTTGGGGGAAATGTGATTGTCCATAAAATGTAGATCGGATTTGGGGACCTTGTAGCTCTTTTCCTTGGACCCTACTAGTTCTTAGAGGTTGTATTTGGAGCGGTTAGAAGGAAAAAGCATAATATGCCCAATAATATTAGTGTTTGAGCACCTATGGTTTGGGAGAAAGTATAAGGGGTTCTAGGAGTTAAGGGGTTTAATGGTTTAGGAGAAAGGGGTTAAGGGTAAAGGGTAAAGGGTTAGGGCTTATGGGGTTTAGGTGTTAGGGGGTTGAGGTATAGGGGGTTTAAGGGTTAGAGGTTAATGGCTTAGTGGTTAAGGGATTAGGGGTTAACTATTAATCATAAAGGGCTTACATGTTAGGGGATTTAGGGGTTAAGTGCCTAAGGGTTATGGTATATAGGTGTTAGTGGGTTAAGGGGTTAGGGGTTAATGAGTTTAGGGGTTAGGGGTTAAGGGTTAAGGGTCAAGGTTTAAGAGGATATGGTATTAGGGTTGATAGGGTTCAAGGATTCTAAGTTAGGGGTTAGGTGTTAAGGGGTTAGCGGCTTTGGGTTTAAGGGAACAAGGGGTTAATTTGTTATGAGTTATGCGTGTAGGGGTTAAGGGATTGTGGCTTTGGGGTTAAAGGGATAGGGACTTTAATGGTTATGGGTTAAGTGTGTATGGGTTGTGATAATTTGGCCCCTAATCCTTTTTCCACAAGTATTGGGGGTTCCCTTATCAATTTATCTCATTGCCTTAGCTATAGGTCCCCTAGCCCCTATGCCATAAGGCTCTAGGGCTCCTTCTCATTATGTAATGTTAGGATTATAGATCTCAGTAAACCATGCTCGAACCTCTCACTTCTACCCATCCATGCTATCCTTATGTCCCCTTGCCCTGTTCAATACACCAAAATATTCCCCTCCCCCAACATTCATGAGAATTGAACATTTGGAGGTGATCATTTAACATAGCTTCACAACTACTCCATTTATAATGGTGTCTTGGAGCTATTACATGTCATTTCATTGAGTTACAGTGATAGGTGAGAGCTATGCATAGCTCACTAAAGGTGTATCAAGAGGCTATTAGTCTATTGGCTATAGAATTTGACTCTTTTTATTTTTAACTTAGCGAAATGGAAAAGATGTGGAGACAATCTCCATTCTTCTTCTCTCACTGGGCCATGTAAAATAAATGAAGAAAATAGTCTCAACCCTTTGGAGAAGGAAAGTTGAGAACAATAATTAACATGAAAAAACAAAGAATCCAATGAGTTAAGCTTAGAGGGGTCTCCCTTTGTAAACAAGCATCCATAAGCTTGTTAGAGTTAGTATGAATCTTTACTAGAAGTTGAGTAGTCTTCACATCACCAACCACATCCAATAGAAAGGTACCAACCCCTACAATAAAAATGATGTCTCCAAATAAGGTGTAGTTAATACCAATAATATCATGTTATGAATCTATTACAATATGATTTGGAAAGTATGTTTCCATACATCTGAGAAAGAAACAATCCATTTGGTTAGCAAAAGGAAGTATTTTTGAAGACCTCAAGAAACCCCCTTGAAGGATACAAGAAGGTTTGAAATCATAGAATAAAAGTTGATGTATGAACCCTATTTTTGATGTGTTCTGTGCATGTGTTTGTTCACTTGGTTTGACATGTGATAGACAATATATGGAACCTTTTTTTCTACGTATAATATTCATTAGATATCATGCTGCTAAGAATGAAGTGTCTGGATTAGAATTAAAGTTTCTATTTTAGTTTGTTGTCTTTTTTCTTTTCTTTTAGAGTACGAATATTTTTGGTATACTATGCTAAGGCAGTTTGGCTTTCAAATATTGAAGGAATATGTGAGCTAATATAAGACCATAATTTAATCTTTGAAATAACATGATGAACTATTTAGCACAATTTATGGTGTTGGATTGATTGAGATGTTTATTTTTGGATGGATGGATGTACATCTCCTTAGCCAATAGAAAAAAAATCATTAAGCATTGTTGCAAGTATGTTATTGACATGTTGAAGTGCCATTGTGACTTAGAGGTATAAGATTTAGACTTATATGTTGTCACCTATCCGGGTGTGATGGTACCTTGTGGATGTAAGCCAAATTTCCATTTTTTTAACTCTTGGATATATTCTATACGCTTTTGAGAGAATTTCAACCTTTTAAATAAAATTACAAACACATGTACATTCATGTGATAATTACTAATTGATTTGGGGGTGACTCAACAAATTGTAGCATGTTGGCTTGTTGAATTTGTTAGTAAGTTAAGGTTTGATCAATTTGTAAGCTTCATTGGGATTTATTGCGGTTGTATGTGTTTTAGAGAAGCCAATTTGGAGTGGTGGTTGTGCTTCCTTTATTGAATTTGATTTCTTTGGTTCTTCTTCTTGTGCATGCCCACTGTGGTATCTTCTCCTTTGCAAATATTTGCTTATTCTATACAGAAAAAGTTATTGTTGCATCCTTCAAAAAGTTGCACAATTGTCCTGATTTATCTTTGCAATACCTTGAGTTTTTTTGCTTCTTTCGATTGGGCTTGAATTTTCCACCTCAAGAGGGTTGTTAGTTGTTGTCTAACTAAATTATTACAACATTTTTTCTTGTTTTATTTATTTATTTTTTCTTCAGGGAGTTGTTTCCTTTAAACTCTAGAAGAAGCATTTCAAGTGGCTTAATTATAGCATTCATCAGAAGTTGTCTATGATAATGGGAAAGACAACCCTCAGAGGGTGAGAATTGGGTATGTTATACCTATGGGAAAATTTAGCTAACATCCAACTAAATATGTTATACGTAGTTCACAACTAGGAGATCACAGACCATATTGTTGCACATAAAAATGCACTACTCCTCAAATATCAGGGTAAGTGCAAGAGTATTTATTGAATATAGTTTAGTCACATGATACAACTATCCCAAAACTCTACAGTAGAGAGACCAACATGGAACAAAAAACTTAAAATCGATCGATGCACTCACTTTCATGGGAAGTTCATGAACATTTTTATTTTCTTATATAATGCACTTTTACCCACATCTAGATATTACACAAAAATGGTATTCATAATAAAGTTTTCTGGGAGAAGCAATTCATTTTTCTTGCAAGATTAGGTTACGTAGGTATAATGTCTCATATTTTTTCGTACATATGAATAGAAACATATCTTGTAGGAATTTTGAAGGAAATCCCACTCAAATTATAAAAGATTCTCCATGTGAGCTCATTAAAAAAGTATTTTTCTCCTTATATGTTGATTATTATTTCTCTTCACTGTGTTTTGTATATAAATTCATTTCAATTCATTCATATCAGATATACTCTAGCTCCTAGTTCCAATTTAAAGCTTGAGTTCTCAACATTTTTTATTGTTCTTTATTTGGAAAGTGCTTGTGGTTTGAAGAGGTTGCAAGAGATGAGAATCTCAAATAGTTTTTGACCGGGCTAATGCAAGTATTATAGGTAGAATGTGCGGCTTCAATCCCTGATGTCTCAAATTTGACCATGCATTCAGCAGCTAGAATGGTCATCCTTCACCCGCATTTATCATGAGCTCAATCAACTAGTAGATAAGCTCTCTGAGGAGGCATTCAATTAGCCAGATGATGAACTATCAACAAGATCAAGCTTGTGGCACACTCGAAAAAAAAAGGCAACTCGCAAAATTTAAGCTAATAACAACCCCTACTCATGAAGCTGGCAACTTGTCTCCCTCAAGGACTACCTTCTCCTTCATCATGCAATAATTCCTCAACAACTCAATCAACTGCATCATTTCTATACCCCCAACAATCTATTTATGTTGTTGTGCCCATAACATTTTTCAAATAATTTGCTATTTCATATCCGTGAATCCAATTGACTATTCAAAAACCAAATTTTTAGCCCTTGTACCTAATGAGCCTTCTTCATTGAATAGTTTCTTTAATGGTGTTTTGTTTACTAATTTTTATCGTTCAATGATTTATTATATGTCAGGATTCTTCTCTATTTCATGCCTTATGGCGTTTCCTTTTCTTTGCAACATCTGATGCAATTGATAGTTAAAAATTTTTCACATATTTAAAAAAATAAACAATTTTACTTCATGGAATGTAACTCAATTGACAATTACCTTGTTATGAAGTATTATGTTAAAACATGAGATTCAAAGTTCAAATCCCCTTGAGTGGCCAATCAAAAAAAAAAATATCTCTTTATTTATTAGAATGTGGTTTAATGAAAAAATAAAAATATAAAATAAAATAAATAAATATTACATGATTAAATTTCATGTGGTTTGAATATCTGTTATCAAAAATAAAAATATAATTATCCACTATCCACTCATGGAATTTCAATGCAAACTTCCAAATGCTAATGATTTTGTCTTAATTTCTAACTGTCTTAAATGGGTTTCGTCTTAATTGTCATTGTCTTAAGTCGCCATTGTCTTAAATATAAAGTTTTGTCTTAAATAATTTTGTCTCAAAGTGCTTTTGTCTTAAATATAAAATTTTTGATTTTCATGCTAATTTTGAAACGTATTGATGCAGCATCAACTTTTTTTTTAGAGCGGTGATTTTCATGCTAATTTTGAAACATATTGATGCAACATCAACCTTTTTTTTAGAGTGGTGATTTCATGTTGGTAATAAAACACAAAACTTAGATAATATATATATATATATATATATATATATATATATATATATATATACACTAAAAACATACCAATAAAAATGTAAAAAAAAAAAAATTAACTCGTAAAAATAAAATTTAAAGAAAAAAAAAAACAAAAATTAACCCAAAAAAAAAAACCATCAAAAACATTTTTTTCTAAGTTATTAAAAAAAAAAAACCATTTAATTAAAAAAAATTAAAATAGAAAATTTAAAAATAATTTAAATTACAAAAATTAAAATTTAGATAAAAAAAATAAAATACAAAAAAAAGAAAAAAATTAAATAAAAAAAATAATAATAATAACAAAAAAAAATAAAAATTTTAAAATTAACAAAAAAAAACAAATTAAAAAAAAAACAAAATTTAAAATTGAAAAAAAAATTAAAATAAAAGAATTAAAAAAAAAACTATCATTAAAAAACAAAAAAATGAAAAAAAACCACGTGCAAATAATTAAAAAACAAATATCCATAAATTTGCTGTTTTTTTTTAAATGAAACAATTTATAAATTTTAAAAATGAAAAACAAAATAAACTAAAAGATTAAAAAAAAATTTAATTAAATTAAAATTTAATACATTTAATAAATAAATTTTAAATTTTAAAAAATAATTAATCTAAAATATTAAATTTAAAAACAAAATTAAAAAAAAAAAAAAACAAATTAAAACAAATTAAATTTAAAATAAAAAATTTGAACCAAAAAAAAATAATTTTAAATTTTTTGAATTTAAAAAAAAAATTAAAAAAAAAATCAAATTAAAAAAAATATTAAAAATAAAAAATAATTAAAAAAAAAGGAATTTTTTGATCGTGGTGGCGCCACCAATCGGCCTCCCGCCCAGGTGGCGGCAGAGGCCGGCCACTGGGCGGGCAGGTGATTCCGAGAAATGACCTCCCGCGACGTGAGGCCGATTTCGGGAATCGCCCTTCTGCAGCAGGAGGCCGATTCCGGGAATTGCCCTCCCGCAGTGGGAGGCTGATTTTGGGAATCGCCTGCGGCAGGAGGCCGATTCCGAGAATCTCCCTGAGGCCGATTCCGGGAATCGCCCTACCGTGGTGGGGAGGCCGATTCCAGGAATCGCCTTCCCGCGGCGGGAGGACGATTCCAGGAATCTCCCTCTCGCGGAAGAAGGCCGATTCTGGGAATAGCCTTCCCGCTGCGGGAGGGCGATTCCTGGAATCGACCTCCCGCTCAGTGGCTAGCCTCCACTGCCACCTGGGCGGGAGGCCGATTGGCGGCGCCACCATGATCAAATTTTTTTTTATTTTTTTAATTTTTAATATTTTTTTTAATTTGATTTTTTATTTTTTTTTAAATTCAATTTTTTTAATTTTTTTTTTAAATTTAATTTTTATATTTGAATTTTTTTTTTTTTTTTTTTTAATTTATTATTTTGAATGTTTTTTTCTAAATTTTGTTAATAAATTTTATTAAATTTTGTAATTTTTTTTTTTTCAATTTTTTCATTTTTTTTTTTTAATTATTAAATTTTATGTTTAGTTTTTTCATTTAATTTTTTAAAATTTACTAAATTTTGTATTATTTATTTATTTGAATTTAACATTTTTTTTAATTTTTAATTTTTTAATTACATAAAATTTTTATATTTTTTTTTCAATTAAAATTGTGTATTTAAAATTAGATTTTGTTTTTTAATTAAACTTAATATTTTCAAATTAATTTGTTTTTTATTTTATTTTTTATTTAATATATATATTTCTTTAATTTATTTTTTTTCAGTTTTTCAATTTTAATTGATTTTTAAAGTTTTTTAGTTTTTTTATTTTAACAATGTTTTTTTTCCCTTTATATTTAAAATTTATTTGTTTATTCTTTTATTGATTAAAATTTAATATTTTTCTTTTAATTTAATATTTTATTTTAATATTAACATTTTTTTTAATTTAATAAAATCTAATATATATATTTTTAATTTAAGTTCATATATATATATATATATATATATATATATATATATATATATATATATATATATATATATATATATATATATATATATATATATATATTATTTTTTATAATTTAAATTTAATTTATTTTTTATAATCTATTTGTTTTTTTAATATATATATATTTAAATTTAATATTTTTATTGTATTTTATTTTTCATTTTTTATTTTTAATTAATTTTTCATTTTTTTAATTTTAATTTCAATAATGTTTTTTTTTTTTTAAAGTTTTAAATTTATTAAAATTTAATATATTTCTTTAAATTTAATTTTTTTTTTAATAAACATTTTTTTTTTTAAATTTAATATCTATATTTTATTTTTTTATAATTTCTTTCCTTTTTAACTTGTTTTTTATTTTATTTTTTTAAATTTAATTTTTTTATTTTGTTTTTTAATTTTATTTCTATATATTTTGAAATTTTAATCTTTAATTTTTAATTTTTAATTTTTTTATTTTTTTCTTAAATTTTAGGTTTTTTTAATGTTTGAATTAAAATTTTTATTTTGTTTTTATTTTTAATTTTTTATTCCTATATACTTTTAAATTTTAAGCTTTAAAATGTTTTTTTTTTAAATTTATTTTTTTTCTTAAATTTTAGGTTTTTTTTAATTTTTGAATTTTAAAAATTAAAAAATGTTATTTCTATTTTTAAAAATGTCTTTATTCCAACATCAACTGGTTTTGTTTTGAGGGTTTTTTTCCAATCATTTTTTCAAGAAACAATTTTGTTTTTAGCATAATTTTATAAAATGTTGAAATTTGACCTTAAAAAAAAACTCTGGAATACACTTTTTTTGTTTTTGGGGTGTTTTTTCATGTTTTTTTGACTCTTTTAAGGCTAGAGTTCCCGTTTTGAGGTCAGGTTACCTATTTCATCGGTAACAGTGTTAGTTGTCTTAAAATACTTTTGTTTTAAATTTTTTTGTCTCAAATTGTTTTTGTCTTAAATATAAAATTTTGTCTCAAACTATTTTTGTCTCACATTATTTTTGTCTTAAATTTTATATTTAAAACAATTCAATTGATATTAAATTTTAATGTAAAATAACTAAATTAAAAAATAACTTTTTAAGACAAAAAATTTCTTTTGTCTTAAAAAAATGTCTTTAAAATACCTTTAGTGTAGTAGTGCTCTGTTTGAATTAGAGTAAATCTAAGTGCACAATACAAGATATACTACCATTGAGGATGAGATAACATAGTCATATTGAGAAACTCCAAAATCATCATTGATCATATAAACCACAGAAATAAATTTGCACCACCACTATTGACACACTAGTTGAATCATATTGATAAGTGCACAAGGCACAATCACACTACCATGACCACGAGGACTATGCCTCTTTGGGTTATGTTTCTTTAATATCTCTGTATCTTCCACCCGCACCTTTCTATTTCTGCACTCATATCCATTATCCTTTTTGGTAATATTTTTTAGTTGGGAAGTAATATCGACCTTTATTTTCAGGGCACCTTTATTTTTTATTGGCCAGGTTGTATCCATGAATCTATTGACCAGTTATTTCTACATATGGCAGTGTGGTATAAATGGTATATACTGCACATATGTATTTACAAACTGTTAGGCACTGCCTCTGACATGTATATGGGTGCATTATATGGGGGCTCGCATCACTGGGATTTCATCGCTTGAACTCAGAATGGTTTTTCTTTGCTTGAACTCGGTATGTTTTGTTTCAGCAAACATGGTGGAATTTTATCAATTAGTTTTTAGTAAATTAAAAATAAGAATAGAATAAAGAAACTGAAAAATCATTCATATATTTTTTTTATTATTTATTTATTAGAGTATAGTAAAAAATAATTTTAATTTATTATACATAATTTAAAAATTTTAAAGCTTTCTTAAAAAATACCAAATTCCAATACAGACCATTAAAAAATGCCAAATTCCAATATAGAGCACTCAGAAAAAGTGCATCACTTGATAATTAAAAATAAAAAAGATTATAAATAAATAACCTATAATGTATATCATCATTTCTCTTATTTGCATAGTTATATATTAAATCATTTAGATCAATCAATTCCTATACACTGTAAATATATCCAAATTGATCCATATACACAGTAAAGATATCCAAATTAACATTACACATTTACAAACTTAAAATAAAATATTATAAAAATAATTATCACTTTAAACCGCCTTTACCTTTTTCACAGTATAAAACTTCCTTTTTTATGCGATAGATCTTCTTGCATTGATGCACACAGTGGGATTCTTATTATAAATATGATACTACAACCAACGTTGTAATATTCTTATTGTAGATATGATACTGCATAGTATTCTGTTTATTTATCAAAGGTAGCGATGGATTTTATATTCTCATCAAGGGCATAATATAATGTTGTAATTAGCACCAGAAGGGCAAGCGTGGGTTTTAGTGTTATCACTGGGATATAGGTAGGCATCCGGGCACTTGTCCATTTTGCAAGTCGGTGCTATGCAGCTACCGACCGATGGAGTTAGGGAGAGAGGCACATTGAAACCATCAATTACAGAGATGTCATAGAAATCTTGATTGTTGCCGTTGCCCCCATTCAGATTATATTCAACCAGCGTTGTAGGAGGCTGTCCCGAGAGTTTACAGCTGAGGCTGTCCCGAGAGTTTACACGAGATTCTTATCTAGATTATCCTATCTGACCGTTGGTGTGGAAAATTTGACTAAGAAAAAGACTAAGATAAGAAATATGTGATGTAGAATAAGCCACGGCAATAGGTACTAAATAAGCCAGTGTGGAGAATTTCTCAAGAAAAAACCGAGGACTGAAAATTTCTGATGTGATGTATGTTACGCGCTCTCTCCCAACAGCATCCTTTAATTTCTGAAAATTAATTTGCAGTTGTTTCTTTAATTTATGGAAACTAACTGCAGTAATTTCCTTAAATTATGGAAATCAACTGTAGATAATTAATTTATTGTTGGGATGTGTGGAACACTTAACACATAGTTAATAGAAGCTTGATGGAAGCTTGGCTATAAATTCTTTTTTGTCTTCAAGCTCACTAACTCAATCCCCTTCAGCTTTACACCATTACAAATATGGCACGAGATTCTTATCTAGATTATCCTATCCAGAGACGGTGTGGAAAATTTGACCAAAAGAAAGATTGATAATAAATGTGTGATGTACAATAAGCCACGGCAATAGGTACTAAATAAGCCAGTGTGGAAAATTTTTGATGTGCTGTGATGTGTGGAAAATTTCTCCGCGCATTCCAGGAATATCTCCGCACATTCCAGGAATTTCTTGTTGATGGAGTCGTAGTATTCCAGGAATATCTCCGCACATTCCACGAATATATCCGAATACGATTAGATCAAAGAATAATTCTGGAAGGCTAATATGAGAGTGTGACTATTAGATCAAAGAGTAGATTTCTTTGTCGTCTACATGCAAGACAAATCCAATCAAATTCATATTCACGTAATGCCTTTAGTCCCATTAATCGATCAACAAATCCAATCAAATCCATATTCACATAATGCCTTTAGTCCCAGTGATCGATCTTTTTCTCAAATTAGGTTATTAGGTTATTTTTTAAACAGAGGTTATGTTAAATGAAACGATGTTATCAAGCAACATTACTCTAGAGCACTTCGGTTTTCTTCGTGATCCACACATACAAGATGTACTGACAATCACTCAAGAAAGCATTCACTCCATTAAATCTCGCAATATGAATGCATATTTGATGGAAATGGAACTCATGAAAGCTCATTACCATGTAGAATGGGATTTACTCAGACTGGTCCTACACAAGATACACGCTTTGCCCGGAGACACATTAACTCGATTATGGCGTGTGTCACATAAGTGAATATGGCAGTGCTAATTAATGGTCAGCCCACAGGTTTTTCAAGATCTCCACGGGTTTGTGCCAAAGGTGTGCACTGTCTCCCCTCCTCTACATTCTCGTTATAGATGTGCTCGGCAGGAGTTTGAAGCAAGCAAACAGGGGCGTTATTAAAGGCTGCAAGGTATCATAAACATTTCAATGACCCATTCAATTTTCGTTGATAATGTCTTGTGCACTAGTGAGTCCAAATTATCTGAATGGCAATGCATACACACCATCTTATCCAAATTCAACGATTCCTCTGGGCTTTCAATGAATAAAGACAAATCAAAGCTCATTTCCACTAGGGTGGAAGAGTGGATGAGGAGGAGATTCTTCAGATTGCGACCTTTTTTGGGTTTACGATTAGGCCTCGCGTGGGTGGTTTTAAGTAATTGGGTTTTATTTTGAAACCTAGAAAATACGAGCGGGGGATTGGAAGTGGCTTGAAGATAAAATATAAAGGAAGATTACATATTGGGATAATAAATGCATTACACTCATAACGGTTATCCAAGGAATTTCGGTTTACTTGATGCATTTGTACGATCTCCCAATGGTAATAAGGTCATGCATTTGTATCATCTCTTAATGGAAGTTATTAATAGGGTCAACACTATCATTTTTAAGCGAGTAGTTTTTAGTGCGATCTTTTGAAGGCTTTTATGGTGGTTTTTTCTGGTGTAATTTCTCTAAAATCTGGCAAGAATTTATGAAAAGAGAAGTTTGATTGCTAACCTTGCACAATTGAAGTGCCCTAGGGATTTTTCAGGGTGCTGAATCCATATATAGAGTCAAAAAACCAATTTAAATAACAAAAACCAAGATTCTACCTCAAATTTTTCCACCCAATTCAAGCACGTGAAACTCCAAAAAGTCGCACTAAAGACAAATCCATCTCTAAGTGGCTTGAAGATAAAATATAAAGGAAGACTACACATTGGGATAACAAATGCATTACACTCATAACAATTAAAGAAATTCTCCAAGGAATTTTGGTTTACTCAGTGCATTTGTACGATATTCCAATGGAGAGTCATTAATAAGGTCATGAATTTGTACCATCTCCTAATGGAAGTCATTAATAGGGTCAACACTATCATCTCTAATTTCCTTTGGAATAGGGTCTGCAGAAAAAAAGAGATATCACTTGTCTTCTTATCCAAACCAATATTCATAGGTGGATGGGGAAATAGAGATACCAAATGTTTTAACGAGACCCTCCTTATCAATAATTTTGGAGGGAGTTCATTGGATCTCGAGGCTAGAAAGCTATCATGCATGATAAATACCTATAAAAATCAAATTTGGAAGAATGAACTCCCATTCAAATTTGGAAGAATGGGTGGAAGAATGGGAGTTCATTGGAAGAATGGGTTTTCTCTTCGATTTGGTAGGTTCCAGGTTTTTTTCCTTTCTTCTTTCATTTTCAAGGTATGTCTTCCATTTTTCTAGATTTGGGTCATTTTGGATGTTGTTTTTTCATTCTATTTGGTTTCCATAGGGGTTGAAATCTATGTTAGTTATGACATTATGTATTGGTTCTTGTTTTGATACATTTTGGGCCTTCAATTTTGTAGTGGAAACGAGTTTGTATTTTTTCAGCTTATTTGGTTCTTTGATCTAGGGTTCATGCTCTCTTGGCTATGTATTGACTCTTATATTAATGAAAGTGGTTATTTCTTTTCTAAAAAAAACTCAATTGATTTTACATTTATATATAAAAATATAATCCTTCAAATAATTAAGTGGATTATAGCTTTTGAATCAATGTTGTATTCCTACTATTTTCACATCTTTTAAATCCAAGGGAAGATAGTAAATGGTTCCTTTTCCCATTCTCATAAATCCACATGATATATAGGAAATTTCTCTTTGTGTGTTCTCCAAATTTCCAATCTTGAATATAGTAACTTATATAAATTAGTAACTTGATAGTTTACTTTTATCAATCCTATTCACATTTTTAATTAGTCATAGTAGCTTGATAGTTTGTCTTTCTCAATCCTATTCACATTTTTAATTAGTCATTTTTCACTAGGAAACCCTATAAATATCTCTATCCATATTTTCTTTATTTAATGAGATATCTTGTATTTGGTAATTATATAAATACTTTCATTAAATATTTAGATGAAGAAATTATAAAAAATATTATTTTTTTATGCATTCTCACAATTTAATTTTGTAATTTTCTCATATAAATTAGTTATAAAAGATATATGTATTTTAATAATAAATAAAAAATATTATAAATGATAAATGTATTTATTAGTTATAAAAGATATATATATTTTACAGATAAATAAAAAAAATTATAAATGATGTATGTGTTTTAATGATAAATAAATAAGATTGTAAAAGAGGTTTCCCTTTTGCAGTATCTTGATATGAGTATTATTGTTTTATATAGTTAATGATTAGTGAAACTTTTCATGAACAATTATGTTGATAGAAGAATTATAACACTTAAATATATGGTTATCAAAATATATTAGATTGTGGAGGATCTTTCTCTTTATAAGCTTTATCATATTCAAGTAATGGTTGTCCACTAAAAAAACATAGAAATGAGTTTCCTATAATAACATATAAAAGGAAAATACATATTTTTTAATTAATGCATACATCGATGTGTGGGCTAGTACAAATGAAATCACTTATGGGAGCTTTTTATTTTCTTAAGACTTATCACAAATTTATTTCACATGAAAAAAAAATGTTGTAGGAGAATACACGAGTGGATTTCATCATAGGACAACACGATTAAAAAACAATACCTAATTTCATTTATGCCTTAGCGTAATGGTTTTGCTAGGAGAAAAAATTAAACTCTTGTTTAATGTACGAATATTTCTAATGGTTTTTGGGATGAAGCTATAAGTATTTTTTTTATCTCCAAAATATATTAGAGCAAAAAATTTATTTATGAACTTTTATGTGGTTATAAAATAATGGTTAATTTTTTAATATTTTTTGGACTAAATTATTTTTTAGAAATTTGATGTAAATTTGATCAAATGTGTTATCATTGGTTTTTGAAATACCATATACCTTTCAAAATTTATAATCTCATTACTGATAAATTTTTTATAAGTAGATACGTTCTATTGGATAAGTATGAAGATAAGGTTCAAAAATTAGATGATCAATATATGGGAACTTCTTAATAACCGCATAAGAAATTGAATATCAATAAGATGTTCATGAAGCCCAAAGTTGCAATGAAATTAAAATTAATAAAATTACACCAAGAAACACTTTGATAAACTTTGCAAAGTGGTGAGGAACTAAGAAGACAAATAAGAAAAATTTAGACCCCTAGCATGTATGCGATTATATTTTGATTACTCAAGTACACACATAGATGAACCTTTGACTTTTGAGTAAGCTAAGTAATATAAGACATTGATGAATGTTATGAAAGAATAATATGATTCCATAAGGAAAAAAATGAAACATGAAGACTTATAGAATTACTTAAATATAATTTCCCAGAATTATCTAAATATAATTTCCCATAGGCTCAGGTAGTTGTTCAAGTCTAAGTTCAAGAGGGTGGTAGTATATACATGTTTAAGGTTAGATTGGTTGCAAAAACATATTCACATAAATAATGAATAGATTATGGATACAAATTTTCACTGATAACTGAAATGTATATCATTTGATTAATTGTTGCAATAATTACTAAACACAGTTGAAAATGACATTTGCATGTTAAATTGGCATTTTTAGATGGTGAACTAAAATAAGACGTGTATCTTGTTTAAACCTATGAATATATGGACACAAATATCTTATATGAAAATTAAAGAGGCTCCCTATTCATAATGTGTGAACATTGACACTTTCTTATTCTGATAAGGTTTCATTAAAGTTAAGAGTGATTCATTTATTTGCATAAAAATAGATGAAAATGGAAATTTTGCATTGATTTCATTGGATATTAATGATTTAAATCAATAACAAGAAATACTATAAAATTGATTGATGAGATCCAAATATGGTTATTATAAGAATTTGAAATCAAAAACTTTAAAGAGATTCATTGAGGTTTGCGAAAAAGATAATAATATTTTGACCATTAAACTTTATTTCTCCACTAAAAAGACGTGATAAGAATATTGTAAAATAAATAAATGATAAAATATCAAAAGCTATAAAATCAAATATTATTATAAGTTTGATTATAATATATATTAATATTTTATTATATATCTATATTATTATCAGATATTATTATAAGTTTGATTATAATATATATTAATATTTTATTATATATCTATATTATTTCATGTTATCATTTTTGTTCCATATTATTAAAAATGTGAATTATAAAATTGGAAAAAAGAAAACACAATTAATTGTGTTTGTAGAAATGAAGTAATGGTGCCATAGCAAGTGTAATTGCCACAAATTTGTGAAATGGAATGTATGTAGTTGTTTTGACATGATAACACAATCTTATATCTACACACATAACATGCATATTATAAAATTCTTAATGTATGAAGAAACCATCAGAATCCATCTTTTCCAACATTGTAACACGAATTAAGAATCTTTGTGGGAGTAACGCATATCGAAAAATATGTTATAGAAAAATTTATGGACTTAATCTTATGAAAATATTAAATTTTTATGGACTTTAATTTTATAAGATTATTAATTTTGTGAACTTTAATTTTATAAAATATTAAACTTTTAAACACTTTAACTATATAAAAGTACACTTGATAAGAAAAATAAAAAAATAAAATTGTAAACTTGTATGCACTTAAAAAAATATCAATGTTGTGTTT
Source organism: Pinus albicaulis (assembly GCA_034641835.2). Classification (NCBI taxonomy): domain Eukaryota; kingdom Viridiplantae; phylum Streptophyta; class Pinopsida; order Pinales; family Pinaceae; genus Pinus; species Pinus albicaulis. The sequence goes on from CM076570.1 coordinate 783,793,594, forward strand.
TTTAAATGGAAGAGAGAAAATAGAATCATTTTAATGTTTATGGTAAAAATTTGATGTTAGGGAAGTCTCATAAGTTTTATTTAAATTATATAAAGATGTAATTTAAATTCTACTAACAATTTTAAATATCACAGGAGAAAATAAAATCATTTTAATGTTTATAGTAAAATTTTGATGTTAGGGAAGTCTTATAAGTTTTATTTAAATTATATAAAGATTTAATTTAAATTTTACTAACAAATATCTACGTTAGGTTGCATACGAGTATTTTATAGTCATCTCATTGAGTTGATGGATTAAAATGAAATATGTGTTTTATTAGTCTTTTCTATGCGAGGGGATATAACATTCACCTTACAATAAAATTGCATTGACCGTGCACTATTTTGTTGTTTTTTTACAATTTTAACCAAAGTTTCAGGAAAATGTTGAATATTTATATTTTCCATAAATTCAAAAATAATTTTATAATTTTCTATAAATCCTATTTATAATTTCCGATTGACCTAAAAACTACCAATGGGACATAATTCCCCTAGAGGAGAGCCTTTTATTTTTGATATTTTTCAGTGCTTGTAATTGATTTAAAAAAAAAAAACTAATTTTCTTACTGGCCATTTCATTAGTGAGTGCTCTGACATTAACACTAACATTGACAATGTTATGGTACTTCCCTTCCCTATGATGAAAAAATTGACGCAGTTACATGTCTTTTGCATAGGCAGGGGAGGGGGGATACACAAATATCAAGTCAATGTTTCATTGTGCAGAGATAATTTTACAAATTTCCACATCATATATCGTATAGCGTATGAGTGTTTACATAGGATAGGGTATGTGTGGGAGAACATGGAATATTATCATGCTTCATTGCGCATAAATTTTACTGTGTGTAGAGACGAGGTATGCGTGGGATAACAGGGGTGCATAGGGAACTTTATTCGATAAGGACGGAATTAATGTTAAAAGATTTCCTTCTATAAAACTTTTACCATGTGGAGGACAATACACGGGCTTTCCTTGTGTGGAGAGAGGGGGTATGTGCAGGGGAACATGGGTACATAGGGAAATTTATTTGGAAATGACGAAATTAATGTAGGTTTTAAACCTATACAGAAATTACCTACAAATGAATTCTTAAAACTGAAAAATAAACAATGGTGAGAACATAAAACAAATATACACAAATATTTTCCCATGGATCCCAAAATTGAGACTAAGAGATTGATTTTTCATTCTATTCCTTTCAATTTTACAATACATATATACATGTCAAAGCATTGATAAACCCCAATCCACTAACCCTGGATTAGAACATAATTATAGTTCCCTTGACCAGATCTACAAATACCATGGTAAGAAAACCATCATGAACAAAAACATATGCAAAAATCATGCACAAAACCATGGGTAGGTTAGCCTACCATCTTTGGGTCTTCCCTCCCCCTCCCCTTGTGACCCCCCCCCCCGTTGCACCCGAGACAATGTATAACAGGTGTGATTAGTCATGAAAAGAATATTAAACACACCCAACATTCTCCCACTTGTTGTTTTCTTTCCACGCAGGGGGTCGTAGGAGATATTAGTCATTTTTCCAACCTACCAACGCCCATATTTTATCTACACCAAGAAAACTTCCCAGTGCTCACAGATTTCATCGATGCATCTACAACATTCTTCAAAGTGTCCGTATTTACCAACAACACCTTTTTTTCCTCAACTATATCCCTCAAAAAGTGATATTGAACATAATTGTGGTTTGTCTTTGGATGATAAGTAGAGTTATTTGCCAAGAAAATTGTAGTTTGGATGTCACAATATATCCTTATAGCTCTTTGTACCAACCCTATACTTTAACACAATCTCTGCAACCAAAATTCTTCCTTTCTTGCATGAGTGGTTTCCATGCATTCAACTTTTGAAAGAGGTACTATAGATTGTCTTTCGCTCATCCAACTGACTTCTCCTCCAAATAGGTTAAACACATACCTACTTCTATATATTCTTCGATATAGATATTGAGCTGAGTCTGCTTCAACGAAGCCATGGATATCAAAAACTCTATCCAATCCTAGTCTTCCTTGGTATCATAGACCATAATTACTAGTGTCACATAAATACCTAAAAACCCGCTTCACTATTGTGCAATGCTCCTTCCCTAGTTTTGACATAAACATGCTCAATACTCCCACTACATGTGTAATGTTTCACCTAGTACAAACCATTGCATATATTAGGCTATCGACTGCACTTGCATATGGAACACGAGACATGTCCTCTTCCTCTTCTTGAGCCTTTGGACACTGTTCACCATATAACTTTACACCCACAAGAATAGGAACTGTCATTGGATTACTATCTTGCATATTAAACCTCAACAATATTATATCTAAATACTTCCTCTAGTTTAACCAAAGCTCCCTCTTTACCCAATCTCCTTTAATTTCCACGCCAAAAATATAGTTTGCAGCACCAAGATCCTTCATGTTGAATTTGGAGGAAAATTGGGTCTTCAAATCCTAGATATTTTCTTTGTCATTTCCAATCAACAACACAACATCCACATATAAGGCCAAATAAATAACATGGTCATCAATTAATTTAAAATACACACAGAGATCCTCTTTGATTCTTGTGAAGTCAAGTCCACGTATATATGTATCAATTTTCTAAAACCACATCCTTGGTGATTTTTTTAACCCATAAAAAGACTTTATTAACTTGTATACCAGTTATTTCTTACCATTCACTAGAAAGCCTTCCGGTTCTTCATGTAGATATCTTCCTCCAAATCCCCATGAAGAAATGTTGTTTTCACGTCCATCTGTTCTACCTCAAAATAAAATGCAACAACAATAGATACAAGTAATCTAATATAATTTAACTTGGCAACTAGAGAAAAATATCACTGAAATCAATTCCTAACACTTGGGAATAACTTTTTTCTACCAACCAAGATTTGTTTTTCTCCAACTTTCCTTATGCATTGATATTCTTCTTAAACACCCATTTTCTACTAATGGATTTCCTTCTAGTTGGAAACTCCACCGAATCCCAAGCCTCATTTTTTCCCAAAGATTCCATTTCATCTACCATGGCCTCTTTCCATAGTTTTCCATCCTATAAATCCACTACCTCCTTGGAATTTCTGGGATCATCACATGTAACAGATAAAACAAAGTTTGGCAGAAACCAGATGGAATATACCTCTCTTTATTCCTTCTCTCTAAAACTGATATTATAAAAATTGGAGTCTGTGGCTCTTCTTTTTTCTTATTCTTTTTCTTCTATAGAGTTAGATTCTTCCTCCTTTAGTTCAAACTCTATCTCTTCAGGCTCCTTTTGTAGGAATTGTTGTTTAATAACATGCTTCACCTTTCTAAACACGACTTCTCGGGTGTACACAACCTTCCCTTTTTATAGGTTCCAAAAATTCTAATCTTTTAAACCATCCTTATATCCAATATAAATGCACCTTTCATATTTACTATTCATCTTGGTTGTTTTCTACTTTGCAACATGTACACATGCATCACAACCAAATACCCTCAAATGTAAAAGATAAGGTTTCTTACTAGTCCATACCTCATGTGGAGTCTTATCCTCCAACACCGATGAAGGTGATATGTTAACCAAGTAACATGAAGTATCTACCACCTCTTCCAAGAATTCTTGTTTTATCCCAACACCATTGAGCATGCTTCTTGGATTTTCCATCAACGTCACGTTCATTATTTCTACAACTCCATTTTGTTGAGGTGTGTATGGAGTAGTATTCTATCATTCTATACCACACTTCTTACAAGAATATTAAAATTATTTCTTGCATAAATCTCCACCATTCTTTGTCCTCAACATATTGATCTTCTTCTGTGTTTGATCTTCTTCCTAAGGAAATATATCCATGTATTCCTTGAGAATTCATATATAAATGAGACATAGCATACATACTTACCCAATGATGGAACCGACACAGGTCCAAACACATCAATGTGCACAATAACTAATATCCCTTTCTTTCTCTTATCACCATAGGGGAAAGTCACCCAATTTTGCATCCCATATACACAATGTTCACAAAAATCGAAATCGAGAGAGAAATTAAAGATTCCTTCTACCATACCATTACCATGTAGTATTTGAAGGCCCTTATCTCCAATATGTCCAAGCCTTTGATGCCATAGAATGGTATTTTCTCTAGAGACCACTAGGTTTTCTTCTCCACTTTAAGGAACCACATAACTATTGCATCCATCAATAATAGTGCTACCTTGAAGCTTGTGTAGAGTCCAATATGAAATCCTTGCATCAATACTAGTTCTCCTTGAACCCTCTTACATGTATATTTCTGGAACATTATTTTTACCCCTGCATCATCCATCTTGCTTACAGAAGTTAGATTTTTGGCTAATGTAGGAATATGAAAAAGAGGAGAAAGTTTTCTAATCCTACGACCTTGCAACTTCAACTGGAATTTTTCACTTCTGATGATTCTAGTATTCCTCTCGTCCCCTAAAAAAAAAACACCACCATCATATTTATCATACTTGTAGAACGAGTACTTTTGTGGAGTGAAGTGAAAGGATGAACTCGAGTCAATAAATAATGTGTCATGATCTACATGTGTATTTGAAGAAGAATACAAGTGCACATACCCACCTTCAACTGAGGTGGTTTTTGCCTCTGCAGAAGGAGCATCATCATATCCCCTTCCTTTCTTAGGAGCTTTAGATCTACAATCCTTTTTGAGTTCCCTTCCTCTCCGCATTTCCATTACACATTTACAGGTTTTCCTGTATATTTAGTTCTCCCTCTAGAATTATATCTCCCACTCAAGGACTTATTTTTGTTTCTATTCTAGGACCTTCCTTGTACAGATAAGTCATATCCATTCTATCTCTCCATATTTTTCCATCTCATCTCCCGCGATAACAAGGATGAGACTATTTTGTCAAACTTCAAGGTAGTTGTATTGCTACCTATTGTAACAACTTGACTATCCCGCGAATATGGTAGAGAAATATAAATTGATGCACTTATCTTCATCTGAAATTTCTATATCAATATAAAAAAAACTTGCTTACCACGATATTAAAGGCATTCAGATGCTCTATCATTGAGTCTCCATCCTTCACCCCCAGGTTATACCACTTTTTCCATAGGAAATATTTGTTCACTAGATACTTGTATTGGTACAAAGTACCTAACTTTACCTACAAATCTTTTGTCATAGCTCCCACTGATACATTCAACAATATTAAATCTTAGAGCACCTTCAAACCCTACGAGATGGAAAAAAGAAAAAACTAATTTTTGAACTCGTATTTTCAACGTATCTCCCTATGGGTTTACTCAAATTTCAAGAGGGAACACTCATTGAAAACATAATTTGATTCCTTATCCAAGGATTACCCATGTTTCATACTTTCGACGGACCCTGCCACAAAAATAATGAGATATACATGAAAATCATGATTGCAGTAACATTTTTTCATGTATTTCTCATTTTTCTTATAGCAGGTTCCATTGAAATTATGCAACATGGCTACTCCTTGGTGGGGAAAATTTTAGGGACTAATATTCCATAATTTTTCAAAAAAAAAGATGCACCAATTTTCATTTTTTTTTAAAACGAATTCGCCCAAATTTTGTAGTATAAAATTATTTTACCTTAAAAATCACCAATATTATATATTGTCTAATATAAAATAATTAGAAATCTAAATGTTTTTACAAAATTATTAACAAACATTTTAAAATTTTGATATTAGGGACTAGTAATATTTTCCAAGGTTACTAAACTTTAAGATAAACTTCCATCTTTAAAACTTTCCCTTCTCCTTGGATGAGGAAATAAATTTTACATCCAATGAGTACTCCCACTCGAAGTTTGAGTAAAACCTTAGGTAGATAAGTTGAAAATATGAGTTGAAAAAGTAGTTTTATTATTTTATTATTTTTTAATATTTTTAATTTTTTTACTCCAAAAATGTTGAATCATGTCCCATGGTTGACATCATCATATTGAATCTTATTGGTTCTTATAAAGTTTATTTTGGTTGTACATTTCTCTTAGGAGGACCATTTTAGACCCCAAAATTCCCCTAATTACTTCACTCTGTCTTATGTTGACCTTGTCATTGGTTTAGTACCTGTATCTATCACGATAAAACAATATTTATCCACCAAAATATCCTCCTTCTTGAGCTCCCACAACTCAAAAATTTGTCCATTGAATTTCTCAATCTCTATCTTTCCATTTTTTTCCATATTCATTCACCGCAAGAATTGATCTTGTAGATATCCCATTGAATATGGTCTTCCATAGGCCCGAGAAAAACCCCTCAACAGCAAAGGTGCCCCGTTGAAGCTGAAACAACTCTAAAACCAAATGTAGGTTTTAACCCTATAAATAAATTACCTGCAAAAGAATTCTTAAGGTTGAAAAAAAAACGTGTGAGAACATAAAACAAATATACATAGAGATTTTCCCCTGGATCAATTGGGAATACCATATTTATTTTTCATTATATTCTTTCAATGTTACTGTTGGCCACCTATAAAATTTGTTCCATAAAAAGGTGGCCAAAACATTTGTTCAACCTCCAAGAGACAGTTTTATTGCAAAAAGTGTATCTCTTGAAGCCTCTGAAAGACATCATATACTTGTTTCAATCTTCGTTGCTATTCCCATTTCAAGCCCAGAAAATTCTGCTCAAAATTATATGAGAAAGACTGTTGCAAAATCCCCTTCTCTCCCCTTCCCCCACTCAGAAACTAACCTTCATATTTTCCCATCATTTTCCTCTGTTTTCTATTTCCTTTCCTTCTCTTCAAAAACTAACATGTTCTTCCTATCCCTCCATTTCCCATGAAAACCCCTCATTTTTAGTTTCTCCCCTTTCCACTTCATAAAAACCCTTGATAAGGTTTTAAGACTCTCTCCTGACCTTATCGAAAACCTCAAATCCCTTTAAAAATCCTTGAAAAACCATTAAAATGCATAGCTTCTATGTATTGGGCTTAAGCCCCCTCAAGCTAAGTCTCTCACCCTTTTCATCCATGCGCCCTAGCGCCAGAACCAGACGCCGAGTCTGTCAGGCGCTTATCCATTTTAAAATAATATTTCTCTGCCCAAAGCATAAAAGCCTTGTGTTATCCGAAAATTTGGGTTTTTAAACTACGTTATATTATTGCCGCCGGCGCGAACTTTCAGCCACTCCACACCATCGATCTGATCCACAGATCCAACGGTGCGGAATCCATCAAACCCGGTGGACCCCACCAGCCGTGCGATGTTTTCCCAAAACCATATGGTTTTCATCACACCGCCTTCGAGCGGAGGGTAGTTTTCGCCCGATGGCCAGCGATTCCATACACCACGTGACACGCGTCCTGGACACTGTTCCGAAAACCACTGTCCATCACGCATTATCGTTCGAACCAGGACGCCCAGTGATATTACTGTGCGCCATCCGATCTGGGCCCACTCATCCAACGGTGATCGCTTGTCAAAGCTGTTCGATGGTTAACAAAGATGCGCACACAATAACTGGGCTATCGTACATGCGGCATCGGCATCTCTGCTGTCGATCTGATCTGCAGATCGATGGCCCACAATTCATCGCCTGACCTCTCCATTTGACTTTCAACTTCTGCTCCCGACCGTCGATCTCTGCGTGATCGACGGCTCATATTCAATCTTCCTCCGCCTGTTCCACGATCCCTCCCGATCAATCCTAGCTGTTGGATGATGCCATCCAACGGCCATGCTCCTTCCACACGTCCTCTGAAGCAGTCAAACTATATATGTAGGATTTTATAACTTTTATTTGTATTTTGCAGGGTTTAAATGTTTTTCTGCCATACTGAGGAAATTTTGCAGGCTAAGGGTGACGATCCTTTTGCCTCCGATTCATCAGGAATCATTCACAGGTTTCTAAACTTCACATTTCATCGATGTTTATCCAAGAACTGATGCCACATAACCTTGTGCGACCTTGCATATCAGCAAAAACCATGGATTTAACACAGTGAAAGAGTATCAACGCAGAAGACCAGAATTTACCAGGACAGAGGATTACAGGATGGATTCCTGGGGATTATATCTAAGATGCTTATCAAAAGCCTAATCCCTGATTCAAAACACAAGTTAAAGAAGATCTAAAGGGTCTTGTCAATAGGAATGCCTCCACCGCCACAAAATGAGGAAAATTGATCCCTTTAGTTATCACGACGCCACCTGTGCCTCAAAATATTCAATTAGAAGCTGAATTTATTGATCAGGCACCTACCGCCTCATAGAAAATCAAAGGCTGCCGAACAAATAATACTAATCAAGGGTCTTATCTCCAAATTGTTGGAAAAACTATTTTAAAGGTTAAAGAACAATCCAGGAGTAGATCTTTTCAATCATAAGGCCTCGAAAGACACAAACAGAGTTATGAAGCAGAGTTATAAGCGATTACATTCCCACTTTATGCCTTGCCTGGTTCCCAAAGGCTAGGAATTGCATTGATTACATAATTAATAATACTTTAACCCTGGGAAATCCTCCCACCTCTTCATTCTTCTATAAATATTGCTGTAGAAGATGAGAAAATGTTGGTCTCTAGACATCTGAATGCATGTAATAGTTATTCTGAAGCTACTGATGCCCTGTTTGCAACTTGAAGGTACATAAGCTGATATGAGAAGTTTGAAGTTGTAAAGACCCACCGGGCTTGCTGATTGTAACTGGTTTGAACATCAAACACAAGCTACTCATTTATGGGATCCTGATTTGTGTCAATGGTGATGTGTTCCTCACTGTCAATTGCTACTTTGCTTAATGTTTTCATTCTATTCATTTTCTCTGATAAAGAGCAGCAAACATAGAGCTAGGATTTACTCTCAACAGTACCCTACTCTTACTGAAAGCTTTATTGGCTATGTTTTCTTCATTTGAAAGTTCTCTTTGAAGATTACATTAATGCAGGCTAGTTTAAAGGCACTTGCCTGATCTAAATTTCTCTTTGTCACTGTTATCCATGTTTTCCTTATTGAATATGCTGAAAGTAGGGTAGTTTAAAGGCACTTACCTAATATTAAGCTGTTCAACTGTCTTTTAATGTTTTCTTACTGAAAGTATTTCAAAGCAGGCTAGTTTAAAGGTATTAACCTGATCTTAGAATACTTTTATGTTTTCCTTATTGAATATGCTGAAAGCAGGGTAGTTTGAAGGCACTTACCTGATCTTAAGCTTTTTCAAACTATCTTTTAATGTTTTCTAACTGAAAGTACTTCAAAGTGGGCTAGTTTAAAGGTATTAACCTTATCTTAGAATACTCTCATGTTTTTCTTTAAGTACATGCTGAAGCAATATAGTTTAAAAGAACTTACTTGATCTCAGGTTGTTTCACTATATCTTCATTTGTTCGTTCTTCATTTCCTATTTGTTTCATTCCATAAAATCACCTTAAGAGATCCTTTGACATAAGTGACTTGCCTCATGGATCCTTCTTGAACCTTGTTGTCCAATTAAAATCCTCCTATGAATCCATAGCCTAATGGGTTAAAACTGTCTTGGCCTTTTCTATTTAGCCAAATCATTCCTTCACCTGCAAACACCTCCTACCGTCATTTTGAAATTGCCTTCACCTTCATCATGTCCTTGCCCAACCAAAACAAAAAAAACCCAAGCTCTTCATAACTAGCCTAATATCATAATTTCAGCTATTAAAGATCACATCTTTAAACTCATTCATAGAGAGATCCCTCTCTAGATTCGGGAGGGCTAGATCCTAGAATCCCAAAGTTGGTTGAAATAATGTTGCTTCTGCAGTTTTAGTCTTACCAATCTGCTAAAATTACAGATTCCTAACATTTCTAGCGACTCCACAATCCTGAACAGGCCTTAAGACTCCACTGGGAAGAACCCTTTTCATTAATATTATTCAAACTCAGTTAGAGGATTGTAGGATTAAGATTTGTGTAAACAGAACAGTTAACCTCTTAAAGATTGTCATACCTGGTTGAACTTGTCTTGTTTATTTTGGGTCTCAAAAACACAGCATAGTGGCTTCTAGAAAGATTCACACTAGAGCCTACCCTGACCCTGATCCACCTGAGATAGTTGATAACCCAGAAAGTATCCTTAGAAAGTCTCCTAAGATAATTTTTTCAACCATTTTCAGATCACCCTTGAGAGCCAATTCTGTCCCTGAAAATCCTTCAGCTCTACAACAATCTTAGGTTGAATTAGTAAATCCATTTAGAACTAGGTATCTTGGTGATTTAGATCAGTTAGATTTTGAGCCTTCACTATCATCCCCAGAAACAAGTGAACCTCTTGGTAGTAGAGAAACAACACCTCCTGATTTGCATTTTCTTCACAACTTAGGTGCCCCTCATCCAATATCAACTCAACAGTCTATCCCTAGTCCATCCACTTCTGCTCACCCTTCATCCACTATTCAAACCACTCCACTTCAGCCCACTATCCCTCTTGTAAATCCACCTCCACCTCCTGCCATGGACGCATGGTATGCCCCCGTAGCTCTTCCTATACCACTAGTCAATCTTCCATAGGACTATGAGTCCAAAATTCCATTATATGATGCTAATAATGTTACAACTGCATCACAACATGTGGATAAGATGAATGACTAATTTGACAAAAATGAAATTGATGATGATTCGGTAAAAGTTAGGTTATTTGCTTAGAGCTTAGGAGGAGAAGTGAGGAAATGGTTCAAAGGTTTAACCCCCCATAGTATCCGTGATCTACAAGCCTTCCATCAAACATTCTTAAACAAATGGGAAGTAAAGAAAAACCCTCTGCAAGTCCTTTCTGAATATAAAAATCTCCATAGAGACACTGGGGGAAGTGTGCAAGCTTATTGCACTAGATTCAATAGTGTGTATAATGAACTTTCCCCAGAACTAAAACCTCCACAAGGCTCAGCTTTAAACAAGTTTCCTAAAGGGTTTGATCCTGAGATGCCCTATCAGCTGAGGGAGAGAGATTTTGCAACTCTTGAAGATATGAACAAGGGTGCTCTTTCTATGGAAGTCAACCTAATGGAGAAGAGAGCAAGAATGAAAACTGAAAAAGAGAGTATCCTTCAGAGAGGAAAATGCCCCTTCTACTTCCAACTCAAAGATGGAAAGAATGATGGAGGAGATGATGAAGAAAATGAGCATCCTTGAGAGAGCACAAGCAGGTCAAAACAAAACTATTCCTCAAAACAAGAACCAAAATCAGAATTTTAGAAGGAACTAACCTCCAAAAAAACCTAGGGAAGATGATCAACAGATCACTCCTCCCTTTTATCAAAACTATATAAGTGAGGTTGAGGAAACAGAGGAGATAATAGAGGAAGATGATATCAACATGTTGGGAGTAGATAACGATGACTTGGAGATTCATTTTGATAAGGAACAAGGTTTTCATACCCCTTATGATAACAAAAAAGATGATGATGAAAGTTATTTTCAGGACATGTAAAATGTTATCATAGAGCCTCAAAAAGAATATGACCTTAGAAGCAAAACCAGTCAACAAACTCCCAACACCAAAACTTCTGAAAAATCTTTACAAAACAGCACTACAACCAAGCCTAAAATTGTCAGACAAAAGGATAAAACAGTAGCTATGAATTATGGTAGAGATAGAGAGAAAGCCACTCAAAATAATGAAAAATAGAGTGCGGACATTAGTAGTACTACCACTTCAGCTAGTACTCCTGTTAAGACCATTTTGTCAAAAACGAGTAGAAAAAATCAGCAAGTTGATGTTGCTGATAGATTGGGAGCTAGTAAGGTCAAGCCAAGTTCATCAAAGAACCAGATTCTTTTCAGCCTAGAGCAGGAAATTTCAAAGATTAGAATCTTTGTTCCCCTGACTGAGTTAGCTGCCCAGACTGTATCTAGGACCCAAATTTTGAAGGCTTTAAATATTGAGGATAATAATGACTCAGTCAATCTTAATGATGACCAGCCAGAGCTCATTTTTGGTCCTAAGATTGAAGGTATATATCAAGAGGGACCTGTGCCTCCCTTTTATGTAAGTTTTATTGTTCATGACAAGATCTTGCATAATGCTATGCATGACTCTGGAGCCTCGCACAACCTTATACCAAAGGTGATAATGGAAAGGCTAGGATTAGAAATAACTATACCTTACAAGGATTTATATTCTTTTGATTCAAACATAGTAAAGTGCCTTGGCATGATCAAAGACCTTTGTGTGAGTTTGACCCAAATCCCAGCCAAGTGCATCGTGATGGATGTTGTGGTGGCTGATGTCCCTCCTAAGTATGGCATGTTATTGTCAATATCATGGGGTGCCAAGCTGCAAGGTACGATACAGATGGACGGGACATATGCCACTATCCCTGTTTTTAGCCATCTCAGAAGACTGTACAGAGAGTCACACATGAAATTCATGGTCAGTAGCCCAAAAAAGCCTGAAAATTCTCCCATTTATTCTATCCATACTGACCTGGATTTGTTTACCTTTTGCAATAATGAATCCACAAAACAGTCAGAGCCAGAACACAGTGACTCAATTAAATAGATAGAGACCCCAAATCTAGAAATAAATGCAGTTCTAGATATGGAAGAAAACGAGAGAGAAATTTTGGAACAGTGCATTGAAACAACGGACCAGAGTGAACAAAGCCAAGATGGAAAACAACAGACTACCCCTCACGCTCAGCTCCATGACAAACCTGAGAAGGTGAAACAAATACAACTAAGTACCAAGATTTCACAACAACCCTTGAGCACGTTGGTTGAAGGGGACAATAACCAAGACGAAACCAAAAACAGTCCTCTGTGGAGTATGAATTTTGATGGGTCATGCACTAAGAACAGTGCTGGTGCAGGTGTCTAGATTAACAACATTGAAAACAGCCACATAGAAAACATTTCCTGCAAATTAAACTTTCAGTGTTCCAATAACATAGCAGAATATGAATCCCTTCTGTTAGGCTTACATCTATTAAAAAAGTTAGGAGCCACAAGAATTAATGTGTATGGGGATTCTTAACTAGTCATTAAGCAAGTCAATGGGGAATATAATGCAAATCATCCCAGGCTTAGAGCTTATCGAAATGATGTCATGGACCTTTTAAAAACTTTTGAGGAGTCCAAATTGATTTTTGTTCCAAGAAAAAGAAATATTGCTGCACACAATTTAGCTTTTGCGGCTAGAACATGCTTAACGCCAGTTGGAACCAAATAATGTACAACTCAAATTAAGTTTAGACCAGCGGTGCCAGATAATGAAAAATATTGGCAGGTCTTTGAGGGTGACAAACAAATAGAGGATTTTCTACTGGGCAGGAATGAATTTGAGTCATCTGATTCAGATTCTAAATCTGATGAAAATCGCCTAAACAAAAAGCCCCTTGAAAAATAAAAACCATCTGGTCCTGTAGAAATCAACATTTTAAATAAAAAACTTGACACTCATATTGAAGAATACAAGGACATGGAAAACGAAGACATTGAGGTATTGTCATCAAAGGACAAGAACATACCTAGGGGGCTAGCACTGTTAGAAGACCTCTTTGATTTTAACGATGTAGCAAAGAAGCCCACTGTAGAATACACAGAGTCTGAGGTCGAAGAATGCAACATAGACACCGAGGATCAGCCAAAAATGATTAAATTGGCTAAGTCCTTGCCACCAGACATGAAAAGGAAATATGTTGACCTGTTTAAAGAGTTTGTTGATGTGTTTTACTGGAGCTATGAAGACTTGAAAGCCTACTATACAGAAATCATCCAGCACAAGATCCCTCTGAAAGAAAACCAAAAACCCTTTAAGAAAAAACTGCGTAGAATTAATCCAATACAACTGCCTCTAGTAGAAAAGGAAATCAAGAAAATGTATGAGGCAGGAATCATTGTGCCTGTGAGGTTTTCAGATTGGGTTTCTAACCTTGTAGCCGTGAGGAAAAAGACAGGAGAAATCGGATTGCGCATTGATTTCAGAAACCTTAACAGAGCCTCCCTAAAAGACAATTACCCTTTACCCAAAATGGAACACATTCTACAAAGGGTAGTTGGTTCAAAGAGGATTTCTCTGTTAGATGGTTTTTCAGGGTATAACCAAGTTTTAGTACTCCCAAAAGACCAACTCAAGACAACTTTCACCACTCCTTGGGGCACTTTCATGTATGTGAAAATGCCTTTTGGATTAATGAATGCTGGGGCCACTTTCCAAAGGGCCATGGACATTGCATTTTTAGAGGAGATAGGGCACTTCATTGTAATGTACCTTGATGACATAACAGTTTATTCCAAATCCGATGAAGAGCATCTAAAACATTTAAGAAAGGTCCTTCAAAAGTGTAGAAGGTTTGGGTTATCTTTAAATCCCAAAAAGACAGTGTTTGGCCTTCAGGAAGGTAAAATCCTTGGCCATATCATATCAGAGGAAGGGATTAAAATAGATCCAAATAGAGTTTAGGGAATACTACAGATTAGCCAACCAAGGAACATAAAATAATTGTAGTCCTTTATTGGAAAGATTAACTTCTTGAGGAGGTTTATTCCCAACTTAGCAGAGCTCCTTAGAAACATGACTAATATGCTCAAGAAAGAAGTAGGAGTGAAGTGAATTGTAGAAACCAAAAAATCCTTCGAATTGGTAAATCATGCACTCATTGGGGCACCAGTCCTAATCAGCCCAGACTTTTAAAAAGAGTTCCTTATTTTCTCCTTTGCCTCAGAGCATACTATGGCTGCAGTCCTGTTGCAGAAAAACCCAGAGGGACAGGAACAGCCCATTGCCTTTTTCAGCAAGGCTTTAAGGATGCACCCTTGAAATATAACATAATGGAAAAACAAGCCTATGCTTTGGTAAAGGCCTTAAAGGACTTCAGGGTGTATATTCTACATTCCCACATCATTGCCTATGTACCTAATATAGTGGTAAAAGACATCTTGTCCCAAGACCCAGATGGAAAGAGGGGTAAATGGATTGTTGCTATATTAGAGTATGACTTGGAAATCAGACCAACCAAACTTATTAAAGGTCAGGGATTAGCTCAATTAATGGCTGAATCTAATCTACAAGCCCTTGACATTAACATCGTAGATTCCCTCGATGAATAGGAAGAATTACTTGCTCCCACTGTCGAAGAGCAATTTCGAAACTCACCTTGGTACACTGATATCTTGTATGTGCTGGAAAATCTTAATGCCCCTCCTGATTTATCAAAAAAAAAGGCAAGGTTTTTAAAATTGAAAACTAGGAACTATTGCATTTTAAATGAATGTCTATTTTGGAAAAATGCTGATGGTTTATTGCTTAAATGTTTGCCTGAAGTTGATGCAGAGAGGATCAAACATGAATTCCATGAAGGAGAGTGTGGAGGTAATCTTTACTGGAAAACCACAACCAATAAAATCCTTAGAGCTGGCTATTACTGGCCCACCCTCTTCTAGGATGTCCATAAAATGATAGTTTCCTGTCACAAGTGCCAGATTTTTGAAGGCAACATAAAACTTCTCCCTTTACCATTACAACCTATCACTATTGAAGCTCCTTTTCGACAGTGGAGCCTAGATTTCATAGGGGAAATCCATCCTGATTTGTCTGCCCAACACAAATGGATTTTCATAGCCATTGACTACTTCACAAAATGGATTGAAGCCATCCCTTCTAGGAATGCCACAGATTCTGTCATTATAAAATTCCTTGAAGACCATATCTTGTCTAGATTCAGATGCTCTAGGAAGATTATTACTAATAATGCTGCTGCTTTTTGTTCCAAAAAGATGATTGATTTTTGTCACAAATATCAGATTACACTTAGTCATTCTTCTGCTTACTACCGTCAAGGTAATGGGATAGCATAATCATCAAATAAAATTTTGGTGACCATCATCAAGAAGCTGCTTGAAGACAACAAAAAATCATGGCATAACAAGTTGGTGCATGCTCTGTGGGCAGACAGATTGACCACAAAAAAAGTCCATTGGAATTCCCCCTTACTAGCTTGTTTATAAAGCAGATGCGGTGTTTCCTACCAGCCTAGGTGTACCAATAATAAAATTAATCCAAGAAATACAGTCAGAAGAAGACAACATGATTAGGAGAATCAGTCAGACAATACATCTTCAACAGACTAGGGAAGAGGTTTACAATAGGGCTCAGAAGGTGCAAGAAAACATAAAGAAGTTATTCGACAAAAGAACAAAGACTTGTGTTTTCAACATTGGAGATAAGGTACTCAAATGGGATTCCAAAAGAGAGGATAAGGGAAAACATGGTAAATTTGATAGTTTGTGGCAAGGTCCTTACATCATCCAGTCCATCGTTGGTCCTAATGCCTTTTTTCTACAAGAGTTAGATGGCACAGATCTATTTGGGGGTCCTGTCAATGGCAGGGTCCTTAAGCATTACTACTGCTGAGTTCAATTTTAAAGCTTTCATTTCCATTATAAATACCATTTTCTTTGTTCAGTATCATAAAAGAAAAAGTACAAAAACAAAAAAAAGAAAAGAAAAGAGGGCAGATTGTGAAAACAAGAAGGGTACAACCCCATACCAAAAAAGAGAAATAAATTCTAAAAGTGTGCAAGCTTAAATGCCACTCCTAAAAAACACACTTCTAGTTATTCAAACTGCCTAATCTTGACTAATTAGTCTTAAATTTTCTGCTGATAGGGTACTGAATTTGATTTTCCAAACTATTTAATCTTGGCTTATCAGTAGTTAGATTAGGATAGAAATCAAAGGTTCAAACATGAACAAAACCTGAACCTAAGTTTCCAAAAGAGATGACTCGAATTTGTTTTATTTTATGATTCAAAGGATGTAACAGATCTGGTTCTAATTAGCTCAAAATCTAAACCAGAAATCAAGAAGAAACAACTCGAACATAGTTAAGACAAAGTTGTAGAAAAGAGGAAGGAAATGTTTTCGAATTTCAGATCTTAAGCCTTCCATTTTGGATTTATTTTTTCTGCAAAATAAATGTCTATATGCAGCTTGTTTTTATGCCATAGATCACAGCAAGTCAAACAACTTAATCTTGACTTGACTGTTTTTAAATTGATGTTTTAGAATTTAGAGAATGAAAATCTGTTGGATAGTTTAATCCCAACAAATGGTAGATTAGGTAGAGAATTATATGGGCTCAACTACTTAATCTGAGTCCATGGAGAGATAAGGAGTAGAAATAGATTAGATTTCTTGCTTTAAAAAGAATAAAATGTTGTGAAAAGAGTTTTCCAATCCGAGTGCACTCTAATGAAGAAAAAAATGTTAGATCAGTAGGATTGGTAGGTAGAAACTTTGTGTTGGTAAAGATCCATTGTTTTTTCAATGATTCTTACATGTTTTCAGAGAAGATCATCCTAGCACAGGCAGGGCAGCCCAATGAATCAGGCACAGTTCAGCCTCCCAGAGAACATAATGGATCAAGTACAGGTTAGCCTCCTAGAGAACATAATGGATAAGGCACAGGTCAGCCTCCCAGAGAATGCAGGTTTGAAGTTCTTGGGAAGAAGGCACCATACATAGAGATTTTCCCCTGGATCAATTGGGAATACCATATTTATTTTTCATTATATTCTTTCAATGTTACTGTTGGCCACCTATAAAATTTGTTCCATCAAAAGGTGGCCAAAACATTTGTTCAGCCTCCAAGAGACAATTTTATTGCAAAAAGTGTATCTCTTGAAGCCTCAGGAAGACATCATATCCTTGTTTCAGTCTTTGTTGTTTTTCCCATTTCAAGCCCAGAAAATTTTTCTCAAAATTATATGAGAAAGACTGTTGCAAAATCCCCTTCTCTCCCCTTCCCCCACTCAAAAAATAACCTTCATCTTTTCCCATCATTTTCCTCTGTTTTCAATTTCCTTTCCTCTTCTTCAAAAACTAACCTGTTCTTCTTATCCTTCCATTTCCCATGAAAATCCCTCATTTTTTAGTTTCTCCCCTTTCCACTTCATAAAAACCCTTGATAAGGTTTTAAGGTTTCTCCTGACCTTATCGAAAACCTCAGATTCCTTTCAAAATCCTTGAAAAACCATTAAAATGCATATATTCTATGTATTGGGCTTAAGCCGCTTTGAGCTAAGTCTCTCACCCTTTTCATCCATGCGCCCTGGCGCCAGAACCAGACGTTGAGTCTGTCAAGTGCTTATCTATTTTAAAATAATATTTCTCCACCCAAAGAATAAAAACCTTATGTTATCCGAAACTTTGGGTTTTTAAACTACGTTATATTATTTCCGCCGACGCGAACTTTCAGCCACTCCACACCGTCGATCTGATCCACAGATCCGATGGTGTGGAATCCATCAAACCCGGTGGACCCCGCCAGCCATGCTCCGTTTTCCCAAAACCATATGGTTTTCATCGCACCGCCTTCGAGCGGAGGGTAGTTTTTTCCTGATGGTCAGCGATTCCATACATCGCGTGACATGCGTCCTGGACACTATTCCGGACACTACCGTCCATCACGCATTATCATTTGGACCAGGACGCCCAATGATATTGCTATGCACCGTCCGATCTGGGCCCACTCATCCAACGGTGATCGCTTGTCGAAGCTGTCCGATGGTTAACGAAGATGCACACACAATAACCGAGCTATCGTACATGTGGCAACGACATCTCCGCCATCGATCTGATCTGCAGATTGACGGCCCACAATTCATCGCCCGACCTCTCTGTTTGACTTTCAACTTCTGCTCCTGACCGTCGATCTCTGCGTGATCGACGACTCAGATTCAATCTTCCTCTGCCCATTCCATGATCCCTCCCAATCAATCCTGGCCGTTGGATGATGCCATCCAACGGCCATGCTCCTTCCACACGTCCTCTGAAGCAGTCAAACTATATACGCAGGATTTTATAACTTTTGTTTGTATTTTTCAGGGTTTAAATGTTTTTCTGCCATACTGAGGAAATTTCTTAGGCTGAGGGTGACGATCCTTTTGCCTTCGATTCATCAGGAATAATTTGGAGGTTTCTAAAATTCATGTTTCATCGGTGTTTATCCAAGA
The DNA here is from genome assembly GCA_034641835.2 of Pinus albicaulis. Taxonomy (NCBI): domain Eukaryota; kingdom Viridiplantae; phylum Streptophyta; class Pinopsida; order Pinales; family Pinaceae; genus Pinus; species Pinus albicaulis. The sequence goes on from CM076570.1 coordinate 783,812,608, forward strand.
ACTGATGCCACATAACCCTACGCGACCTTGCATATCAGCAAAAACCATGGATTTAACACAGTGAAAGAGTATCATCGTAGAAGACCAGAATTTACCAGGATAGAGGATTAGAGGATGAATTCATGGGGATTACGTCTAAGATGCTTATCAAAAGCCTAATCCCCGATTCAAAACACAAGTTAAAGAAGATCTAAAGGGTATTGTCAGTAGGAACGCCTCCACCGCCACAAAATGAGGAAAATTGATCCCTTTAGTTATCACGATGCCACCTGTGCCTCAAAATATTCAATCAGAAGCTGAATTTATTGATCAAGCACCTACAGCCTGACAGAAAATCAAAGGCTGCCGAAAAAATAATACTAATCAAGGGTCTTATCTCCAAATTGTCGGCAAAACTATTTTAAATGTTAAAGAACAGTCCAGGAGAAAATCTTTTTAATCATAAGGCCTCGAAAGACACAAACAGAGTTATGAAGCAGAGTTATAAACGATTACATTCCCACTTTATGCCTTGCCTGGTTCCCAAAGGCCAGGAATTGCATTGATTACATAATTAATAATACTTGACCCCTGGGAAATCCTCCCACCTCTTCATTCTTCTATAAATATTGTTGTAGAAGATGAGCAAATGTTGGTCTCTAGACATATGAATGCATGTAATAGTGATTCTGAAGCTACTAATGCCCTGTTTGCAACTTGAAGATACATAAGCTGATATGAGAAGTTTGAAGTTGTAAAGACCCACCGAGCTTGCTGATTGTAACTGGTTCGAACATCAAATAGAAGCTACTGATTTATGGGATCCTGATTTGTGTCAATGGTGATGTGTTCCTCACTGTCAATTGTTACTTTGCTTAATGTTTTCATTGTGTTCATTTTCTCTGATAAAGAGCAGCAAACATAGAGCTAGGATTTACTCTCAACAGTACCCTACTCTTACTGAAAGCTTTATTGGCTATGTTTTCTTCATTTGAAAGTTCTCTTTGAAGATTACATTAATGCAGGCTAGTTTAAAGGCACTTGCCTGATCTAAATTTCTCTTTGTCACTGTTATCTGTGTTTTCCTAGTTATTGAATATGCTGAAAGCAGGGTAGTTTAACAGCACTTACCTGATCTTAAGTTGTTCAACTGTATTTTAATGTTTTCTTACTGAAAGTATTTCAAATCAGGCTAGTTTAAAGGTATTAACGTAATCTCAGAATACTTTTATGTTTTCCTTATTGAATATGCTGAAAGCAGGGTAGTTTGAAGGCACTTACCTGATCTTAAGATTTTTCAAACTGTCTTTTAATGTTTTCTAACTAAAAGTACTTCAAAGTGGGCTAGTTTAAAGGTATTAAACTGATCTCAGAATACTCTCATGTTTTTCTTTAAGTACATGCTAAAGCAATATAGTTTAAAAGAACTTGATCTAGGCTGTTTCACCGTATCTTCATTTGTTCGTTCTTCATTTCCTATCTGTTTCATTCCATAAAATCACCTTAAGAGATCCTTTGACATAAGTGACTTACCCCATGGATCCTGCTTGAACCTTGCTATCCAATTAAAATCCTCCTATGACTCCATAGCCCAATGGGTTAAAACTGTCTTGGCCTTTTCTATTTAGCCAAATCATTCCTTCACCTGCAGACACCTCCTCCCTTCATTTTGAAACCGCCTTCACCTTCATCATGTCCTTGCCCAACCAAAACAAGCAAAACCCAAGCTCTTCATAACGAGATCCCTCTCTGGATTCAGGAGGGCTAGATCCTAGAATCCCAAAGTTGGTTGAAATAATGTTGATTCTGCAGTTTTAGTCTTACCAATCTGCTAAAATTACAGATTCCTAACAGTTACAATACACTATAAATAGGTTGAAGAATTTATAAAACCCAATCCATGTTGTGAAACCAACTCCAAAAATAGAAGAAAAGAGAGATCAACGCCTTAGAAATAATCCACTTCGAGAGGGAAACCTCCAATACATTACATAAATGAACAATTCTTGGATGGTACAAATGAAAAAACCTCATTCTATATATAGGAGTCCATGGGATCACAATATAATCCTAGCCGACCTAACAATAATAATGTAAGGGCACAATAATAACAATATTGGGGTTACAGGGGTACAACAATAACAATAAGTGGGCTAAACTAACAATAACAATGGAGTACACTAGTAATATAGGGACCTAACATGCCCCTATCCTTAAAAAAAGTGTTTTCCTCAATGATTGAGTATCTCTGGGTGTTTCTGTATAAAATTATTACCCTCCCATGTAGAATCTTCAGTGGGTAAGTTCTTCGACTTGATGAGATACTTTGAAATTGATCGATTTCGTAGCTATCCAGTTCTTGTTTCCATGACTACTTCATGTTCCAATATGATTTTTCCTTCCTCATTAAGTTCTGGAAATATTGTTTGAACTAGAAGTTTTTCACATATAGCCTTCTTTAAGCATGAAACATGGAAAACTAGATGCACTCGTGACGAAGGAGGAAGCTCCAATTTGTATGCCATAGTACTAATATTTTGCAACACCTTGTAAGGACCATAATAATTTGGCGATAATTTATTATCCTTCTTAGCTTGCTTGAGGGACATTTTTTTGTGTGGTTGTAGCCATAAAAGTACCCAGTCTCCTACATCAAAAATTCTCTCGCTGCCATTTTGATCTGCCTATTGTTTCATTCGATTTTGTGCCAAATTTAGGTTATCCTTTAAGAGTTAGAGAACATCTTGTTGATGCTTGATGTGATCTTCCATTTCTTGAACCTTAGAATTTTCTCTTAAAGATGATGTGATGGGCGATGGATGATATCCATAAAGTGCCATAAATGGGGTCATTTTTGCTGCAGTATGGAAGGAAGTGTTATACCACCATTCAACGAGAGGCAACCACTTGAACCATTGTGTTTGTTTATCAGATACAAAACAACGAAGATATCATTCCAAAAATTTATTCACTATCTCAGTTTAACCATTAGATTGAGGATGATAGGATGAGCTATGAGCTAGTTGAGTATCCAAGCAAGAAAATAATTCCATCGAAAAATTTCCAGTAAAAGTGGGATCTCTGTCACTTACAATAATCTTTGGGTTTCCATATATATTTTGAATTGTTTCCATAAATGTAGTAGCAACTATACTTGCTTTAAATGGATGAGATAATGCAAAAAAGTTTTCATACCCAGTAATATATAGTACACCACACATTTTCTATTGTATTTGTTGTGTGTTTCCATTTCCAGGCTATTTATTTTACGACTGTTATTTTCTCTTCGGCTTTGATCTCTCGTTTATTCCATAATGCTTTCTTCTCTTGCATTTTAGGCTTGGCTTCTAAGTATTTTGTTCTAAAAATATACTTTTTGTAATTCCAAAATTCTTGGCAATCACACAACATCAAGATCTTTTTTATCATCTTATGGATGCTAGGATCTTGCTACAACTTTTGAATGAGTGTCCACACTTCTTCATCCTCCTTCCAATCGTCCCTTGCTTCGGTTATCCAATATGGTTGGATAATAGAAATGGAAAAAATAAATGCTTCCACATCTTCATTCTTTCTTGAGAGTGCATCTGTAACAACATTTAGCTTCCCTTTTTTGTAGATTATTTCAAAGTCAACCCAACATCTTTGTGACCCATTTTTGCTTCTCTTCTGAAGATAGTATTTGTTCCAAAAATATTTTAAGACTATCATGATCAGTTTTTACCTTGAAGTGTCTTCTCATTAGGTAAGGTCACCATTTCTTTAGTGCATGTAGTATTGCTAACATTTCCTTCTCATAAATAGCTTTTTGTAAATACTTTCCTTTGATTGGACGACTTTCAAAAGAAATGGGCCTTCCTTCTTGCATTAAAAAAACGCCAATTCCATTTCCCAAGGCATCACATTCAAAAATAAAGGTTTTTTTGAAGTCTGGCGTAGATAGGACTGGTGCTAGGCACATTGCCTCTTTAAGATGTTCAAAGGTGTTACACCATTTTTTGGTCATCTAACCTATTATCATTAGATGGACCCAGGTACACCATGTAAGACCAATTTTACCCCAAGTAAAATTGCTTTCACTATGAAAATAACTTAGTAAACCACTTTTATTAAGCTGTTTATGGTCTAAATAGGAAACCCCATGAGGAAATATTAAATAAATATACATTTGTTTTATTTTCCTCGAAGAATAATTAGTTAAACAATAGTTTAATTAATATTCCGGGTTATATTTGACCCAAAACAAGGAAATTAATTATATAAATCATTATTTATTTGATCATTACTCAACCACATCCTTAAAATGATAAATAAATCATTTATTTATTTATTATTTACAAATAAAGGGATTTGACCCAAGTCAAATTCCTTTTCCCTCCAATAAATATAATAAAATATTCCACAAAATTTGGATCTCGATTTGGTTAATAATATTTTAATTATGCACCAATATCTAGATTAACTCAATATTTTGTTTTAAATAGAAGGGTTTTCCCATTCATTTACCACCTTTTGTTGCCTAAATATCACTCTATATCTATACTTTTGGTCTGACTATTGATCCACCATCATAGTCATATTTTTCTACTATTTTTGGCTGGGTTTTCTACACCATCAAGAGAGAAGAATTCTAGATCTGAAGTGCTAAGGACTTACAAGAACCCATCCCATTGAGGAGAATAGGGAACACCCTCTTTTGTTTTCCTCCCAGGTGCCATTAATACAAAATTCATTCAATATATTCTTGTCTTGTCTATTGGATGCATGGAGTAAATCTTATTTTTTCTAGTGCTTAATGTCTTCTAATGCATAGATCTAGATTTTTGCAACATTTATCTTGATCACCTAACTACAGATGTGAGGATATTAGTAGTCATTTCTGCTATTAGGGCTATTTTTTACGTGCAGATAAAGTGGTATTTTTTCATACGCTTGGAATTAAGATTCATACTAACAACTGGCGACTCCACACTGGTTTACGATTACGATCACTGTCGTTTTTTTGATCGTTGCATATCCAACTACTTCAAACCCTAGGATTTCTCTTCAGCCCCTTGTTTTTTCTTTTCTTGATGTTATTTTTAACCTATAAAACCCTAAAATGATAAAAATTCTGACTTCCGTGTGTTTTCAGACCTATTGCGCAAGTGAAAGACATCAGCCACAGCTGAGATGGAAAATTTTTCTGAAACCTATCATCGAGAGTGCCGGAAGTGCATGTCGCACGTTTTGGCACAAAACCTATGACTTGGACCCTCACAACATACTTTTAAGCCCTAAAACTGCAACATCTGCTGAAAACAGGTCAGAAACTACGACCTGGACTTTTTGTAGAGATTTTTCTGAAAATTTTCTAGGTTTGTATGAGCCTCTGTTTAGGGTTGTATGACCTCCGCTCCACCCATTTTGGACTTGCACTTGTTCTGTTTCACTCAACTAAGTGGGAACCTAGCCCCCTAGGGCTTTAGTACCCTCCACTTTTCATGGAAGAGTTTTTGCTGTTGCAGGTTGTCTAAAATTTCAAAGTCTTCAACCTTTTTTCAGATTTGATACCTCACCTTCAGATCTGCTTCAGATCATCTTGTTATCCATGCAAATCACCTAATATAGCTTTTTTTGGGTTTTCCTTTAGAGTTAACTCCATTTCCCTTCAGGAGATAGCCTTTTTCCACCTTTTTTACAACAATTTTTCCTCTAATTTGTTGTTGCTTTCTGCACCACTTTCCAGCAGATTTTGTCTTTTACATCCCTATCCCTCTTGAACTTAGATCTATTAGATTTTTTAGTGTGTTTTGATTAGTTTTTTACTCACATATAGACTAGTTTTTGAGATACCCACCTCCTTGGGTTTAGATTATTGCATTATTAGCTGTTTATTTTATGTTTTTGCAGGCATATATACTATCATTTGCAGGTTTATTTACAGCTATACAACACAATTTTTCTCTCTCTCTACAAATGTCTAGGTTTAAAAATTAAAATTTACACACTTCTAAACACACACCCTAAGCGAAAAAGGGCTTGGTTAACACCGCCAAGAAAAGACTCTAAAAACATTGAAATCAATTAATCCTGCACCTCCCTGCCCTTGTTTCGACATTGTAATCAGTTGATCCTACACCTCCCTGCCCTTGTAGGTCTCTTTTTCCTTTGTGTAATATTTGTGTTGTAATCATTGCTCAACCTTCCATGGGATCTGGTTTTCCTCAAGGGGGGGCCAACACCTCCTGCATTTTTTCCCCTCCCGATAGCACGTATCCAGGATATGGCATGCCTCCTCTTTTTGCCCAACCTACTGTTTACGACACTGTTACCCAACCTCCTTGATATCCGTATCCATAGCCTAGTGCTCCATCTCCCCCAGCATTAGCACCTCCTCCTCCCTTGCCTTCTCAACCCCTGCAACAGCAACCACCACCCCCTTAGGGGCAGGTGCATGCACAGCAGGGCGTGACTTATCCTCTTCCCTCAAAAATGAAGAGGAAAAGCACTCAAAATCAAGCTGTCCCTGGTAATCCTGGAACTAATCAAGGTAATGCTACTAACACTACAAACCAATAACAGGGAAATCATCCCAAGCAAAACAGGCCCGTTCACATGAACAAACCTTGTTCTTGTTGTAGTGTTCATGGCCATTACACACATGATTGTCCTATTTTTCCACAGATGAGATAGCTATGGGAGTCTCAAGAAACATTGCAAGGACAACAAGCCTCCCCTTCCATCCCTCCCAGTACTGCGCCTAGCCAACCGGCTGTGCTTACTAATCCTTTCCCTCAGTAAGGATTTGTGGCTACCCAACCACCTAAAGGTCAGGTGGCCACCCAACCTCTTTCGTCTGGTACCCCCGATTACCAGATTCTCATGATGATCTCTGATCAACCTTCAACCGTAGACATCAATCTTCAGACTCGGTCTCGTCAGTACAACAAGCCTCCCGCTACATCTATCCCTGAGCCACCTCCTTCGGTCTCTACAGAGCCTCTTTTGACACGTAAGGGTCCCTTGCAGATCCCTTAGCCTAGGGCAGAGGTTCATAGCAAGATCCCTAAGGGACCACTGCACCGAAATGATTCTTTTGTCAAAGCCACCCATTCGTATAACATAGTTGATGATTTGGCACAATCCTCTACTGCCATTTCAACACTGGAACTCTTCCAGTCATGCCCTTCACAACGAAAATCTCTACTATTTACCATGGGTGCTGTAGATCCTTCGGACGATTGATTGATTGTATTTGATGTTGAACAGTCAGAACATCCTCCTCTCCCTGCTTCTGTCGCCTTCCAAATCTCAGTCAAGATCCGGAACACTAATGTTTCCCTATGCATTATTGATGAGGGGGCATCCACCTGCGTGATGTCTGCTTCAGTTTGGAAGAAAATTAGATCCCCTAAGTTGGCTTCTTCCACGATCACTCTCTGAGAATGGGATGGCCACGCCTCCAAGCCCATTGGCTTATTCCGCAATTGTCCTATTACTCTTTCGGGCAAGACTGTTTGCGTTGACGTAGAAGTCATAGATGCCCCCTTAGATTACAACATTCTATTGGGTCATAGCTACACTTATGCGATGTCTGTTGTCCCTTCTGCTGTTCACCACAAGATGTCCTTCCCTCATAATAGAAATATAGTCACCATTGACTAGTTGAAATATTACGAACCAAAGTCTCAGACCTCCCCTGAGTCCACTATCTCTTCGGTGGCCAACAAGCAAACTGTCGATCCATTGACTAGTGTTTCACTTAGAGTCTACGAAGATTCCTCACTGCTTGGTACATTCCCTAGTCTTCCTCCTCTTGTCTCTGATCCCAACTCATCAAATGTTTGCATGATGCAATCTTCTTGGACTACCCTCAAGCAGCTCGCCTCGGCTAGTCAACAGCCTCCTCGCCCTCCGTAGCCTTCTCCTATCCCTTCGATTTAGCCTTCGGGACCTCCTCCTCTTGGCCCTTCAGCTAGTATTCATGAGTGTATTTACCCTCCTAGAATGGTTCCTATAGGCCTTAACCATTTAGGAGCCATCCCTCCTGGCCATTAACCCTCCGGTTAGATACCGTTCCTAGCTCCCCCACCAGGAATCTATACGGCACCTGTCATGGCCACCCTCTCTCTTCTTAACTTGACCCTTGGGATTCCTGTTTGGTACCTGGATCCTCTAGCCGCTACCCCGCCAGGTCAACCCAAACCTTACCTTGCTTTTACCCCAGTTCAACCGATCCCCATGACTTCTTCCGTTACAAAAATGCCTCAACCACCTCAACAGGAACCCCCTCCTATTATGACCGCTCCGACTAAGAAGGGAAAAGCTCGCAAGAGGGCCTCCAAGGACAAGGCTGCCCAGACAGACCCTACACCTCCCCTGCTCGCAAAGCCCTATGCTTTGTGTGATGTCGTCGGCCATGCCACGCATAACTGTCCTGAACTACCCTGTATCAAGCCCATGGTTAAATTTGCGTTCCCTAAGTCTACGGTCCCTGAAACCCCTGTTTCTTCCTCGACCGCAGCTAAGAATCCTAAAAATATTCACACTAACCAACCTTATGCGTTGTGTGATCTCCATGGCCATTATTCTCACCATTTTCCCCGCGTTATGCATTACCGCACCTCATTAGAGGTAGTTTGGGAGTACGAGGTTGAACAAAACCAATCCACCTCTCCCATACTTGCGCAGTATGTTGTAGGCCAGATTGAGGATTTACCCACTCCTGTTGAAATTCCTCCCCTTGATGTCGAAATGAAGGAGCCTGTGGCCACCATCCTCTACCTTTCATCATCTGTGAGACCTTGGGTGGAAGCTCCCTTCAAATATTCCCTTGTTGTTTCGCTTGACCTCCCTTCAGCGATCACCCTAGGCTCAACATCAGTAGATCGCTTATCTACTTGTTCTTCCATCATCTCCCATGATGATGCACATGTGAACCTTTCTTCTCATGATGATGAGTTAGGAAACTTCGTCATGTCATGTGGTCTCTCTTCCTCCAGTCATGCCATCTTCTATTGCAATGATGACATCATAGAATCCACGTCCACCCTTGACTTCATCTTTTCGGCCCATCAACGTGATAGCACCACCCATGCCCATGATGACTTTCATAATCTCAGCACAAGTTACAACTCTGGTAGCTCCCACAATCCACTTTACCGTCGATGTGCGAGTAGTAGACATCTTACCCAGATCACTCCCTCCTGTAGAGTGTGCTCGATTTCTACATTGTGCTCAGGTTGCCAGCATTTTTCATCATCCTTTCATTTATTATCTTGTGACACCTTTCATATGAACCTGTTATCACTCAGATTTTCCTTGAAGTTGTGGAAGAGGAAAGGGGTCCAAGGTAACCAAAAACCAACCTTTAGATACAGAATCTAGCCAATCTGTATCTAGAGAGGGCTCTCTATATAAAATATAGCTTTGTTTTTAGAAGATATTAGGCTAGTTGTAAAGTCCAGGGTTTTGATTTTGTTTGAGTTGATGGAATTCTTTAGCTAAGATTAAGATCAAGTAGTTTCAGTCCATTGGGCTAATGGAGTTAAAGTATTGGCTGCACTGGCTTAAGTCTTTCAACAGAAGATGGTTTATCAGGGCAAGATAACCAAACTAGAAACAATTATAGATCTAAAGTGAATGGAATGGAATTCAAATGGATGAAAGGCAACGAAGAATCTTTCAACACATTCAAGAGAAGAGAAATAGATTGATTATCAATAAAGAGCAGTTAAGTATTCTTTACTAAATAACCAAAAATCTATGAACTAGACAAACAGGAGCAATTAAGAATTCGCTGTTTAAACCAGTTTGGAAGAAAAAATTTAGAATACTAATGACTGAAATTAGATTACACCTAAGTACTTTCTGATTTAATCCTTTTCGTTAAATATTAAGATAATGAAACACAGATGATATTGTAAACAAATATAAAACTTCAAAACATGGGATAGAGATGACTTATTGATCCTTCATTCGACACATGAATCCTGAGAAAAGTCTTCTACCTCAATTCCTTGTCCAGTTTTGCCACGAAAAATTTCTCCAAAGCTCTTTATTCCAAAATATTCAATGTTACATCAGAGTATAAGAATCCACCCTCAATAATCCGATTGAGGGCTTATTTATACAAAAAATCATACAAAATATCTCTTAACAAAACGAGATATAATCTAAGATAAATCACAAATAAGTTACTATAAAAATAGAGACAGATGGTCTCATAGATAAGACAAAAAAGCAACTGATGTTGTGCTGTTTCCTCCTTTTAAGAATGTGCTGGAGGCAGGACCTATATTTTAGCTCTTCGTTGTCCTCTTCAGTAATTTTGTTCTAACTGACTTGCTTCACTGATACTCTTTGTTTTTACTGATACACTTTTAGCTGAGCTGATACACTTTGACCTTCGTTTGTCCCTTTATCCCTTATACTGTAGTAAAATAGGCAAAATTTCATATAAGGATAAATTTTACAAAAGTTCCAACAAATCTTCCCACCATTTATCTTCTGTTATTTTGGTCCGTTGAAGCTTCCTTAATGTTTCATCAGCCTCGGTATATCTGAAGAAATTAGGCTGATTAGGAAACAAATGTCTTACCTCATGTTCAAGATAAAAAAAATTCTCTAATCTGTCATGAAGATTCCTTGCTGTAGGTAATGTTGCTTTTGATGAAATGATTGAGGAACTAGCAATGAAATAATTGTGAGCATGTATGTCCAATTTCTTAACATAAGTTTCCAGGTACATTATTTTATCTTTTGAAACCATAGGGCTGGGAAACCCTTTATTCAATAAAACATTAAACGTTTCTCTGAAAGCAATGATTTCACTTTGCATGTCAAAACACCTTCGTTCTAAATTTTGCATAAGAGTACTTTTAGTAAAAACTCTTTTTATCTCCAAGATTGTTGCAGTCCTGTCCTGAATACCCTGATCTGCAAGTTGCTGTCTAGTTTGGGTGTTTAGGAATTGTATGTGTTGATTGGCTTCCTCAGGCCTATTTCCTAATTCTGCTCGTGTATTTTCAACTTCATCCAGAGCTACTTTGACCAAATCATTTTGCTCGTACATTATCTGGATTGAGGACCAGATATCTTTTATTGAATGAATAATATCATCCCAAATAATGTCATTTATTTCTCTTAAAGGTTTCTCCAATGTGAGATCCCTTTCCAAAGCTTTAACCAATTTTTCCAACTTTTTTACTTCCCTTGTTTTGTCAGCAACAGTCATTTTTGAAAGATCATATTTATGTTCCAAACTTATAAGCTGTAACTTTGTGCGTTGAAGTTCTGTTACTTTTAGTTTCAAGTCATTCATTTTCTTTACTAATTCCTCTGTACTCAAAGTTGAAGTATTTACCTGTGATGGCTCTGGTGGTTGACCTGTTGGCTGACTTGTTGTACCTGTGATAACCACTGTTGTAGATACTGGAACATTGGACTGCTTGTCTTTTAAAGCTTGTTCCAGTTCTTTTTCTGTTTCAATCAGTTGTTCATTCATTTTTAAGAGCAAATCCATCATTTCTTCTTCATAATTCTTCTTTATTACTTCTTCAGTTTGAGGATGTCTGGAGGCTGGCAATTTCAACTGCTTTCTCAAAGCAACAATGTCATCATCTTTTTTCTTGATTAGAGCTTCTATACCTTTGACATCCTTTGGATTGTGTCCCAAACCAATTATTATTTCTTTCAATGTTTTTATCCTGTTGTCTTTGGCTTGAGAAGAAGCCTTTTCAAGCTGTAACTATGTATTGGTGTTTTCCAAAGAATCCTGTAACCTGTGAGCTGCCATTGCCTTATCAGTCAAAGTAGAATAGAACATTTCACCAGTCTGCTTATGTAACTCAATCTGGTCTAAAGGATGGATATCCTTTGCTAGGAATTCAAATTTTGTCCTAATATAATCAACAGCTGTTTGGGGTTGTTGCACCTTGGGTTTGAAATGGCTCATTAACATTTTGCCCTGTTGGATGTCAAAAGCTGACATCAATCTTTCTTGATTCTTTGGAGCCAATTTCAGATACTGATTATATACTTGAATTTTCAGAGGATCATTCCTGGCCTTGATATTGATAAATGTCTTCTTTATATCTCCTGTATCTTTAACTGGTGTTTTGAAAGAAGATATTTCAACACTCTGTTGCTTCTGTAGATTTTTCCTTTGTGAGGTAGTGGATGCTTCACTGACTGTACCTATTTTTTAACTGCCCAATTGTTCTAGTCCTTGACTATCAAGGATTTCATCAATAGATTCTACTTCTGGAGGAGTATTCAATTTCTGTCTCTTGGCCTGAGGCTATTGTGAACATCCAATGAAAGAGGTAGCAACTTCAGCTTCTCTCCTTTTTCCTTTTTCCACATTTAATGGAGTCTGCAAAATTGACACTTCTACTAGATTGGTTTGAACGGAAGAAACCTGTATTTGATACTATCCCTTGGAAGTTTGAGGTTGTTCTGTCATGGTGAATGTTTCTTTAACTTGTGTATCAACCTTTTTCTCTTTTCCCTTAGATGATATTGCAATGTTTTCTTGTAACTCTTGTTGAATAATCCCAGCTGAGGAAGGGCCAACTTCTGATCTTGGTACCTGTGCAAAAGAGTCTAGGTCAAGCATCTTTTCAAGATCTTTCATAAAAATGTCTACATTGACCTGCTCAATATCCCGCTCTATCAATGTTCCTTCTATCCATTCATCTGTATTAGCATATTTTTCAATCTCTGGGATTATTTGATGTATATATGGTGATGATTTATTCTTCATTCTTTTATCACAAATGAAGTTGAAGGGGTCATAAGGCACCCAATAGAAAATCTTTTGTAATCTGAAACGGTCTTCTAATATATTTTCAGCCTCTTCACTTGCATCCCTAGAGTTACAGATAAAAGGACCTAATTGACTTTTGATCCGGAGTTGAGCCTTCTTTTTTGCATTACAAAAATGAATTATATCAGAATTGTTCATCAGCCTGAAATATTCTAATGCAAAGATTCTCATGTGGACATATTTTTGCAATTTGAATGGACATAATTCACATCCATATATCCTGAATTCAGTGTGATTTTGGTAAAAGTACCAATCACCAACTTTGTATTGTTTTGAGAGCTGTAAATTTTTCTTGATTTCATTGCTGAGTCTTGGAGGAGAAACTCCTGTCAACAAGGTGGTTGCAGGATGAATAAAAATATCAATGAACTCATTATAGGAATAGGGAGAATCTCGAGAACTATGAATGATGGCTGACCAAAACACAACAGAACTAGGATTCCCTTGGGCATCAAGCTTTTTGATATAGAAAGGGAAATTTTCAGACTGGTAATAGAGCATGAGGTGATAGATGACAGAGGAATATTTGAACACTTTCTCATTTTCTAATCGCATGAATTGATCATGGATTTTATCTACAATGTATGATGCAAAGTCATACCTGACAGCAGGAGGTTGTCCAGGGGTAAAAATAGACAATAACACTAGATTTTAATGGTCAACATATTCACTGGTGTTAAAGCCCATTATAAAGGATATCATTTCCAAAACTAGTCTACCATCCTCAGTGAAAAAAGCATACCCATAAGGGGGAGGGCCTTTAGGCGGATGATCAGGCAACATAAAGGTCTGGAAGATGTGGCTTAATTCTTCATGGGATAGTTTGGTGGATTTATCAATTAAATCTCCCATGGACAGGGGAGTGAGAGAATGATCTGGTTGAAAATGTGGCATCTCATTGATAGACTGAGAAGTAATTGGGAAAAGGACGTCCTGATTTGGTGATAAGACTGCTCTTTTGTTAGGATCATAATTTGCATGGCAAATATGGATTATTTCAGGGAAAATATGGACAGAGGGAAAGAGGTACCTGGGAAGATTAGATTCCCATAACCCAATCATATCCAAGCCATTCAAATAATTGCCTCTGCAGCGACAAAAAATTCGAAGAGGACTATCACTAAAAGCCAGGTCTTTAATTTGAAAATCCTTGTCGACTAATGATAAATAATCTAGGTCTCTGTGAGGGGCGTTTAATGGGGTGACTTATAAAGCCACAAGAACTTCCATTCTTGGTTCTTGTGGATTCAAAAATGGAAATTCGGCTTATGGTGAGAAATTGAGCAAAATTACAGGTTCCGATGGGAGAAACAGGTACAATTGCAGATTGGGAATTCAATTACAGTTCTCGGGATTAAGGAATGAACTAGCAATTAAATTTTAACTCTGTTTTAGTGAAAGGAAAAGGAAAGCCGAGTTTCTTACAGAGTTCAGTGCGAATTTAGGGTAAATACCTGTTTTTGGAGAAAACAACGTATTGAACAGATGCTGGTTAATGCGGATAATATTCTGAGAGGTTTGACTGCAATTTTCTTTGACAGGATAAAGGTTGGCGGACTTCAGAAATTTGAAATTCGAATTTTCTACGTGGAGGGTGTATTCGTTCACTACGTACAAAATAATGAAAATGACGTGAATTTTTGTTTTATTGGAAAAGTCAAATGGGGGGCGACTTTTTATTATTTTTAATAGATGATGTCATCCTGTACAACAGATGAATCACGGGGAAAGGTGTTAAGTGGTTTATTCTGCACGACTTTTGAGAGGAGGCGGTTTTGGGCGGAGAGGAAGCGAATCCACAAAACAAACGACGCATGGCCAGGGTACTATTTAAAAAACACTGTCATTTCGTGCGTTAACTTTCGGATCGGAGATGGCCAGCGGAATTGATAAGAGTCGTTGATTTCATATGGGTGAATCGGACGGTTGACAGGACGTGAAGTTGGCAAGGAGTTAAGAAGAGGGCCTGACGCGATTTATTACGATTTAATCATTTAGGGAGCATTCTGATTGCTGGGGATCGGTTCTTAATTAACCATGAGGATTAATTATTTCCTTGTACAGTGGATGGTCGAGGGTGAAAAATACATATGGGGTGGATTATTTCAAAGTTTGGTTTTAATTAAACTTTTTTTGTTTTAAACACATATACATATGTTTAAATGTTTTTCATATATTTTTATTTATACAATAATTAAATCAATGCGATTTATTTACTGTAGGGGGGCAGGAATAATATTAATGTTATATTTTAGCCAAAAGGGGGTATATTGTGGGTTTTTGATTTGAATAAATGGGAATTAAATACTTTTGGCTAAAAAAAGTCATAATATAAGTGTTTTGGGGATATTACTATAAAAGGATTTATATACATAGGACAAGGTTATTTCAAGAAGAAGTTAATAAATAAAATTAGAGTTAATATGACAAGGGAACAATGTAAACTCAAAATGCTTAAATATAACCAAGAAAGTGAAGATTCAAAAGTAAATGGCATTATTATACTTTCATCACTTAGACTTAGAATAAAAGTGATTTTGAGGGCTTTTCATGATATATTGAAGGATTTTCCTAAGTAAAATGAGCTTTTACTTAGGAAAAGATTTTAAGAGGTGAATGAATGTGATAATTGTTGATTTCAAGTATTTAGGTTTTTTCAATTATTGGGCCGAGGGTCCGGTCCCTCCAAAAGTCAAGGAAATGCCTTGAGCCCCTCTAATCTTCAAATGCCTTAGCACTTTAGGGGAAATTAGTGAAATATTTAAGGGAAAATGAAGGGGAAGTTAATAATCTTGACTTTGCTTTGTTGTGAACTTTTCCAATGTAGTATCTGCCTTTGCACTTGTGATGAAAGTAAAATTGAACATATTTGGAACCATCATTCATCACATGTAATTCTGCAACAACATCTACCTACCCTACTTACTTACTCTACCATTTTCTCTTCTTTATTAGGGTGCACTTAGATTGGAAAACCCTTATCAATCTTCTTTTTCTTTTACATGGAAAACCTATCTAAGTCTACACTTATTACATCCAAGGGCTCAGATTAAACTGTTGAGCACCTTTTATTAACTCTACCTATCTACTTATCTGCCAAGACTAAACTGTTTGGTCAAATATTTATTCTCTATTCTACGTCATGAAATTGAAAAATGAATGAGTCAAGTTTAAACAGTTTGACTCTTCATAAATTGTGGCAAAAGTTTGACAAGCTGCACACAATTTTGTTTATTACATCGGAGCAAAAAGTAGTGGCATTTAGACTTGCACACTTTCCTTGGCCTTTCTTTTTGATGGGGTTCATTTTCTTTCACTTTTTTGGCCAATTTTATTTTTTCACCCTTTGATTTTTCTTTTAGGGTATACCCTCTTTACATTTTTTAAATTTTTTGATTTTTTGATTTTTTAAGAATATGGAACACCTTTGCAACAAGAAAAGGTTTGAACATATTGCATAGTTCAACAAGTCAATCATGAAAAATGATACCTATTGGTATAGGAGTCTAACACTAGCTCCACTTGGGGATGGCTTTTCCTGGTGAAAAGTCAAGAACAGCAGGTCAGATGCCTCAAAATGCCTTTAACTGAACCATGAAATCTTCTTTTTCTGGTGGCTTTATTGTATATATGATAGTAAAACTTCTGAAGCTTAGGGCCTTCACTTCGGGCTTCAACTTCAGCAAGTAACCATCCAATAAAAACTGATGCATTAGAAAGGATATATTATGTACATGTTAAAAAAAATTAGAACATCCTAGTAAATAGGATCAAAGTAGTGTTTTAGCATTCGACCATTGACTGGTCCTTCCTCAGCTTCTGAACCATCCAAATTCTTCAAAAAATATGTGTTATTTCCCTGTAAAGCATGAATGATGTAAGGTCCTTTCCATAAGAAATCAAATTTCCCATGTTTCCATTTATCTTCCCTTCTGGAATCCCATCTTAGAACTTTTTCTCCCAGTTGAAAATCTTCTGCTTTAGTCCTTTTTTCAAACATTTTCTTTAATTTTTCCTGCAAGACTTGGGATCGTTGATACACTTCTTCTCTGGTCTACTGCAAGTGAATTGTTTGGTTTATTCTTCTCTGAATATCATTTGGTTCTACTTGAGCCTCCTGAAGTAACTTCATTACAGCAATTCCCAAGCATGATGGAAATCTAGCCTCAATACCATAAACTAATTCATATGGACTGGTCCCAATTGATTTTTTGGTTGTAAGTCTGTCTTCCCACAATGCATTGGTAAGTTTCTTATGCCAATTCTTCTTATTCTCTTCCAATAATTTTTTAATGATGTCAATGAGGCTTTTATTGGAAGATTCAGCCAGTCCATTACCCTGAGGACAATAGGCTATTGAATGGCCTAAAGTGATGTGATATTTATTGCAGAAACTAATCATTTTCTTAGACTTGAAAGCAGCAGCATTATCAGTTATAATTTTCTCAGGACAGCCAAATCTTGAGAGTATATTGGTTTCTAATAATCCTATAATTACAGAATCATTGGCTTGTCTGGATGTGATGGCTTCAATCCATTTAGTAAAGTAATCTGTGGCAGTAAGGATCCATCTGTGTTGGCCGAAAGAGGGAGGATGTATTTCTCCAATAAAATCCAAGCCCCATTGCTGAAAGGGTCTCTCGGTGGAAATTTGTTTCAATGGTAAAGGTAATAATTTTCTCTTGCCTTCAAAGATTTGACACTTATGGCAAGAAGTTACAAATTTCTTAACATCTAAAAACAAGGTTGGCCAATAAAAACCAGCCCTTAGGATCTTATCTGCAGTTGACTTCCAGTAGAGGTGTCCACCACAATCTCCTACATGGAATTCATTGAGAACCTTGTCAGTTTCATCTTTTAATAAACAATTTAATAGAATTCCATCATGATTCTTCCAAAAAAGAGCATTATCTAAAATACAATACTTTAAAGACGTCATTTTCAAAAACCTTTGTTTCATTCTGGATAACCCTGGAGGAACTTGTAGGTTTAACAAAACATAAATGATATCAGCGTACCAAGGTGAGTCTAAAAAGGCCTGACTGATTTGTGGAGTCACCATCTCCTGTTCGTCATCCAGTTCATTAATGTTCAGGTCTTGGCAGTTTGTTTCAGTCATGAGTTGAGCCAAACCTTGTCCTTTTATGAGTTTTGTAGGTCTTATTTCAATATCATATTCTAATATGGTAGCTATCCATTTACCTCTTTTTCCTTCAATACCATCTTGAGTTAAGATGTTTTTAACGACAGCATTAGGTACATAAGCTATCACATGAGAATACAATATATAAAATCTGAAATATTTTATTGCTTTCACAAGTGCAAAAGCTTGTTTCTCCATGATATTGTATTTCAATGATGCATCTATAAGTGCTTTACTAAAAAAGGCTATAGGTTTTTCATATCATTGATCATCCTTTTGTAATCAAACTGCTGCAACTGTATGTTCAGAAGCAAATGAAAAAATTATGAAATCTCTATCAAATTTTGGACTGGTAAGAACTGGTGTTCTGGTTAAAGGCATTTTGATTTCTTCAAATGATTGCTTGGCTTCAACTGTCCACTTAATGCTCAAATCCTTTCTTAACATGTTAGTAAGCAGTCTAAGTAATTCAGCTAAACTAGAAATGAATCTTCTCAAAAAATTGATTTTACCTATGAAAGCTTGAAGTTCTTTAATATTCCAGGGATGAGGTATCTGCAAAATGGCTTGTATTCTTTCAGAATCAATTCTAATGCCATATTTTGAAATGATATGACCTAGGAGTTTGCCTTCTTCAAGACCAAACAATGACTTTTTAGGATTTAAAGAAATACTATATTTTTTGCATTTAATGAACACCTGTCTAAGATGATCTAAATGTTGTTGATCTGTCTTGGAAAAAAAATTCAAATCATCCAGAACAAATGACTAAAAAATCATGAATTTCTTTGGCAAAGGCAATGTCCATTGCTCTTTGGAAGGTCGCTCCTGCATTTTTGAGTCCAAAAGGCATCTTAACATATTTGAATGTACCCCATGGGGTTGTAAAATCTATTTTGTCTTGATCATTAGGATGAACCAGAATCTAGTTGTATCCTGAGAATCCATCCAGAAGAGAAATCCTTGAAGATCCTACTACCCTTTGTAAGATATGGTCCATTTTAGGAAAAGGATAGTTATCTTTTAAAGAAACTTTGTTTAAATTTCTCAAATCGGCACATAGTCTAATCTCTCTAGTCTTCTTTCTTGTTGGTACTAAATTAGAAACCCATTCAGAGAACCTAATAGGAGCTATTCTTCCTGCTTCATACATTCTTTTAATTTCTTTCTCAATTGAAGGTGGTAGCACAGGATTAATTCTTCTAAGTTTCTGTTTGAAAGGTTTCTGATCTGGTTTCAAAGGTATTGTATGTTGAATTATTGATGTATCATATGATTTAAGATCTTCATAACTCCAGGAAAAAACATCCTGGAATTCTTTTAAAAGTTCAACATATTTAACCTTTTGATCCTCTGGCAGAGATTTAGATAACTTAACCATATTGGGATTTCCTTCAGTTCCCAAATTGTATTCTTCAATATCAGCTTTTAACGGTTCCATTTTGGGTTTTAGTGGAATGTCATTTGAGTCAAAAATATCTTCTAGAGTTAATCCTTTAGGTAAATGATTATCTTTCAGATTAATAATTTCAGATTCATCTTCTATAATCTCATCGAATTCCATTTGTTTCAAATCCTGCATATCTTTTTTGGTGAATTTGGTTGGGTGAAGCATGTGAATTGCAGTCTCTTCTGAAATATCCATTTCTTGTTCATCTATTTGATCGGATTCATTGATTGTTGTGTCTTCATCTATACTACTGTTAGAGAATTCATTTTCTAAGGTCAAAAAATTATTGATCTGATTATTATTTACAAACACTTGCCAATTCATAAGATTATCCGGTATAGCAGGTCTATGTCTAATCTCAGTTGTGAACTGATGATTAGGTCCAAAAGGTAATTTACATGTGCTAGCGAACATTGCAAGACTGTGAGCATGCAAATTTTGTTTTCTAGGAATTTTGGCAAGTTGAGCTTGTAGAAAAGTGTTGAGAATTTCCACAACTGTTTCTCTGTATTGTCTTAATATGGGGTCTTTTGTTGAACATTCACCATTGATCTGTTGAATAATTAACTCAGAGTCTCCTATGATTGATACTCTAATTGCTCCTAATTTTTTGACATGTTTAAGCCCTAGAAAAAGAGCCTCTTACTCTGCCATATTATTATTGCATCTAAAGTTCAATCTATAAGCATGGCCTTCAGCATGATCATTTTCAACGTTATGTATCAAAATTCCATCTCCTGCTCCTAACTTATTCACTGAACCATCAAATTCTAAATGCCACAGAATTTCATGTTCATAATCTTCATCGATTGTTTTAACAGGTTTCTTAACAGGGAGCTCCGGTTTTTCAATTTTTTCTGGTCTTTCTTGAATGTCTGATGTTTCTTTGTTTTCAGAAATTTCTTCGATTTGAACAGTAGATTTATTTGCAGTTTCGGTTTCTGGTGCTTCTAGTTCAGTATGAAGGTCAAATTCAGTATTATAAAGGATGAATGAGTCCATATCAGAATGTACTGAGTAGACAGGGAAGTTTTCAGGATTTTCCTGACTAATGACTAAATATTTCATCAAGGTCTCTCTGTATAGTCTTTTAGGTTGACCAAACACTGAAATAGTAGCATATGACATATCTAATTGAAGAGATCCTCCGAGTTTGGCACCCCAGGATCTGGACAACAGCATACCATATTTGGGAGGAATATCTGCTACTACTATATCCATCAGAATAGATTTCGCAGGGTATTGCACCAAAGTAACACACAAATCTTTAATCAAACCTAAACATCTTACCTGACTTGAATCAAAAGAAAAAAGATCTTTATATGGTTTGGTAATGTCTAGGTTTAATCTTTCCATCACAGCCTTGGGCATTAAATTGTGAGACGCTCCATAATCAAGCATGGCATTATGAATTATTTTGTCATGTACGTTCAAACTCACATAAAATGGAGGAGTTCCTCCACTTTCTGGTTTACCATTTACTTCAGGGCCAAAAAGTAGTTTTGGTTGATCATCAAAAACATTTACTGAATCATCCATTCCAGTAATGTTAAGGGATCTGCTGATTTGGCTTCTATAGACGTCGTGTTTAGCTAATTCTGCTAATGGAACAATTATCTTTAATTTGCCTATTTCAGCTTCTAGATTGAAAGATTTTTCTGTTTGAGATCTAGTATTTTGAACAGTTGGATTTTCTCTGTTTTTTGTGTCTTCAGTGTTTTTCTCTTTTTCAGGTGTGAAATTATGAGTTGAAGGTGTTTCTGAATTAACTTCTGCTGGTTCTTCTACGTTTCCTGCAAGAGGAGAAGTATTGGAAAGTTGTTTATTATTTAGTTGATTATCAGACACATCTTCAATTATTGGATTTGCAGGGTTAGGACTTGCTCTAGAAATAATTTGTACAGGAGGAGTGTTAATTTTAACTTTGATGTTTTGTTTTACAGTTTTCTGTTTTCTATTCTCTGGCACATCAATCCGTCTGCTTCTCAAATTGTATTGTTTATGAACTTCATAAATTGCTGAGTCATATCCTTCTTTAAAATCAAAAGTTTCTCCTGAATGAGTTTGAAATGTTTCAAGAATGTGATTTTCTTGATCATCTTGAGATAGGAAAACTTCTGGTTCATTCTTGTGTTCAGTCAAGTTATTTATTTCAACATCCTCAGTTGGTTCTTCGGAAGATGAACCTTCAACAAAATTTTTCTAAAATGGTGGCCTAATGTTTTGGTCAGGAACATTTTTCCCAGTATTTTGGTTTTGATTTCTTCTGAAGTTTGGGTTTCTAACAACATTTTGACCATCTCTAGAAGAATTTCTTTTGATTGTCTCTACTCTATCTCCCAGTCTTTCCATCCCTTTAATAATTACATCCAGCTTTCTTTCAAAAGCCGAAGGCTCTTCGTTGATAGGCATCCTTATTTCAGCTCTAGCTCTAGCTCATTTTTCTATGAGGTTAGATTCAACACTAACAACTATGCTTTGCATCTGTTCTAGGGTTTGGGGAGCTCTTTCCCTAAGTGAATATGCTATGTAAGAATCAAACCCATCAGGGACTTTAACTAGTACTGAATCTGAAGGGGGTCTAAGGTTTTGGGGAATAACGTTGTAGGCTTCGTTGAATCTAATGATATAATCTTGCACTGCTTCATTAGGTCCTCTCTTCAATTTTCAAAAGTCAGATAGGATTTGAAGAGGGTATTTCTTCTTCTCCCATCTATTTAAAAATGCCTTATACAGGGCTAGTAAGTCAGTAATACTGTTTGGAGCAAGAGCCCTAAACCATGTCCTGACTTCCCCAGTAAGACTCTGGACAAAAATTCTCATCCGAACATCATCAACGTCTATTTCATAAAATTCAAATTAATCATTCATCCTTTTGGTATGTTGTTGAGCAGTGTAAGTACCGGAACCATCAAAAGGTGTGATTTTACTCTGATAGTCTTGAGGCAAAGCAGCAGGGTTGCCTGGCAATCTTAAAGGAGCATATCTATTTTCCATTGGAAGATGTAATGGAATAACAGGTGATGATGGTCTAGAAGGAGTGGGTGGAGGAGTGGAAGGAGTGGCTTGTGTTTGAGAAGTTTGGGGAAAAGTAGATGAACTTGGGGAAATTGTAGTAATCACAGAAATGTTTGAAGTTTCTTCAAAGGTTTGTTCAGAGTGAATGGAATTTTGTAAATGCTTGTCAAGATGTGAAGTGATAAATTCAAATTGCAAATCTTCAAGAAATAATGGGTCTGAAACCAGTCTGGATAATTCAGTTTCAGAAAAATTCAAAAATAAAGATGTTTCAAATCGCTCATCAAAAGGTTCTTCATCAAAATAAATCCACTTTACAGGACATGAAGCTGATCTATAAAGAGGTCGAGAACTTCCAGAGCTTTCTTGACTTTCTTTTGTAGAGCTTTCTTGACTTCTAAGAATCCTAGGAATCAGATTCAGATTTTCGAATACAGGCGGTGGATTTGGATCAGGATTAGATCTAGTATACCGAGTCCTTTCTGAAGCCATTTTTCCTAGATTTTATATTTTTGGTTTTTTTTTTTAAATAAAATGAAAGTACAACTTCAGCAAATTCTCCAAGAAATTAAAGATTTTTAATTAAAATTTTCTCAAAGATTTATTGAACTAGAGAATCTGATTGAATGTTTGAAACCAAAGTTCAGTCTATAAACTAGACCGGAGATTGACTGAAGTAGCATTTATTTACTATGCAATTGCAGAGCAAAAAGCATTTCAAAGGCTACCTGGCTAATCTTCAGACTCCATCTGTAATTTATAAATCAAACAATAGTAACAATAAAATGATTCAGATCCCCAATATGGTCACCACTATGTTATCACTCAGATTTTCCTTGAAGTTGTGGAAGAGGAAAGGGGTCCGAGGTAACCACAAACCAACCTTAAGATATAGAATCTAGACAATCTGTATCCAGAGAGGGCTCTCTCTATAAAATATAGCTTTGTTTTTAGAAGATATTAGGCTAGTTGTAAAGTCCAGGGTTTTGATTTTGTTTGAGTTGATGGAATAATTTAGCTAAGATTAAGATCAAGTAGTTTCAGTCCATTGGGCTAATGGAGTTAAAGGATTGGCTGCACTGGCTTAAGTCTTTCAACAGAAGATAGTTTATCAGGGCAAGATAACCAAACTAGAAAAAATTATAGATCTAAAGTGAATGGAATGGAATTCAAACGGATGAAAGGCAACGAAGAATCTTTCAACACATTCAAGAGAAGAGAAATAGATTGATTATCAATAAAGAGCAGTTAAGTATTCTTTACTAAATAACCAAAAATTTATGAACTAGAAAAACAGGAGCAATTAAGAATTCGTTGTTTAAACCAGTTTGGAAGAAAACATTTAGAATACTAACGACTAAAATCAGATTACACCTAAGTACTTTCTGATTTAATCCTTTTCATTAAATAATAAGATAATGAAACATAGATGATGTTGTAAACAAATATAAAACTTCAAAACATGGGATAGAGATGACTTATTGATCCTTCATTCGACACATGAATCCTGAGAAAAGTCTTCTGCCTCAATTCCTTGACCAGTTTTGCCACGAAAAATTTCTCCAAAGCTCTTTATTCATAAATATTCAATGTTACATCAAAGTATAAGAATCCACCCTCAATAATCCGATTGAGGGCTTATTTATACAAAAAATCATACAAAATATCTCTTAACAAAACGAGATATAATCTAAGATGAATCACAAATAAGTTACAATAAAAATAGAGACAGATGGTATCATAGATAAGACAAAAAAGCAACTAATGTTGTGTTGTTTCCTCCTTTTAAGAATGTGCTGGAGGCAAGACCTATATTTTAGCTCTTCGTTGTCCTCTTCAGTAATTTTGTTCTAACTGACTTGATTCACTGATACTCTTTGTTTTTACTGATACACTTTCAACTGAACTGATACTCTTTGACCTTCGTTTGTCCCTTTATCCCTTATACTGTAGTAAAATAGGCAAAATTTCATATAAGGATAAATTTTACAAAAGTTCCAACAAATCTTCCCACCATTTATCTTCTGCTATTTTGGTCCGTTGAAACTTCCTTAATGTTTCATCAGCCTCGGTATAACTGAAGAAATTAGGCTGATTAGGAAACAAATGTATTACCTCATGTTCAAGATAAAATAAATTCTCTAATCTGTCATGAAGATTCCTTCCTGTAGGTAATGTTGCTTCTGATGAAATGATTGAGGAACTAGCAATGAAATGATTGTGAGCATGTATGTCCAATTTCTTAACATAAGTTTCCAGGTCCATTATTTTATCTTTTGAAACCATAGGGATGGGCAACCCTTTATTCAATAAAACATTAAACCTTTCTCTGAAAGCAATGATTTCACTTTGCATGTTGAAACACCTTCGTTCTAAATTTTTCATAAGAGTCCTTTTAGTAAAAACTCTTTTTATCTCCAAGATTGTTGCAGTCCTGTCCTGAATACCCTGATCTACAAGTTGCTGTCTGGTTTTGGTGTTTAGGAATTGTATGAGCTGATTGGCTTCCTCGGGCCTATTTCCTAATTCTGCTCGTGTATTTTCAACTTCATCCAGAGCTACTTTGACCAAATCATTCTGCTCTTACATTATCTGGATTGAGGACCAGATATATTTTATTGACTGAATAATATCATCCCAAATAATGTCATTTATTTCTCTTAAAGGTTTCTCCAATGTGAGATCCCTTTCCAAAGCTTTAACCAATTTTTCCAACTTTTTTACTTCCCTTGTTTTTTCAGCAACAGTTATTTTTGAAAGATCATATTTCTGTTCCAAACTTATAAGATGTAACTTTGTGCGTTGAAGTTCTATTACTTGCAGTTTCAAGTCATTCATTTGCTTTACTAATTCCTCTGTACTCAAAGTTGAAGTATTTACCTGTGATGGCTCTGCTGGTTGACCTGTTGGCTGACTTTTTTTCCCTGTGATAACCACTGCTGTAGATACTGGAACATTGGACTACTTGTCTTTTAAAGCTTGTTCCAGTTCTAATTCTATTTCAATCAGTTGCTCATTCATTTTTAAGAGCAACTCCATCATTTCTTCTTCAGAATTCTTCTTTATTACTTCTTCAGTTTGAGGATGTCTGGAGGCTGGAAATTTCAACTGCTTTCTCAAAGCAGCAATGTCATCATCTTTTTTCTTGATTAGAGCTTCTATGCCTTTGACATCCTTTGGATTGTGTCCCAAACCAATTATTATTTCTTCCAATGTTTTTATCCTGTTGTCTTTGGCTTGAGAAGAATCCTTTTCAAGTTGTAACTGTGTATTGGTGTTTTCCAAAGAATCCTGTAACCTATGAGCTGCCATTGCCTTATCAGTCAAAGTAGAATAGATCATTTTACCAGTCTGCTTATGTAACTCAATCTGATCTAAAGGATGGATATCCTTTGCTAGGAATTCAAAGTTTGTCATAATATAATCAGCAGCTGTTTGGGGTTGTTGCACCTTGGGTTTGAAATGGATCATTAACGTTTTGGCCTGTTGGATGTCAAAAGCTGACATCAATCTTTCTTGATTCTTTGGAGCCAATTTCAGATACTGATTATATACTTGAATTTTCAGAGGATCATTCCTGGCCTTGATATTGATAAATGTCTTCTTTATATCTCATGTATCTTTAACTGGTGTTTTGAAAGAAGATATTTCAACACTTTGTTGCTTCTGTAGCTTTTTCCTTTGTGAGGTAGTGGATGCTTCACTGAGTGTACCTATTTGTTGACTGCCCAATTGTTCTGGTCCTTGACTATCAAGGATTTCATCAATAGATTCTACTTCTGGAGGAGTATTCAATTTCTTTCTCTTGGCCTGAGGCTGTTGTGAAGATCCAATGAAAGGGTTAGCAGCTTCAGCTTCTCTCCTTTTTCCTTTTTCCACATTTAATGGAGTCTGCAAAATTGACACTTCTACTGGATTGGTTTGAACAGAAGAAACATGTATTTGATCCTTTCCCTTGGAAGTTTGAGGTTGTTCTGTCATGGTGAATGTTTATTTAACTTGTGTATCAACCTTTTTCTCTTTTCCCTTAGATGATATTGCAATGTTTTCTTGTAACTCTTGTTGAATAATCCCAGCTGAGGAAGGGCCAACTTCTGATCTTGGTACCTGTGAAAAAGAGTCTAGGTCAAGCATCTTTTCAAGATCTTTCATAACATTGTCTACATTGACTTGCTCAATATCCTGCTCTATCAATGTTCCTTCTATCCATTCATCTGTATTAGCATATTTTTCAATCTCTAGGATTATTTGATGTATATATGGTGCTGATTTATTCTTCATTCTTTTATCACAAATGAAGTTGAAGGGGTCATAAGGCACCCAATAGAAACTCTTTTGTAATCTGAAATGGTCTTCTAATATCTTTTCAGCCTCTTCACCTGCATCCCTAGAGTTACAGATAAAAGGACCTAATTGACTTTTGATCTGGAGTTGAGCCTTCTTCTTTGCATTACAAAAATGAATTATATCATAATTGTTCATCTGCCTGAAATATTCTAATGCAAAGATTCTCATGGGGACATATTTTGGCAATTTGAATGGACATAATTCACATCCATATATCCTGACTTCAGTGTGATTTTGGTATAAGTACCAATCACCAACTTTGTATTGTTTTGAGAGCTGTAAAGTTTTCATGATTTCATTGCTGAGTCTTGGAGGAGAAACTCCTGTCAACAAGGTGGTTGCAGGATGAATAAAAATATCAATGAACTCATTATAGGAATAGGGAGAATCTCGAGAAATATGAATGATGGTTGACCAAAAGACAAAAGATCTAGGATTCCCTTGGGCATCAACCATTTTGATATAGAAAGGGAAATTTTCAGACTGGTAATAGAGCATGAGGTGATATATGACAGAGGAATATTTGAACACTTTCTCATTTTCTAATCGCATGAATTGATCATGGATTTTATCTGCAATGTATGATGCAAAGTCATACCTAATAGCAGGAGGTTGTCCAGGGGTAAAAATAGACAATAAAACTAGAGTTAAATGGTCAACATATTCACTGGTGTTAAAGCCCATTATAAAGGATATCATTTCCAAAACTAGTCTACCCTCCTCAGTGAAAAAAGCAGACCCATAAGGGGGAGGGCCTTTAGGCTGATGATCAGGCAACATAAAGGTCTGGCAAATGTGGCTTAATTCTTTATGGGATAGTTTGGTGGATTTCTCAAGTAAATCTCCCATGGACAGGGGAGTGAGAGCATGATTTGGTTGAAAATGTAGCATCTCATTGATAAACTGAGCAGTAATTGGGAAAAGGACGTCTTGATTTGGGGATAAGACTGCTCTTTGGTTAGGATCATAATTTGCATGGAAAAGATGGATTATTTCAGGGAAAATATGGACAGAGGGAAAGAGGTACCTGGGAAGATTAGATTCCCATAACCCAATCATATCCAAGCCATTCAAATAATTGTCTCTGCAGTGAAAAAAAATTCGAAGAGGACTATCACTAAAAGCCAGGTCTTTAATTTGAAAATCCTTGTCGACTAATGATAAATAATCCAGGTCTCTGTGAGGGGCGTTTAATGGGGTGACGTTTAAAACCACAGGAACTTCCATTCTTGGTTCTTGTGGATTCAAAAATGGAAATTCGACTTATGGTGAGAAATTGAGAAAAATTACAGGTTCCGATGGGAGAAACAAGTACAATTGCAGATTAGGAATTCAATTATAGTTCTCGGGATTAAGGAATGAACTAGCAATTAAATTTGAACTCTATTTTAGTGAAAGGAAAAGGAAAGCCGAGTTTCTTACAGAGTTCAGTGCGAATTTAGGGTAAATACTTGTTTTTGGAGAAAACAACGTTTTGAACAGATGCTGGTTAATGCGGATAATCTTCTGAGAGGTTTGACTGCAATTTTCTTTGACAGGATAAAGGTTGGCGGACTTCAGAAATTTGAAATTCAAATTTTCTGCGTGGAGGGTGTATTCATTCACAGCGTACAAAATAATGAAAATGACGCGAATTTTTGTTTTATTGGCAAAGTCAAATGGGGGGTGAATTTTTATTATTTTTAATAAATGACGTCATCCTTTATAATAGATGAGTCACGGGGAAAGGTGGTAAGTGGTTTATTCCGCACCACTTTTGAGAGGAGGCGGTTTTGGGTGGAGAGGCAGCGAATCCACAAAACAAATGATGCATGGCCAGGGTACTATTTAAAAACTACTGTCATTTTGCGCGTTAACTTTCGGATCAGAGATGGCCAGCGGAATTGATAAGAGTCATTGATTTCAGATGGGTGAATCGGACGCTTGACGAGACGTGAAGTTGGCAGGGAGTTAAGAAGAGGGCTTGACATGATTTATTACGATTTAATCATTTCGGGAGCATTCTCATTCGTGGGGATTAGTTCTTAATTAACCATGAGGATTAATTAAGTCCTTGTACAGTGGATGGTCAGGGGTGAAAAATACATACGGGGTGGATTATTTCAAAGTCTGGTTTTAATTAAAATTTGAGTTTCATTTTTGTTTTAAACACATATACATATGTTTAAACATTTTTCATATATTTTTATTTATACAATAATTAAATCAATGCGATTTATTTACTGTAGGGGGGCGGGAATAATATTAATATTATATTTTAGCCAAAAGGGGGTATATTGTGGGTTTTTGATTTTAATAAATATGAATTAAATACTTTTGGCTAAAAAAAGTCATAATATAAGGGTTTTCTACATCATGAAATTGAAAAATGAATGAGTCAAGTTTAAATTGTTTGACTCTTCATAAATTGTGGCAAAATTTTGAAAAGCTGCACACAATTTTGTTTATTACATCAGAGAAAAAAGTAGTGGCATTTAGACTTGCACACTTTCCTTGGCCTTTCTTTTTGATGGGGTTCATTTTATTTCACTTTTTTGGCCAATTTTATTTTTTCACCCTTTGATTTTTCTTTTAGGGTATACCCTCTTTACATTTTTTAAATTTTTTGATTTTTTTATTTTTTAAGAATATGGAACACCTTTGCAACAAGAAAAGGTTTGAACATATTGCATAGTTCAACAAGTCAATCATGAAAAATGATGCCTATTGGTATAGGAGTCTAACAGGACCTACCATCCACACCTTATATCGGTTTTGTTGATGGTGGAAGTCACTACTGCAAGAATCTAGCCTCGGCAGCTTGGGCCATTTTTACCCCCTTGCACTCCCTTGTTCTCTCGAACGAGGCATGCATTGGTACTGCTACCAATGACCAGGCCGAATATGATGCAGTACAAGGTTTATTAGCCAATACCCTTTCCCATCACATCCTCCACCTTCATGTTCGTTTAGATTCCCTGCTTCTTGTCATGCAATTGAATGGTGTCTATCGTGTGCATAATCCTATCCTTTTTAGAAGATATTTACTAGTGAAGATTCTGATGCGTGGATTTGAAGTCATTACATTCAGTCATGCACCTAGACCACAAAATCACTATGTAGATAACATTGCAAACAATATTCTATATTGACATTTAGCACACACATTTAACACAAGACAATGACATAAAAATATCAAAACGATGCATATCCGTAATATGTGTCGTATAATATGTTTTAGAGTCCATCCACTCTGATACATGTGACATGCCCATAGCATGTTACAAAACTCAAAACTGGGGGCAACATCTTCCCCTACAATATAATCACTATTTGGAGGATCCCGAGCTAGTGGCTTTGCTCCCGTAGCTCGTAGATCACGCATGCCCTGTCCGACCATCGCCATGCACCGCATGACCCCTCGCCACTCAGAGGGTAGAACAATACATGGCTCTATGTACTGGTCATCTAAGTCCTGCTAGCCACGCTCTAAAACACCAGTCAGAAGCCTCTCACATCTATGACGAATATCTTCCAGGAGGGATGTTGCATCCTCATTTTACTGCGACCTCACTCCACTAGGTCCTGCGGTCCCCGATACTGCAGGTTACCCCATATATCCGGCCAGTTTTACCGGTGCTGTATCTACATACCAAAAGTGAAAGAATCAGTACCACATACAATTTTTCTAGACCTTTACATGCACATAAAATATTAGCAATTTTTCACTTACCATCAGACCCCCATATCCGACCAGGTGGTAGTGGAAAATCTAGATCCCCATAATAAATCATCCCACTATAGGGATAGTCATCTATATATAGTGGCATCTAGTCCCAATGAGCAAAGAACTTGGGTCGAACACCCGTCGAACCACCCCACCTCCTCCTTTGCATAGTAGTCACCCCCACCGGCGCATCCTAGGCTCTCTCAGACCCCCATCTTGGAGCTGCATGCGAGGTCGAAGTGTCGAGATATTCTCAAAGAAGAACAAGAAAAAAACTGTACCATATGCATAGTCATGATTCACTTGCTGCTTGCATAGTGACAACTGTCATTTTAGTGACGACAGCATCATCTGGACCCACCCATAGTAGATCCCACTTAAAACACTCTCCACCAGCATCATCTGCCCTCCAGTGACGTGATGAAGTGCCTGGTTACCTAGGATCTACAGCACTGCTGCGGCCACAGCACAGGTCTCTAACCTCTCCAAATCCCCGATGGGTATCTGAGTCCCCTTGACTTGTAGACCTAGTTGGAAATGGCGCTCTACAAACTCTATGATATTCTACCCCCGCGGTAATACTGGGTGAGTATTCCCTACCATCCCAAGTGGTGGGAGGCCAGTCAGGAAGTATATATCCCGGACCGTCAACTCGATATGGTGCCCTTGCACTATAAAGAAATCATGGTTCGGGTCCCAATAGCTGACAATCCAACCCAATAAGGTCTCTCTAGCTCTCATCAAAGGCTTCTCCACAAAATTTAGAACCCCAAACCTGGCTAGTGCACCACGGATACCCTGATCCTCCCAGATCTTTGACTGTAACGTGCCCAGGTCTCTTTCTCTCCAGTTGATCTGTAATTATGCCATATCTGCACAAAACCATCATATTTGTTAGAATAAAGATAGGAAAGATTGTATCTCATCATTAAAACCCAGTACTTAGCCAAAAAACAGCACTGGAAAACCCCTCCCTGACAGGTCGCACTTTTTAGGCCCAAACTTAGGAGATGTCGTAACGTTTTGCCCAAAACCTGCTACCGAGGTCACACTTTTTACCCCAAAAAGTGCGACCCGGCCGTGAGGAGGAGCAGGGGTCTGTTCCTAAGCCCTGGGGACCTAATATAAACTTTTAATCCACTAAAAAGAAATATTAGGGCTAGTCCTCGTACCAGCAACTGACGGATCTTGATTCTAATGGTCATTTTGTCTGCTACCATTGCTGCAAGATTTAGGGCCTTCTCTCCTCTCTACATTCACCACAACTCCACACGCAAATGAGTGAATTTGGAGGGAAAATTCCTTATTAAAAGAGAAACCCTCGTTTTTTCTTTCGCTCCCTGCGACCCTACTGTAGCCCCATTTTCCAAGCCGTATGTACCGTTGGAAAGCTCTCCCTGAGTCCTAAAATGGGTATCTATTAGTTTTTAGTGATTTGATACTTCACCAGGACACTTTTTTCTAAGAAGCGTCACTTCACCCCTCCTCAAAATTGAGTTTCTTCACTTGCAACACTCGTACTGATGGGCACCATTTGGCCCCCATACTTGTCCATGCTCGTGTTGAATTTCATCATGAGTTACCATCTTGTACTCATGTTTTCATGGTCCCCATTGGACCTTTTCTGTGTGGTAGCACCATTGAGTCACCCTTGTTTAGAGCATTCGAGTTGAGTCATCATTTAATTCATGGAGTCTATCCCGAGTCCCTGTGAATCCCATTATAGTCATCCATCCTTCAATGGTTGGTCCCTCTCTCGTGTCGCAGAATATGGCCTTCAGTCCCACTGTCCCCTATCCCTCATGATATTGTGTCAGTCGCTTCTGGGTCATCCATGCCCTTTATGCTTTAACAAGGGAAGTCATCGGTTCGCTACTCAGTACCCCCCATTCTATCACCATCATTGGTGTCAGTCTTTCAGTCGCTCTACTATTTTCTCTCGTGCCTTAGTTGAGGATCCCTTATTGCCTCACCTATGACAGACCTCCTTCTATCGACATCAGCTCATTCATTCTAGAAGATGGGTCTAGAGGGCAATGTACCTTGGTTCCATCTTCCACTCTTGTTCGGTGCCTCGAATCAGGCAAAGGGACTCCTTATTTCCCTTTAACTTGGTTGTTTCTCAGCTCCATCTCCTTTCAACATGATCGAGATCCATATACTTGATGTTTTAGTGATGTAGCAGTTGATATTGGTGATGCCCAGGTGTGTGTGAGATGTCTCAGCCCTCATGAGGGGGTGGCCCTACAGGTGGCCCCCCACATACCTAGATGACCTCTTCATCACAACCTTTTGATGCAGCTCCATACATTTGATGATGTCGGCCTTAGCTACTTGCATCACTTTTTTGTTTGCATATATCAGTCAATTTTTAGAGCCCTTTCCTATTTCAGGGGCATCTAGGTCACATTTATACCTCATGTACTGAGATATTATTGTACAAGTCCTGGTTGTTATCCCAGGCACAATATGTATGTGGGATTCATTATTGTGTTGTTTAATTGGCTCATGTTTATGCTGGCATGTACTATATTGGCCAGTTCCGTGGTTTTCCGGACGCCTTATTGTTTGTACTTTTCCTCGGCAGGCATAGGTATGCATCCTCCGCCGCCTATAGCATAAGTACTTACTCATCAAAGAGACTTGTCACACTTGTAAGTCTCGCCTCCTCAGGGTCTAGTTCTTTTTAGCACTTTGGTCTACCTTATACTTCTCTTTCTTTGACTTCCCCTTCGATGTCTAGTGATTGAGTACTTACAACATACTTCGGTCATATGATTAGCTCCTAATGCTCGCACACTGGGGGAAATTTGTTACACCATTTTTTGGTCATCTAACCTATTATCATTAGATGGACCTAGGTACACCATGTAAGACCAATTTTACCCCAAGTAAAATTTCTTTAACTATGAAAATAACTTAGTAAACCACCTTTATTAAGTTTTTTTTATGGTCTAAATAGGAAACCCCATGAGGAAATATTAAGTAAATATACATTTGTTTGATTTTCCTTAAGGAATAATTAGTTAAACAACAATTTAATTAATATTCCTAGTTATATTTAACCCAAAACAAGGAAATTAATTAGATAAATCATTATTTATCTTGTTATTTTCTAAGAATAATTATTTAAACCTTATTTAAATAATATTCTTTGTTAAATATGACTAATTCACCCTTAAATAATTAAATAAATCATTATTTATTTGATTATTACTCAACCACATCCTTAAAATGATAAATAAATCATTTATTTAATTATTATTTACAAATAAAGGGATTTGACCCAAGTCAAATTCCTTTTCCCTCGAACAAATATAATAAAATATTCCACAAAAGTTGGATCTTGATTTGGTTAATAATATTTTAATTATGCACCAATATCTAGACTAACTCAATATTTTGTTATAAATAGAAGGGTTTTCCCATTCATTTACCACCTTTTGTTGCCTAAAGATCACTCTGGATCTATACTTTTGGTCTGACTATTGATCCACCATCATAGTCATATTTTGCTACTATTTTTGTCTGGGTTTTCTACACCATCAAGAGAGAGGAATTCTAGATCTGAAGTGCTGAGGACTTACAAGAACCCATCCCATTGAGGAGAACAGGGAACACCCTCTTGTGTTTTCCTCCCAGGTGCCATTAATACAAAATTCATTCGATATATTCTTGTCTTGTCTATTGGATGCATGGAGTAAATCTTGTTTTTTCTACTGCTTAATGTCTTCTAATGCATAGATCTAGATTTTTGTAGCATTTATATTAATCACCTAATTGCAGATTTGAGGATATTAGCAGCCATCTTTGTTGTTAGGGCTATTTGTTATGCGCAGCTAAAGTGGTGTTTTTTCGTACACTTGGAATTAAGATTCATACTAACAAAAGGCCTTAGTTGATTCAGGAGTCCATGAAAATGCATCATTATTCAATAATGGTGTTAAAGGTGCTACTATTCTCCCATAATTCTGAACAAAATTGCAATAATACCTTGTTCACGCAAGAAATCCTCGCAACTGCTTTATTGTTGTGGGGAATTTCCATTCCTTAATTGCTTTAATTTTGCTAGGGTCTATGATGCAGGGGCAACCAAACTCTGAAGATGTGGAGAGGAAATCTAGACAGTTAATGTAATTGGGAGAAAAATTTGTTAAAACAGAATTAAATTTCTGTAACTGAAATCTGCCACGTGTGCATTTTAGGGTTTGTTTGAAATGGTTGTGGATCTTAACCGATTCACAAATTATTGTAAACTTATATATAAAAATGAGAGTCTGTAATGTGGTAGAGGAGATAGCGCATACGATGTAGTTGAAAGAGGAATTCGGATTAAGGCTGAAACGCCTTAGATTGTAATCCAGTATTGTATATATAATATATTTATGGTTATGTGTATTTTTGTGTTGATTTGTGATTTATTTATAGTTTTTTTTATGAATTCATCGATCACTATAGAGATCGATGACGATTCTAATGTCATCATCATATCAGTGAAGAGTATTTTTTGGTTTATGTAAATGAATTATTATGTTTCGATTCATATGATGGTTCGGAACTGTGATTTGTTTTGATATGGCAGATTTAAACAGTAACAGGCTTACATATAGTTGATTGGAGATGGGGTTTTTCGGCACTATGGAAAGAATTCAGAGAAGTTGAATAAATTCTGGGTATCTTTTGGTTGAGATTGACAGTGATAACCGATCTCTTTTTATTGAGTTAAGAACGCAGAGTGAAGGGCTCCGAGCGAAGCAGAGATTAAGACGAACCCAGTGAGAAATCCATGGTTGAACACATTTGGATAACAGTTAAATATTGGGGGTTTTGCAAGATCAAACCATCGATATTGCATAGCTTTGGTGTGCGAGTAGTTTTCCTGAGATTGGAATGCCGTGACCAATGATTTGCTTGGAGTTTAAAACAAAGTTTGAAGTCAGGTATGTTAATAAATCTTGGTCAAGAATTATCATTTGTTGGTACTTTGGTTTAAAAAAAAAAGTCGATATTTCATATGAAATATGAGTGTTAATGTGGTCGGTATATATATATTGATGAATGGTTGGTTTGAGTACATTCAAATGTTTATTGACATCAGAGTTGATGAACATGTTTAATGGGTGAACATGACTTATGGTGAGGCGAAATGAATTGTTGGATTCAATTTGCACAAATCGATATCGACTCTTGTGTTAAAGTCACAATATAGAAGTTGATGAGGTTTTGTTCCTTGTTAATGAAGGACACAAGTAATAGTAGCCTCTGGCTGCTAAGCATGTTTAATTTTTGTATCGATTTCTATTTGTTAAATTGATATTGGATTGAGGTCAGTCAATCCATAGAATTAAGTGGAGTGGAAAAGGTTCTGAAAGGAGCAATTGAACTCTGGTTAATATTAGTCTGAGATCTGGTGAGGTCCGGCATCTAGACAGTCGGAAAATTCCGCATAGACTTATAATTTCCCAGATTGTGAGTTATATTTGGGCATAAATCTGAAATGAATTTTTATATGCATCAGAGTGGTGCAGTGGAAGCGGAATGGGCCTATATCCATAGCTCCCAGGATCGGGACTAAAGATTTGGATAATGAATTTGCAGTTTTGACATGGAAATGAAGATTGTAGATTCATTTTGTTTAACTAAAAGGTGAATCTGCCTTATAGTGGGTTCAAACTTTTCGTCAAGTGGTATCAGAGTGGGAAAAGATTTCCTACAGAAAGGATTTTTTCATGCGAAGAAAGAAGGAGTTTGTAGACAAAGAAGAAGCGGTACAGTTTTGTGAAGTTTTGTTAAGCTTTTGATTTTTTGTGTTTTGTGACGGTAGAAGTAGGGGAAGGTGAGAAAATTGCAGAAACCTAGAGCAAGAGTGCTCAATGGTTCCACAGGAGCAAACCAGAGAGTTGCCAAAAGACTAAGCTCAGGAGAGAAGCTTAGTGAGGTGTCTGGTAGCAGGGATGACTTGCTATTGCATAGGTTTCATTGCAGCTCACGATGGACAATTCCACAGAGGATGTGGGTAGAATTGTTCAAGATGTCGCTACAGGAAGATCACAAAGAGTAGTTCCACAATGATGTGGGTAGAATTGATGATAGATGTAGAAGACATATGACCAGGAGGTCATAAAATTTTGTGCCTCATGAGTCTAATGCAGGGGCATCCAAACTCTGAAGCTGTGGAGAGGAAATCTAGATAGTTAATGTAATTGGGAGCAAAATTTGTTAAAACATAATTAAATTTCTGTAACTGAAATCTGCCATGTGTGCGTTTTATGGTTTGTTTGAAACGGTTGTGGATCTTAACTGATTCATAAATTCTTGTAAACTTCTATATAAAAATGATAATCTATAATGTGGTAGAGGAGAGAGTGCATACGATGTAGTTGAAAGAGGAATTCGGATTAAGGCTAAAACGCCTTAGATTGTAATCTAGTGTTGTATATATAATAGATTTATGGTTATGTGTATTTTTGTGTTGATTTGTGATTTATTTATAGTTTTTTTTATGAATTCATCGATCACTATAGAGATCGATGACGATTCTAATGTCATCATCATATCAGTGAAGAGTATTTTTTGGTTTATGTAAATGAATTATTATGTTTCGATTCATATGATGGTTCGGAACTGTGATTTGTTTTGATATGGCAGATTTAAACAGTAACAGGCTTACATATAGTTGATTGGAGATGGGGTTTTTCGGCACTATGGAAAGAATTCAGAGAAGTTGAATAAATTCTGGGTATCTTTTGGTTGAGATTGACAGTGATAACCGATCTCTTTTTATTGAGTTAAGAACGCAGAGTGAAGGGCTCCGAGCGAAGCAGAGATTAAGACGAACCCAGTGAGAAATCCATGGTTGAACACATTTGGATAACAGTTAAATATTGGGGGTTTTGCAAGATCAAACCATCGATATTGCATAGCTTTGGTGTGCGAGTAGTTTTCCTGAGATTGGAATGCCGTGACCAATGATTTGCTTGGAGTTTAAAACAAAGTTTGAAGTCAGGTATGTTAATAAATCTTGGTCAAGAATTATCATTTGTTGGTACTTTGGTTTAAAAAAAAAAGTCGATATTTCATATGAAATATGAGTGTTAATGTGGTCGGTATATATATATTGATGAATGGTTGGTTTGAGTACATTCAAATGTTTATTGACATCAGAGTTGATGAACATGTTTAATGGGTGAACATGACTTATGGTGAGGCGAAATGAATTGTTGGATTCAATTTGCACAAATCGATATCGACTCTTGTGTTAAAGTCACAATATAGAAGTTGATGAGGTTTTGTTCCTTGTTAATGAAGGACACAAGTAATAGTAGCCTCTGGCTGCTAAGCATGTTTAATTTTTGTATCGATTTCTATTTGTTAAATTGATATTGGATTGAGGTCAGTCAATCCATAGAATTAAGTGGAGTGGAAAAGGTTCTGAAAGGAGCAATTGAACTCTGGTTAATATTAGTCTGAGATCTGGTGAGGTCCGGCATCTAGACAGTCGGAAAATTCCGCATAGACTTCTAATTGCCCAAACTATGAGTTATATTTGGGCATAAATATGAAATGAATATTTAAATGCATCAAAGTGGCACAGTGGAAGTGGAATGGGCCTATATACATAGGTCCTAGGATCGGGATTGAAGATTTGGATAATGAATTTGTAGTTTGGACATGGAAATGAAGATTGCAGATTCATTTTGTTTAACTGAAAGGTGAATTTTCCTTATAGTGGGTTCACACTTTTCATCAGTCTACCTTAACACCCTTGTGAGATACAATATCACCAATATATTCCACCTCTTGTACTCTAAAGGAACATTTGGATGTTTTTTCATATAATTGTTTCTCCTCCAACAGTTTGAGCACCCTGTCAACATGTTGAACATGATCCTTCCAAGACTTGCTGTATATTAGTATATCATCAAAAATACTAGCAAAAATTTTGTAAGGAAGGGTTTGAAAATGGAATTCATCAACCATTGAAATGTAGAAGGTGCATTGGTAGGGCAAAAAGGCATGACAAAAATTCATAATGACCCTCATGAGTTCGAAATGTTTTTTTCAGAATATCTTCAGTATTCATTCTAATTTGATGATATCCTAAATGAAGATCCAACTTGGTAAAATAAATTGCTCCATTTAATTCATCCAATAATTCATCAATCACAGGAATGGGAAATTTATCTTTAATAATGATCTTATTGGGCTCCCTATAATCTATACACATGTGCCATGATCTATCCTTCTTGTGCACCAATACTACTGGAGCAGAGAACGAACTTTGACTAGATTGGATTATACCATCCCTTAACGTTTCTGCAATCATACGTTCAATTTTTCTCTTTTGGACATAAGGAAATCTATAAGGCCTGATGTTTGGAGGAATACCTCCTGGAATTAAATGAATAGCATGATCATGATCACGAATAGGTGGGATTCCTTTGGGAGTTTAAAACACCTTGGAATGATTATCCAAGACTTTTTGCAGATATGGAGAAATAGAAGATTTTTATGTTGGAACTTCTAGTGAGCATAATTGTGTAATTATGCCTCGTTGTTATTTCTTCAAAATATTTTTCATGAAATTAGAGCTTATTATCTTTCTCAGCTTCCCTGTGATACCCCGTAATTTGACTCCCTTTCCTTCCGCAAAAAATTTCAAGAAAAGTTCTTGAAAATTAAAATTCATCGTCCCCAAAGATTGTAACCATTGTACTCCTAGTACAACATCATCACCTCCCATTGGGATGGAAAGAATTGGACTATTAAATACATATTCCCCCATGGTTAGCTTGATATTATGGCATTTTCCAGAGAAATTTATAGTCCCTCCATTTGCAACCATCACTTGACATTCTGGTGAGGGGTATAGGAAGCAATTCAATTCCTTAGCTACCTTACAATGAATAAAATTATGGGTACTATCCAAATCAATCAACACTATTACCTTTTTCTTCTTGATATGTCATTCTATCTTGAGAGTTTGGGGAGTGGTAATTCCTACCAATGAATTACACGATATGTTCGGACTCATTTATTCTTCTTATAGGGTTAGTTCCTAGTGTATATCCTCTTCTTTTGAAGTTTCTTGTTCATTTTCTTCCTCCTCTTCCCAATCTATGTAAAAAAATTTCTTCTCAGCACACTTATGACCTTTAGTGTATTTTCTATCACAACTATAGAAAAGCCCTTTTTCTCTTTTATCTTCCAATTGTTGTTGTGTCAACCTTGTAGGTTGTGGAAGTCTAGGAGTAGCAACACTTCCATCTTTATAGATTTGAGTGGTAGGCTTCCTTGTCGCCATAATTTTACATTCAATTTTTCTTGCCAACCTGAAAGCCTTCTCCAATGAATCAGGTTCCCAAAAATAAACCTCATGTTGGATGTTATCCTTTAAAGTCCCTATGAAGACATCAATCGTGTGTTCCTATGAAATATCAATTACCCTTATATTCAATTTTTGGAGGTCCTTAATGTGCTCCACCACTGAACCCTTTTGTTTGAGATTTATCAATTGGATAAATAAGGTGTTGCTCTTTGTATCCTCATAATGTGCTATCATTTCCTCTGTAAAAATTGACCAAGTGACAATTTTTTTTGTGGGAGCAAAGCCAACGATAACATACAAATGTATTTGTTCTAGATTTAAAGTTGCAATGCGTACCTTTTGTGCGTTTTGCACATTATTGAGATCAAAATATTTCTCCATCTGTAGTATCCATGGATCCTTACCATCGAACTTCCTAATATCAATATTTTGAATATGGTGGTTCTTCCATCCAACATTAGAGTTTATGAAATCACGATTAAAATTTATTTTGTTCTCATCATGAGTTTCCTCTACTATCTTTTCAACATTAGGAAGCATTTCTTGTATCAAATTTTCCAAACCTTCGATGTATACTTTTAGATAATTCTTCATGTTTTCCATGTTGTCTTTCATTTTTTCATCGATATTAGCTTCCATGTCATCCATCTTAGCTTCCATGCCAACTTCCATGCCATCCATATTAGCGTCCAAACCATCCATCTTAGCTTCCACGCCTTTCTTCAAACCATCCATATTAGTTTCCACGTCTTTCTTCAAAACTTCCATTTAATTTTTTGTTGCTCTTTGTGATAGCGAAGTATAGTGCACTTTCTCTTGTAATTTTGATATCTAATATTGCACTTATTCATCTTCATGAGTCATAGTAGAGCCTTCTGAAGGCTTAATGGGTGTTGAATTATTTTTAGCAGTTATTTTAGAACCCAATATTGATATCTATTCTTCAATATGCCCTTGGAATAAATTCAAACTAATTTTTGAAAGAAGACTTATGTAATTCGAAAAACAATACACACCTTTTTCTTGCTTTTGAGGAGCTCGATATTGAAACTGAATTATCTCTGTGATTTTAGATCTTCAATATTTGAAATTTGGTCTTGTATCAGCCCTCTGAATATTCTTTTGAATTCCACAGATTTGATCTGATTTGGATTCTTCAAGGAAAAGTTA
Source organism: Pinus albicaulis (assembly GCA_034641835.2). NCBI lineage: Eukaryota > Viridiplantae > Streptophyta > Pinopsida > Pinales > Pinaceae > Pinus > Pinus albicaulis. Next base: position 783,853,560 of record CM076570.1, read on the forward strand.
TGCCCAATCTCCCACAATGACCTAACTATAGACTCGTTCAGTAGAGCGAAATTTTACGGTATGCCACGTGTCACTGTTTCCTGCGTCTATGAAATTGATATAGAGAAAACTATATTTCGTGCACTTGCGGTCAATTTTTATAGAATTCGAATCTGATGCTCAGAGAGAGAGTAATGACGATTTTCCCATGATCACCTCTTTAAGATGAAATTCGGGAGCTTGAAAAAACCCTAACTTACACAGATCATATCTCCGGAAATATTGCGAATAAAGATCTGCAATTTTTATACGCTATTCCTCAAGATTCGGCTTCGCTCTATAAAAATTTCAGCTTCTGAACCTTCGTATAACAAAATATATTGCGAAAATTCCATGATGACCTGTTTAGTTGAAATTAGAGAGCCTGAAAAAACCTAAATTCCACAGATCATATCTCCGAAAATGTTGTGAACCAAGATCTGAAATTTTTACACGATGTTCTCAGGATTTTGTCTTCGCTCTATAAAAATTTCAGCTGTTGAAACTTCGTAGAAAATAAGTTATAGAGAAAATTCCATGATGACATGTTTGGAGTAGTGAAACCCTAGAATCCAAATCTCTGATACCAAATGTTATGAAACCAGTTGTAAAAATAGAATAAAAGAGAGATCAACGCCTTAGAAATAAGCCACTTATAGGGGGAAACTTCCAATACTTTACATAAATGAACAATTCTGATGATACAAATGAAAAAAATTCATTCTATATATAAGAGTCCACGGGGTCACAATATAATCCTAGCTGACCTAACAATAATAATGTAAGGACACAATAATAAGAATATTGGGGTTACAGGGGTACAACAATAACAATAAGGGGGTTACACTAACAACAATAAGGGAATACACTAGTAATATAGGGACCTAACAATCCAATAATCATGGATTAGAACACAATTGCAATTCCCTTGACCATATCTACAAAATAGCATGGGAAAAAAATGTCATGCCCAAAACCATGTGAAAAAACCATGTCCAAATCCCATGAAAAAATTCATGTGTCGGTCCGCCCACCATATTTGGGTATACCCCCCATCCTTGGGTCCTCCCAACTATTATTTTATCCACATAAAAAAAAAATTCCCGTAGTGTGTGACTAGTCGGGGAAAGAATATAATAGACACCCAAAAATTAATGTTAAAATATTTCCTTGTGTGGAGAGACATGGTATGTGTGGGAGTGTAGGGATGCAAAGGGAACTTTATTTAGCAAGGATGAAGTTGATGTTAAAATATTTCCTTGCATGGAGCTTTTACTCTACGGAGGATGAAGTATATGTGGGAGTGTAATTACATGGAGCTCTGATTTTAGAGCTATGAATCTTTGTGGAGGATGAGGTGTGTATAGGAGAACATAAGGATTAATATTTTCATGATTTATTGTGCGGATATTTTAGTGTGTGGAGGGTTAGGTTTACGCAAGAGAATAGGTGGTGCATAGGGAAATTAATTTTAATATATGAGATTTTTGCGAATAATATATTTTCATTGAAATCCTACACATATGATTTTGTGTTATATTAGAAGTATATGAGTTTTATATTTATCAGAGGATATACATCGACGAAATAAAAAATATAGAAAACAACGTATATGCAGGAGAACAAGGGGTTTTGCAAGTGATCTAACAATGTGTTATTTCTCCGATCATGGGGGCTACAATCGAATTTTTACAAAGAACATGATGTGTGTGGGAGAACATAATAACTAATATTAATATTTTTAATTGTGTGGTGATGTTAAATAATTAGTTTAGAAATAGCTCCGTTATTAGTTTAGAATCAATTTTTAGTTAGCTTAACTATTCTCCATAACTAACCATTCGCTTGTATATATATTTCTCTCAATAGATGAATTAGCAGTTTGTTTTCTCCAGTAATTCAATATTTGTTGTTTTCTACCTTCTCTGTTTGTCATTTTGTCATGGTATCAGAGCCTTGGAGTAGTCCTGGAGCCTTGCTGCTGCCTGTCACTAGCTATTGCTGCTTGCTCGTTAAGACGTTCTACCCTTAGTTCATGATTTTTGTAAGGAGTAGTGCTGCAGAGCTACCCAAGAGAAGTTTTTGGGTTTGAGAGAGAGAGGAGTGTTATGTTCCTGTTTGTTGCCACCAGAGAGAAGATTTTTCATTCGTGTTTGCTGGCACCAGAAATAAGATATCCTATTTCTGGTGGGTTTTTTCAACTGATGTTGAAGCACCGGTTGATGTAACAATTTTAGTAATAAAATCAGTCCAATTGGGAATAAGCAGAAGACAAACCAAGCACAAAGAACGAAGAGATAGAATATAGCTACCACTACATGTGTGAAGAGTATAGAGTCACTAGAGAGAAAATAATAATGCAAAGGAATGTGACTCTATTCACTACTGCGTTTGAGAAAAGGAGTCTACTATTGATGCATTAAAGAAAAGGAGTCTTGGTCAAAATTTTTGAAATTTGGTAATTTGTTAAATATATAATCCCCGATGTTTGATTTGTTAGAAAAAGATTCAGATTTCTATGGTTAAGGTGTTTGGTTTTCTGCGTTCTTCAAAGAAGCTTTCTTTGTAATAATCAAGCTGGAAATATGTCAAGTTAAGATGTAATGTTTGTAGTGTAGAGGCTCTTGTTTTCCGCTAAAGAAAATACAAGTATTGTTGTGAAAAGGTGTCAGATTTTTTATTGTTTTTAAACATGGCTTCGATGAGTCAGTTTGCAATCCCTATGCCATTATTTAGTGGGAAAAATTATGATTTTTAGAGTCTTGAAATGAAAGTATGCTTACGAGATTTAGTTTGTTGGGAATTAGTAGAATTGGGGTTCATAGAACCTGATGCAAATACAATTGATGGTATGAGTGCTGCTCAAAGAAAACAAAATAATTTGATGAACTTAAATAGAAATAAGGTAGAGAAAAGTCATGCATTTTAAATTCCTTAGATGACTCTATTTTTCCTAAAATCATTGCTGCTAAAACTACTAAATCAATTTGGGATATAATTAAGGTTGCTTATCAAGGAAATGATAAAGTAAAAATGGTAAGATTACAGACTCTCAGAACACAATTTGAAACACTTAAAATTACTGAATCAAAAACCATTGATCAGTTTATGAATAAAGTTATGGGTGTTTTTAATCAGCTTTAGATGAATGGTGAAGTATAGAAGACCAAAGAATTGTTGAAAAAATTCTTAGATGTTTGCCTAAAAAATTTGACATGATAGTTGTTGTTTTTGAGTCGAGGGAATTAACAAAATTGTGTGTGGAAGAATTAACTGATTCTTTTTTGGTTCATGAAGCAAGAATTAATTTAGATGTCAGTAATTTAGAGCATGCTTTCAAATCTAAAGCTTCTATGGATAGAGGTAGAGGCAAAGGTTTTCATGGCAGGAGAGGAAAATGTAGAGGACAGTCTCAGTTTGATGATAGATCACATGTAGCTTAAGCACATTCAGAGCAGTCTCAAAATGATCATGGTCGTCAGTGGATAGATAAATAAAAAATTCAATGTCACTACTGCAAAAAATATGGCCATTATAAGTCTGAATGTCAAAAATTATAGTATGTTTTAAGTAAAAACAAAGTCAATGTCACAAACACTGAATGTGAAACATCAGATGCTTTATTTTTGGCATGAAAAGTAACTGTGCAAGTACCTAATAAGGATGTTTGGTTGGTAGAAATCGGATGTATTAATCATATGACTGGTCATAGTGATTTGTTTTCACACCTTGATACATATTTCAATTCCTTTATTGGTTTGGGTGATGATCGCCAGGTTAAAGCTTTAGAAAAAGGTGTTGTATCTATCTTAACCAAACAAAATGTTGTGAAGAATATCTATGATGTTTATTTTGTAGCCAATTTCAAGAATAATTTGTTGAGTGTCAGTCAGTTAGATGCACATGGTTATGATGTTAACTTTCACAACACTACTTGCACACAATTTTTGATAAACATAAGTCCCTTGTTGCAAAGATTCCTATGAAAAAGAACAGGTTGTATCAATTACAATTGAAAAGTGAGAAGTTGTATGCACATAATATTTCAATGCCAACTGACTCTGGCCTGTGGCATTTGCGATATGGTCATTTGCCTATCAAAAGTATGAGCTTGTTGCAAAGACAGACTATGGTGAAAGGTTTTCCTGCTTTGTCTGATCATATCTCTTCATGTACAAGTTGTATAATGGGTAAACATAAGAGAGATAGTTTTTCTTCAGCCTCTAATAGAGCCAAAGAACAATTAGAGTTAGTGCATATAGATTTGTGAAGCCTAATGCAAGAAAAATTAGTTGCTGACAGTCTCTATTTTCTTACTTTCATTGATGATTTTAGCAGGAAAATTTGGGTGTATTTCATCAAATAAAAATCTGAAATATTTTCCAAGTTTAAGGAGTTCAAAGCCGAGGCTGAAAAACAAAGTGGCAAGTTTATTAAAGTTCTCAGGTCTGATAAAGGAGGTGAGTATTAATCTAACGAATTCATTGATTTTTGCAAACAACATGGTATTAAAAAAAAAATGACAACCAGTTATACCCATAGAAAAATGGAGTCGCAGAAAGAAAGAATCAAACAATTATGAATATGGCTCAAAGTTTGCTCAAAACACAAAAATTGTCTAAATATTTGTGGGCTGAAGTAGTTGCATGTTTGGTATATATTTTGAATAGATCGCCAACTTCTAGTGTTCAAATTTTTGTACCTAAAGAAGCATGGGATGGACAAAAGGTAACTGTTTCACACTTTCGAGTATGTGCTTTTATTGCTTTCACTCATGTTACAAAAAAATTAAGAAAGAAGCTTGATGATAGCAGTGAAAAGTATGTTTTTATAGGATATAGTGATCAATCTAAGGCATATAGATTGTTTAATCCTATAACTAAGAAGTTTGTCATAAGTCGAGATGTGAAATTACTGGAAGACAAGTCTTGGAATGAATTGGAGAAAAATACTTGTCCTAATCCTTTTATTCTGTTAGACGAACATCAAGCACCTGCAACAAGCACTCCAATATTATAGGTTCAAGACAAAACCAGTAGTAGTTCATCAAGAAGTAGCAGTTCATCATCTTTTGAGTCTAATTCTGATAATCTTAAAGTGAGAAACTTAAGTGATATTTATGCACAAGATGATGTTGATGATATTATAAATTTTGAATTTCTTTCATTTCAACCTACACTAGAAAATTCGGCGGAATTTCCGACGGCCAATTCGTCGCTATTCCGAGACATAGTCATCGCAAGAGCGACAGTTTCAGGACAGGAAAAATGTGGTTTTCCATCCCGTCGCAATTCCGATGCACTTAAAAAGTGTCGCACTACTGACACTTTTTCAGTCGCTTCCAAACAAGTGTCGCTCTTCCGACGTTTCCCAAACCGTCGCACTTCCGACGTTTTTAAACTGTCACACCTCCGATGAAATGTGGTTCGACGTTTTGAACATCGCTCTTCTAACGTTTGTAAATTGTCGCAATTCCGACGCAACGTGGTCCGACGTTTTGGACGTCGCTCTTCTGACATTTGTAAACTGTTGCAATTCCTACGAAATGTGGTCTGATGTTTTGAAGGTCTCTCTTCCGACATTTGTAAACTGTCACAATTCCAATGAATTGTGGTATGACATTTTGAACGTCGCTTGTCCAACGTTTTTATACTGTTGCTCTTCCGACGTTTTTAAGCTGTCGCAATTCCAATGCTTACAAGGCATCGGTATACTGACAACGGGTTCAATTTAAAAAAATAAAATGAAACTTTAAAACATGACAGTAAATCTCCAATATTTGCTATGAATTGTGGGCATTACAGTGACCGTGAAATATTAATATAATAAACCACCCGCAGAGCTTCGACTATAAACAATAATTTTTTTTTCACAAGAGAAAAAATGTTGTTTTGAATATATTATATGAAGTAAAATAGTCCATCAAGTCATTACATTTTCACATTTGAAGATTGGAACCCAAATATCCATCCAGAAAAGTGGAAGTCCTACCCCAGACAATGATAGAAAAATACCCCATGTCACATATAGGGACATGATATAAAACCCAGTAACGGTCCACATGGAGATTATCGACAATCTGAGAAAGCATCCAAATATGCCCGAGGCATCTATAAGAAAGTGAAATAGCAGTATGTAGAATAGTAAAGCAACAGATAGAGTACCGATGTCCATTGTTCCAAATACAAATTAAGTACCCAAAATCCTTGAACAGAGAAAAACGCTAATCATGTGAGGAGTGTGATATGTCCAAAATATAAAAAGACCATCAGACCATATCAATAAACCAGCAACATAGACCAGCATCACTAGTTTTGAAGGCGGAGTGATAAACATTAATCATTTTTTTTTCACAAGAGAAAAAACGTTGTTTTGAATATATTATATGAAGTAAAACAGTCCATGAAGTCATTACATTTTCACATCTGAAGATTGGAACCCAAATATCCATCCAGAAAAGTGGAAGTCCCACCCGAGACAATGATAGAAAAATACCCCATGTCACATACAGGGACATGATATAAAACCCAGTAACGGTCCACATGGAGATTATCGACAATCTGAGAAAGCATCCAAATATGCACGAGGCATCTATAAGAAAGTGAAATAGCAGTATGTAGAATAGTAAAGCAACAGATAGAGTACCGACGTCCATTGTTCCAAATACAAATTAAAGTACCCAAAATCCTTGAACAGAGAAAACGCTAATCATGTGAGGAGTGTGATATGTCCAAAATATAAAAATACCATCAGACCATATCAATAAACCAGCAACATAGACCAGCATCGCTAGTTTTGAAGGCAGAGTGATAAACATTAATCATTTTTTTTTACAAGAGAAAAAACGTTGTTTTGAATATATTATATGAAGTAAAACAGTCCATGAAGTCATTACATTTTCACATCTGAAGATTGGAACCCAAATATCCATCCAGAAAAGTGGAAGTCCCACCCCAGACAATGATAGAAAAATACCCCATGTCACATACAGGGACATGATATAAAACCCATTAACGGTCCACATGGAGATTATCGACAATCTGAGAAAGCATCCAAATATGCCCAAGGCATCTATAAGAAAGTGAAATAGCAGTATGTAGAATAGTAAAGCAACAGATAGAGTACGTACCGACGTCCATTGTTCCAAATACAGATTAAAGTACCCAAAATCCTTGAACAGAGAAAAACGCTAATCATGTGAGGAGTGTGATATGTCCAAAATATAAAAAGACCATCAGACCATATCAATAAACCAGCAACATAGACCAGCATCGCTAGTTTTGAAGGTAGAGTGATAACCTGTCAACACATAAAATAGTATCATAAAGCGGATACAGGAAATGTGCAGAGACATGTACTGTTGATATATGCCTCACACAAAAAGCATCCATGATAGAGCAAAAATATGTATAAACCTAGGGTCGATTGTATGTTCTGGTTCGCTTGTTCCTGGAAATAAAAACCATCTGTAGAAACCTAGGCTCGCTTGTAAGATCAGGCTCGCTTGATTCCAAAATTGGTAACCATCTGTTGCATCCGAGATGTAAGGTTCAGGCTCTCTTGTTTCCATTAGTAGCCCGCTACAACATCCACCATGTTCATAGAAAAAAGGTTCCTATAGATATACAGAGAAAGAGTATAATACGTAGACCATATAAACATGGCTTTGTATTTCAAAAAACAAGTTTAAAATAGAAACAGGGCAACATTTTTTTTTTCCAATTGTTATGAACATAATTCGACCGTGAAATATTAATATAATAAACCACCCCGCAGTGCTTCGACTATAAACAATCATATAAACATGGCTCTGTATTTCAAAAAACAGGTTTAAAATAGAAACAAGGCAACATTTTTTTTTCTAAGTAAAGTTAATCTATTAACAGTGGGAATAAAATTACACCGAAGTAAAAAACATTGCCCAGACTCATGGAAAATTTTTCATCAAAAATCAAAAAATTAAGAAGACTGCCCTCAAACGGGGAAACCAGTCTTGAACGTTTACAGAATTCAAAAATATTACAGAGGTATAGCACAGTAATATAATCTAAAATCAGCCCAATTATGTGGGCCGTGAAGCAAGAAAAATAAATTAACCAAACTACTCCTTCGGCTCCTCGACGATTCGGCACCATCCTTCGGAAGGTCCAAGATCGCTAGGTGCTACCTCCACATTCATGCCACCACTCCTGTTAGGTCCCTATATCACTAGTATAGCCCCTTATTATTGTTAGTGTAAACCCCTTATTGTTATTATTGTACCCTTGTAACCCCCATTTTGTTATTATTGTGCCCTTAAATTATTATTGTTAGGTCGGCTAGGATTACATTGTGGCCCACTAGGATTACATTATGGCCCCATGGACTCCTATATATAGAAAGGAGGTTTTGTGAATTGTATCATCCAGGAATTGTTCATTTATGTAATGTATTGGAGGTTGCCCCCTCGAAGTGGCTCATTTCTAAGGCGTTTACATCTCTTTTCTTCTATTTTTGGAGCTGGTTACACAACATTTGGTATCAGAGCCTTGGGATTCTAGGGTTTCGCTGCTCCAAACAGGTCATCGTGGAATTTTCGCTATAAATTTTTTTCTACGAAGATTCAGAAGCTGAAATTTTTAGGGTGCGAAGCCGAAATCTTGAGGGAGCTTGTATAAAAATTTCAGATCTTGGTTCGCAATATTTGCGGAGATATCATCTGTGGAAGTTAGGTATTTTTTCAAGCTCCTAAACGGGTCATCGTGGCATTTTCGCTATAAAAATTTTTCTACGAAGGTTCAGAATCTGAAATTCGTATGGTACGAAGATGAAATCCTGAGGAAATTCATCAAAAAATTTCAGAGCTTGGTTCGCAATATTTTCGGGGATATGATCTGTGGAAGGTAGTGCTTTTTCAGGCTCCTGAATTTCATCTCAAAGAGGTGATCGTGGGAAAATTTCAATAACTCTCTCTCTGAAGATTGGATTGGAGTGCCGTCAACAGTAGGCACAAGTACACGGCCTGTAGTTTCTTTGCTATCAATTTCAGAAACAAAGGAAAAAACAGTGACACGTGGCAAGTCGTACACGTTCGCTCTACTGAACCAGTCCAGAATTAGGTCATTGTGGGAGATTGGACACAAATTTGTCTTGGAGAATCAAAATCAGGTCAGACCTGTGGCATTTGAAATACGCTTCAGAGGGCTACTACAGGGCTGAATTTCAGATATTGAATATTTTTAATTACAGAGATAATTGAATTTCAATATCGATCTCCTAAAAGCTAGTAAAAGGTGTGTATTTTTTTTCCGAATTGCATAAGTCTTGTTTGAAGAATCAAGTTGAATTGATTCCAAGGGCATAGTGTAGAATATATATCAGTATTGTATTCTAAAATGGCCCCTAAAAAGAATTCAACACCCATTAATCCTTCAGAAGGCTCTACTATGACTCATGAAGATGAAGAATGGCAACAAGACATATCAAAATTACAAGAGCAAATTTCGCTCTCGCAAAGAACAACAAAAAATGAAATGGAAGTTTTGAAGAAAGGCGTGGAAACTAAGATGGATGGTGTGAAGAAAGGCGTGGAAGCTAAGATGGTTGGTTTGGAAGCTAAGATGGATGGCATGGAAGTGGGCATGGAAGCTAAGATTGATGACATGGAAGCTAAGATCGATGAGAAAATGGAAAACATGAAGAATTTTCTAAAAGCAGACATGGAAGGTTTGACAAAGTTGATACAAGAAAGGTTTTCTAATGGTGAAAAGATAGTAGAAGAACCTCATGATGAGAACAAAATAAATGTTAATTGTGATTTCATAAACTCTAATGTTGGCGGGAAGAACCATCATATTCCAAAGATGGATATGAGGAAGTTTGATGGAAAGGATCCTGTAACATGGATACTATACATGGAGCAATATTTTGATCTCAATAATGTGCAAAACACACAAAAGGTACGCATTGCAACTTTACATTTAGAAAAAAATACATTTGTATGGTATCGATGGCTTTGCTCCCGTAAAAAAATTGTCACTTGGTCAATTTTTACTGAGGAAATGATAGCACATTATGAGGATACAAAGAGCAACACCTTCTTTAGCCAATTGATAAATCTCAAACAAAAGGGTTTAGTGGGGCAGCACATTGAGGACTTCCAAAAATTGAATATAAGGGTAACTGATATTCCAGAGGGACACAAGATTGATCTCTTCCTAGGCACTTTAAAGGATAACATCCAACATGAAGTTCGCGTTTTGGAACCTGATTCATTGGAGAAGGCATTCAGGTTGGCATGAAAAGTTGAATGTAAAATTATGGCGACAAGGAAGCCTACCACTCAATTCTATAAAGAAGGAAGTGTTGCTACGCCTAGATTTCCACAACCTACAAGGTTGACACCACAACAATTGGAAGAAAAAAGAGCAAAAAGGGCTTTGCTACAGTTGTGATAGCAAATACACTAAAGGTCATAAGTGTGCTGAGAAGAAATTATTTTACATAGATTGTGAAGAAGAAGAAGAAAATGAACAAGAAGAGGATATACACCAGAAACCACCCCTAGAAGAGGAAGAAATGAATCCGACCATATCGTGTAATGCACTGGCAGGAATTACCACTCCTCAAACTCTCAAGATAGAAGGACATATAAATAAGAAAAGGGTAATAGTGTTGATTGATTCAGGTAGCACCCATAATTTTATTCATTATAAGGTAGCCAAGGAATTAAATTGTTTCCTATACCCAGCACCAGAACGTCAAGTGATGGTTGCAAATGGAGGAACTATAAATTGCTCTGGAAAATGCCATAATATCAAGCTAACCATGGGGGAATATGTATTGACTAGTCCAATGCTTGCCATTCCTATGGGAGGTGCCGATGTTGTACTAGGAGTACAATGGTTACAATCTTTGGGGACGGTAGCTTTTAATTTTCAAGAACTTTTCTTGAAATTTTTTTCAGAAGGAAAGGAAGTCGAATTACGGGGTATTGAAGGGAAGCCGTGAAGGATAATAAGCTCTAATGTCATGACAAATCTTCTAAAGAAAGAACAACGAGGCGTAATTGCACAATTATGCTCACTAGAAGTTCCGACATCAAAATCATCTATTTCTGCAGATCTCCAACAAGTCTTGGACAATCATTCCAAGGTGTTTGAAACTCCCAAAGGAATCCCACCTATTCGTGATCATGATCACGCTATTCATTTGATTCCAGGAAGTGTTCCTCCAAACATCAGGCCTTATAGATATCCTTACTTCCAAAAAAGCGAAATTGAACGTATGATTGCAGAAATGTTAGAGGCGGGTATAATTCAACCCAGTCAAAGTTCTTTTTCTGCTCCTATAGTATTGGTACACAAGAAGGATGGATCATGGCGAATGTGTCCAGATTATAGGGAGCTCAATAAGCTCACCATTAAAGACAAATTTCCCATTCCCGTGATTGATGAATTATTGGATGAATTACATGGAGCAATTTATTTTACCAAGTTGGATCTTCGTTCAGGATATCATCAAATTAGAATGAAGACTGAAGATATTCCAAAACAGCATTTCGAACTCATGAGGGTCATTATGAATTTTTGGTCATGCCTTTTGGCCTTACCAATGCACCTTCTACATTTCAAGGGTTGATGAATTCCATTTTCAAACCCTTCCTTAGAAAATTTGTGCTAGTATTTTTTGATGATATACTAATCTACAAAAGGTCTTGGAAGGATCATGTTCAACATGTTGACAGGGTGCTCAAACTATTGCAGGAGAAACAATTATATGCAAAAACATCCAAATGTTTCTTTTGAGTACAAGAGGTGGAATATCTGGGTCATATTGTATCTCACGAGGGTGTTAAGGTAGACCCTAACAAAATTAAAGCCATTAAGGAATGGAAAGTCCCCACAACCATAGAGCAGTTGCGAGGATTTCTCGGGTTAACAAGGTATTATCGCAAGTTTGTTAAGAATTATGGGAGAATAGCAGCACCTCTAACAACATTATTGAAGAAAGATGCATTTTCATGGACTCCCGAAGCAACTAAGGCCTTTGAACATCTTAAAGAGGCAATGTGCCTAGCACCGGTCTTAGCTACGCCAGACTTCACAAAAACCTTTATTGGGGAATGTGATGCCTCAGGAAATGGAATTGGTGCAGTTTTAATGCAGGAAGGAAGACCCATTGCTTTTGAAAGTCGTCCAATCAAAGGAAAGTATTTACAAAAACCTTTTTATGAGAAGGAAATGTTAGCAATACTGCATGCACTAAAGAAATGGCGAACTTACCTAATGGGAAGACACTTCAAGGTAAAAACTGATCATGATAGTCTTAAACACTTTTTGGAACAAAGACTATCGTCAGAAGAACAACAAAAATGGGTCACAAAGATGTTGGGTTACGAATTTGAAATAATCTTTCGTAACTAGGAGCCTGCGTCATAGCATTGTTTGTTTATGCGCTAGACCCCCGCCGGGCCAGAGACCGCTCGTCCGCAAAGGGGATTTACCTTCAACAACCTTCCTAACAACATTATTGAAGAAAGATGAATTTTCATGGACTTCTCAAAGCAACTAAGGCCTTTGAACATCTTAAAGAGGCAATGCAAGCCTAGCGCCCGTCTTAGCTACGCCGTACTCTCACAAAACCTGGGTATTGTGAGTCGTGATGCCTCGTGAAATGGTACCTATCCTTACGTGAAGGGTAAGAAGAAGAACTACTTTTGAAATTTTTCAAATCAAGGAAAGTATTTATATAAACCTATTTAGTGAGAAGGAATGGAAGGGCTGACGATGACTATTTCGAAGAGCAAAGAAATGGTCAAAAGATGAAGGAGACTTTATAAACACAGTTAGAAAGTTTAATTTTGTTATGTATGCACTCTCAAGAAAGAATGAAGACGTGGAAGCATTGCTTTGTGCCATTTCTATTATCCAACCAGATTGGATAACTGAAGCAAGAGATGAATGGAAGAAGGACAAAGATGTATGGACACTCATTCAAAAGTTGCAGCAAGATCCTAGTACATCCGATACATTTAGTTGGAAAAATGATTCCTTATGGTACAAAGATCGCTTATATCTTTGTAAGAATTCCCAACTAAAACAAAAGATTCTTCGGGAATTGCACACTTCTCCTTTAGGAGGACACTCAGGATTTTTAAAAACTTACCACAGGGTGAAGAAAGAATTTTTTTGGGATGGCCTTAAATCTGATATTCAAAATTTTGTGACGGAATGTTTGGTTTTCCAGCAGAATAAAGTTGAGACAATTAAGACCCCGGGACTTCTACAACCTTTATCCATTCCAAGTCAACGTTGGGAGGAGATTTCAATGGATTTTATCACAGGTTTACCTAAGTCCGAAGGAAAGAATGTCATCATGGTGGTAGTTGATAGACTTAACAAGTATGCACACTTTTGTACATTATCTCATCCATTTAAAGCAAGTACAGTTGCTACTACATTTATGGACAGAATTCAAAAGCTACATGGAAGCCCAAGGGTTATTGTGAGCGACAGAGATCCCATTTTTACTGGAAATCTTTGGACGGAGTTATTTTCTTGTTTGGGTACTCAGTTAGCTCATAGCTCATCTTATCATCCTCAATCTGATGGTCAAACTGAGATAGTAAATAAATGTTTGGAAGGATATCTTCGTTGTTTTGTATCTGATAAACAAACACAATGGGTCAAGTGGTTACCTCTCGCTGAATGGTGGTATAACACTTCCTTCCGTACTGCAGCAAAAATGACCCCATTTATGGCACTTTATGGATATCATCCACCATCCATCACATCATATTTAAGAGAAAATTCGAAGGTTCAAGCAGTGGAAGATCACATCAAGCATCATCAAGAAGTTCTCCAACTCTTAAAGGATAACCTGAATTTGGCACAAAATCGAATGAAACAACAGGCAGATCAACATCGCAGCGAGAGAAGTTTTGATGTAGGAGATTGGGTATTTTTACGGCTACAACCATATAAACAAATGTCCCTCAAGCAAGCTAAAAAGGATAATAAATTATCGCCAAAGTACTATGGTCCTTACAAGGTGTTGCAAAAGATTGGTACTATGGCATACAAATTGGAGCTTCCCGCTTCTTCGCGAGTACATCCAGTTTTCCATGTTTCATGCTTAAAGAAGGTTATAGGTGAAAATCTTCCAGTTCAAACAATATTGCCAGAACTTGATGAGGAAGGAAAAATCATATTGGAACCCGAAGCGGTCATGGAAACAAGAACTCGACAGCTACAGAATCGATCAATTTCAGAGTATCTCATCAAGTGGAAGAACTTACCCACTGAAGATTCTACATGGGAGGATGAGAATTTTATACAGAAGCACCCAGAGCTACTCAAGCGCTGAGGACAACACTTTTTTGAAGGAGAGGGGCATGTTAGGTCCCTATATCACTAGTATAGTCCCTTATTATTGTTAGTGTAAAACCCTTATTGTTATTATTGTACCCTTGTAACCCCCATTTTGTTATTATTGTGCCCTTAAATTATTATTGTTAGGTCGGCTAGGATTACATTGTGGCCCACTAGGATTACATTATGGCCCCATGGACTCCTATATATAGAAAGGAGGTTTTGTAAATTGTATCATCCAAGAATTGTTCATTTATGTAATGTATTGGAGGTTTCCCCTCGAAGTGGTTATTTTATATGGCTGATATCTTTCTTCTTGTCGTGCTGTTTCACAACACTAAAAGAGCTTTAAGGAGCCATTTTAACTATTAGCCAAATCCTTCCTGTTTTTTTCAAGAGCACTCCTCGGGAAGGAGCTGGAGTGAGTGGAGGGAGTGGAAGTTACCATGTTTTGAATTCATTGTTGAGTTTTAGCTTGCACATGTTGATTTCGAGTATAACTATGATCCTTCCCAACAAGATATTCATATTGGGCTATTTCTTGGTGGACCAATTCTAGTATGATTTTCTCATAGTGAGCTTGGGATTTTCTGGCTTTATTACAAGCTATTTTTTGGGTGGAAGGGGGAGGATCATTGGGCAAGGGAGTGGAAGTGGAGGGGTGACCTCTGCCCCTGCCTCGGTGAGAATTTGTGGTATTTCTGCAAGTAATGATGACGAAAAAAGATTGACTAAGATGAGAAAAGAGTAGATGAGGAATGGAAAATGAATGGTTCAAGGTTAAGGAGAGACATGATAGATAAAAGGTGATGGAGATCTAGAGGAATGAAGGCCTAGTTGGAAATACTTGAGAGGTGGGGTGAATCAATATTCCTTTCAATTTGTATTATTATTAATCTTTCATAGCATTAGTTAATCTTCAATTATTATCAGTGTTTGTACAATGATAGCAGTAAAAAAAAGGAACACAACTGAACACAGTTTTTAAGGTGGAAACCCTCTCTGGAACAAAAACCACCTAAATTATTTTCTAATAATTATTTAATATTCAACTCCAATAGAAAATAAAGCTCCAACTTCATAGAATCTAGAAAATCATTCTTCTCCAGCTCCCATTGGATGGACGCTCCAATGCCCGAGATTCTTTAGTAGTCAACTAAACAGATGCCCCAACACCCAAGGAGCTACAACTCACCCTAGCACCACCCTACCACCCTGAATTTTTCACAAGCTTGTACTTGTTGGTTACTTCATGCACCAGCCTAGCACCACCCTACCACCCTATAGAATAATAAAACAAGAATGGACTCCCGTACCAGGGAAAATGATCCACTTTACAATGATATAAAATGATGTAGAAGAAGAAGACACACTAGACCATAACCCCAACTATGACACAACCACCTAATGATGATCCTAGACCTCTGACACTTCCTCTTCAACTAGATAGACACTTATAAAAATTTTACAATGATGATTTTACAATGACTCAGTACAATGATACCTTTAGAATGATTGTATGTAGTGTTGCCCTCGTGAAGACTTCATGTGGTGAACTTCGTGTTGTTGTTCTGCACCTATATTGTTGCTCTTGTCATGCTACCCTCTCTCACTCTTCAGGACTTTAGATCATGCATTGATTCTTATCTTGATGAATATATAATACTTGCAAAATGTCTTCAAGGAAATACCCATGACATGATAATATCAAAACTTATCTCATCCTGTATAACATATGTCAGTGCTAAACAAAAAAAAGGAAATTAGAATACAAAGAACATAATGCAATTAAGATATGAACATGCATATACAGAATATACTTACCTATAGCTTACCTCTGCTTCACCTTGCTTTTCTTTGCTTCCCTAGAAATTATGGTCCTTTGTAGCCCTTGACAACACATGATCTAACTTTTTCTTGCCTTCTAGGAGCTCGATATTGAATACGGTGTATCTCTGTTATTTCAGATCCCCAGTATGTGATTTTTAATCATGTATTAGTTCTCTGAGTCTTCTTTCCAATGCCATGCGTGTGACCCAATTTGGATTCTTCAATATAAAGTATGCCCAATCTCTCACAATGACCTAATTATGGACTCGTTTAGTAGAGCGAACTTGTACGGTGTGCCACGTGTCATTATTTCTTCATTTAACTCTAAAATTGATATAGAGAAAATTGCAGTATGTTTCTTATCCAACACTTTTTACAGAATTCCAATCTGATACTCAGAGAGATAATTATGATGATTTTCCCAAGGTCACCTCTTTGAGATGAAGTTCAGGAGCCTGCAAAAACACTGACTTCCACAGATCATATCTCCAACAATATTGCACACCTTGATCTGAAATTTTTACAGGAGCTTCCTCAGGATTTCAGCTTCACCTCATAAAAATTTCATCTTCTGAACCTTCGTGGAAAAAAAATTTATAGTGAAAATTCCATGATGACCTATTTCAGGTAGTGAAATCCCTAAATGATGAGGATATGAGGATCACAATTTATATAAATGCTTAGGTTGAGAGGGTCTTCAACAAATGAACATGGGATGGATTTTAGGAGCTTAAAAATTATTAATTATTGACTTTTCATTGACCCATGCCACAACCCCATGGGGTTTTAGCTTACTAACTGGGGTTACAAACTTCAAACATGAATATCTCTCAAACCGTGAGAAATTACATGGTGTGCCATATATCAACGGAAACATCTCGACAAGAAGAAACCATAAAAAATATTCTTGACCCATAATATAGTAATTTGGTAGGTAAAATTTCCCATGCAAGATCTGGGTAGCCCCTGGTGCTTCTTGGGTTGACATCAATGACAACCACTGATCAACAATATCCCCCTTTGGCATTGATGGCAACACAAGTACTCCCCCTGTGGTTATGACACCTCTTCCTACAACATTCTCTTGCCCTTTGACATCAATGGAAAAGGGTAACTCCCCTTGACACACAACCATCCTACGGGCCTGTACACACTTCCACTCCCCCTTTATATTCTGAATAAGGAAAATTTAATGAGAACTTGAGAGAATCCCAAGCTTCTAGTGAAGATATTCAAATGCTTCACGAGGTAAAGGTTTAGTGAAGATAGAAGCGATTTGTTCTTTTGTACCAACATACTCAATTTTGATATTATTTTCAACAACTTGTTCTCTAACAAAATGATATTTGATCGGAATGTGTTTTGTTTTCAAATACATGAAAGGATTCTTGGAGATGTTGATGGCACTCATGTTGTCACAGAATATGGGAATAGGCTCACTGAATTGTACTTGAATATCTTGCAAAGTTTGTTTCATCTAAAGGACTTGAGTACAACATGCTACCGCTGCAATGTATTTTGCTTCCACTGTAGATAACAAGATTAAGGTTTTCTTTTTCTCAAACATGATACGAGACAACCACCTAGATAGAATGTTGCTCCACTAGTACTCTTAAGATCATCAATGCTTCCTGCCCAATCTGCATCTATAAAGGCTTGAATAATGAGATCGTTACCCTTGGGATACCGCAAGCCATATTCGTCTGCGCCCTTTAGATATCGAAGAATTCTTTTGATGGCAATTATATGTGATTCTTTTGGTGCTACTTGTAATATTTCTACTTGTCCAATTTCTTGCATAACATCTGGCCGAGAGGTTGTTACATATAGAAGACTACCAATCATATATTTGTACTGTTAGTGTCAGTATTTTCATACTTCCACCAGGGATCAAAACACATTTTTCATGTGCATCTTAGGTGTCCCACTCTAAATCATTTTCAATCATTCCATTAGGTCATGATATAAAATTGTTCCACTGGTGGTTGTCCTTGTCAAGTGTCCCATTTTCCTTCAAAAGTATATGCCTGTTAACCCTCTTCTATGTCTTCATCATGCTGAAAACAAGTCTACTTTCATTCCACTTTTAGTCAAAGTCACTCATTGAGTCAATTTCTTTCATTTCTCATTAGGTCACTAGGGTTTCATTAGGTCAAATCATTGCATTATCTCATTTTCAATAAAGGGCAACAGAAGGTGTGAGAGTGATCCAATAATGTCTCCTTACCATGTAAAGATGATCTCCAAGATGGTTTCCGAAGTTGTAATTTGATTTCAAGTGTGAGTTTCATTCCAAGATGTGATTTTAATTTTATTCATGTAATTTTATGTCTTCAAATGTAATAAGTACTCAGTCTCCCAAGGCTGCCAACTCAGATTTCCACATGCCAATACATCAAGTGTCAAATATAAAAAGTGTCTACTTCAGAAATTGATCAAATGTCAAAGGGAGTTGTCTTTTTCCAAGGGTGTCTAAGTCATCATTTTCCACAAGCACTAAAACCTAATTTCCTCTCCCGCTGAGCTAGGGTTTTCTATGGAATTAGAGACATATGAGCAAAGGAGGCATAAGGTAGGTCATATCAGTAAGTATGAGGTCATTCAAAACTCATAAACATCATGTCTCCATCATTTTCCAGGAAATCATTCCAAGAGTCAAGCAATTTTCCACTCATAGGGCTAGTTTTTCTTAGAACTATGTTTCTGACCAAACAGAGATGAATTTTACAAAGAGGGTTTTGTCCATAATTTCACGTGAAAGAAAAAATTCCTTCAGTTTTTACACAGGTATCATGGTTTTTGAGAAATGTCAAAACTACAGGTGGTACAAGAGGTTTACTTCATTTCTGGAGTGACCTTGGGAAAATCAAGTTTTCTCCTAGTTTGAATGTCAAAATTAATTTATTGATGAGTCAAATGATAACTAGAAAAAGACATATTTCCAATGAGCTATCATGAGCTCAATTTGGAGTTGAGGAAGGCCTCCAAAAGTTGCCTGCAACAGCACTCTGCATTTCTACACCCTCATTCTGCAATTTTTGAACAGCCTTGGGAAAATCAACTTTTGATAAGGAAAATCAACTCCAAATAGAAACCCAAATGTATATTTGAGTAGTATACTTGAAGGGATTTCCAACGAGGTATCCTGGGCCCAATTTGGACACTGGGAAGGCAATCAAAAGGAACCTACAAGTTGAGGGTAAAATGGCGTTGCGCATAGAGCACACGCGTTGCACATAGGCCAAAGGCATTGCACATAGGACAGTTCAGGTAGTGTTAATTTGTTCAGCATTGTGCATAGAAGAAGGATGTTGCGCTCTTGGGTTAGGTATTGCTCATAGGCCAGTAACCTCCCAAACTCTTCCAAATTCTTCCAAATTGTCCCTTCTTCTCTAAATCAAGTATGTAAATCCTTTTTTACCCTTCTTTCTACATTTTATGCTTGTGGATAAAGTTTTATATGGGCGAAAAATCACAAGCTAACCCTAGTTTTCCTAAAATCCCCATCCCCGTGACAAAATTTCCCAAAACCCTCCTTGTCCCAATTGATTTTACCTAAACCCTACTACATCACCCTATACCTCTAAAGACACTAAACCTACCCCTACATCCTCATCCTTAAATCCCTATACCCTTTTCCATAGAAGCCCTAATTTTTAGGAATATCACTATTTTTCCTAGGTTTCCCCCTACCTTTGACCTGTAATTGAATTTTCATTTTCACCTCCCATCACCTCACATGATATCATAAAATTTTTCCCCATCTCACTTAATTTTTGTGGCCCTATCCCCATCCCCTAAAGCCCTCATTTCATCATTTCCTTCCCTGCTCCTATTCCAATCACTCGCTCACTCACTCTCCCTTTCTTTCCTCTCCACTAGGGTTTCCAAAGTTCCAAGAACAAGCATGGAGAGAGAGGACAGAGATTACATGGAGGAAGAACACAGTGATGATGAGTTTGATGGCCAAAGACAAGAAACCTCAAAAGAGCATTTGAGAAAGAAAAGCAAGAAGCCCAAATTCTGAGTTTTGACCAGCAGTTGGAAAAGGATATTGAAGATAATAGAGAAGTGTGGCTTGAGAGAGTCAACAATCACTTGGATAAGCTTCTAGTGAAAGCCAACAAAAAAAATCAAATGCTCAGGCACATGGCCCATCACGATCGGACCCGGAACAAAATTTGCAATATCAAGTTCAAATAGATGAAGGATAAATTGAGGAAGATCTGGAAGGGCAAGAAAGGAGGTGATAAACTAAAGATGCTTGTTGATGCCTCCTTAGCTCAAATTTTGAGAAATTTTGAAAATTTTGAAGATTTTTTAGTTTTTTGGCAATTTTCGAAAAACACAGGAAATTATGCCCTATGTGTAGCACCTTGGCACTGAATTCTTTTTTGGGGCATCTAATGAGAAAAATGAAGACATAATTGGGTTCATAATGATGAGGACATACCCCCTATAATTTTTCTAAGCATTTGGAGCAAAACTGGTCAGGAAAAAGGGCCAAAAACACCCAAAAAATCATGTTTCTGCCTCTTTTTTAGCTTGGCGCTATGCATAAGACAAAGTTTCTCTGTTTTGCATGGAATTTTTGAGTTTTATCTCACTAGTTTGGTTTTTCACTGATGTAATTGGTAAATATGAATTTAATTATGATGAGGATTAGTTTACTATGGGTAAATTCATTAGCTTGAGTCCTCTAGAGGTCAAATGAATCGGTTTCCTCTCTTTCAGAGGCAAGTTGTTTGGTCTTCCTAGTCTTCAGATTCTTGTTCAGAATTTGGTGGAAAATGATCCTCATCTCATGGATTTGACTCCCTGAGGCTAGGGAGAGTGGTTTTCAGGTCTATATCTTCTTCTTCTTTCTCATTTTTAAGGGTTGGACTCATTTGGATGCTTAGCTTTTGAAGAAACACACTTTGTATCAGTTTTGAGCGAGAATATTAATCAAATTTGCAACTATTTTTATGGGATCCATGTGGTATGGTTTTTATTTTAGTTTATCCTTTTGTTTTCATGTGTTGAAATGCATTTTTAAGTTTTTTCATCATTTCATAACTTCTAAGTGAATGTATGCAAGTTAGATAAGCAGAATCCATTCTCATATGCTCTGTTTTGGGTAGACATTCACAGTCTATAAAAATTTCTTCAGTTTATAAAGAAACCATGATTTCACCATGCTCTTTCTAGCTCCTCACCTATCTTGATCATCCCACCCGTTGAAAGCCTAAAGTGCTAAATTACTATGCCTACTTTTCCCCATAGAACACCCTGCAAAATTTGACCTAATTTTCCTTGCCCTCACTGTTTGACTCCTTTTGATCCAAAAAAACCCTATACAACCAAATCAAAACCCTAAGATGAAATACCTAGCCTAACATCTTCTTTCCTCAGTCATCTTAGTTGTGATATTTACGGAGAGAGCCGTCTCCCTGCCTAGTAGGGCTAGCTACTTGGATAAGCGTGGTTTGTGGTTACCTCAGAATTGCCTTTTTCAGCCTGAGGTTCAATCTGAGTGATAACATTTTGGCGACCATACTAGGGAAAAAAGGTAAGATCAGATCTTCCCTGGGAAATAACGGCAAAGTTTAGATCTGACTGTTGATGGTGGAAAACAATCAGATGCATATTAAGGCTTAACTCTTCACCTGGAAACTCCAACTTGATGTAAAGACTCCACTGGAGGATCGACCTTGCCAGTATGAAAATGGAAGGATATTACACAAAGGTCAAGTGTTCAAAGTGGAATTGTATTCAAGATGTAATTTGATTTCTTGTAAATTACTTCTTTTCTTTTCCTGAAACTATCCTGAAAGTTTTCCAGAGTTTGTTGTATGATAAAGATGATCAAGATCTTGATTCTACCTATTCGAAAAGTGTAAATACCGATTTTTCCTTTGATCTTGGTCCACATCATTTTTCTGAATCTTATGATGACCATCTTCAAATTGATGAGCCTACAACTTCTGTACATACTCCTTCACCTTGTAAAATTCCAAATCGATACAAACCACTCATCTTACCTCCTATACTCCATGCTTTCTCTAACAATCATTACCTATATCTGTCGAGGTTTGATGGTGAATATGACAACATCACTATTGAGAGACATATGCAGAATTTTGATACTTTCCTAGACCTTTTTTAAGTTGACAAAGAGGATGTCAATATCAGGCTATTTCCTCTTTCTTTGCAAGGCAAAGTCAAGATTTGGTTCAAAAACTTTCCTGCCACGAGCATCTCATATTTCCCGCAATTCGTCAAAGTTTTCTTCAACAAGTGGGTGGTCAAACAAAACCCTTTATTAATTCTAAAAGAGTATGACCAGCTGAAAAGACAGCTAGGGGAGACAGTACGATAGTTTTCTGCCAGATTCAATCAAGTCTATTATTTGATACCTGCTAATATAATACCCCTTCCTGGCTCAGCTCTTTTACATTACCCAGATCCCTTTGATCCAGAAATGGAGTTTCAGCTGAGAGAAAGGAATATTGCAATGATTTAAGACATGCAGAACAATGTAGTAGATGTAGAGGCTAATCTCTTGATCAGAAGGGCAAATCTAAAGGAAGAAGAGAAGAAGAATATTGCAGAACACCTGAAATCTTCAGAGGTAAAGCTTGACATTTTGGTAAGTACAATAAAGGAAATGATGCAAAAGATCACCATGAGAGACGTATTTTCCGTTAAAGTTCATCATTACCCACTTATCCCAGGAAAATAAGGGATTGCAAGCCCTAAAGATTTTCTTGCTAATCCCAACCACCATAGATTAGAAAATGGATTTGTAGATCAATCCGAGGAGAAAAAAATCTAATAATCTAATGTATATGATTGGTGACATTACTTATATTGATGATTTTCCAAATTTTGATCAGTATGATGATGATTATGTTCTTCAAACAGAAGCTAATCTTGCAGAGCAATCAGTAGTTGGTTTGTGGGAGGAAGCTCAGTTTCATCATCTCGAACATAGTGATCAAATGATGCATATCAGCTATGACAGTGATGAGGAAAGTCTAGAAAATTTGGAAGTAAGTGAAGGATTTTTGCCTCTTTTTTTTACTTCATTTCAGTTCATCAAAGATAACTTTCATGCGATAAGAAATCATCACTCTTTGAGTTTTGATCTTGACAATCAAGAGGATAATAAATTTTTTGATCAGAGCTCCTTACCCTTGTGTTTCTCCTCATTTTCAAAAATAAGATTAAACTATAAGCAAGCGGATAAGTGAGTGGTAAACACTATAAATGATGAACATTCTCCTGAATTGGTTGAGGAAATCATTTGTGACATAGAATCCTCCTTAGCTCCAGATTTGCAGCCACCAAGTTCCATTTAATTTCAAATTGCAGATGAAGGATTGGAAGCTTAAACATATGATCAAATGATGCAAGATGATTATGTACCATTATGTTTTAAATCATTTCAGTTTTTAAAGGAAAATTTTCATAATATCTCTAAATCAATGGATGACAAACCTGTAGAAAGTCATGCAATCTCATTAGAACCAATGGAAAATAGGTTGCAACAGTCTTTTCAAGATTTTCATGACCCTATAGTTGATGTGTTGGATGATATCTACAGTAAAATTCCTTCTCCATTAGCTAACTATGACCCTGAAAAGAGTGTTGATATAAACTTGATTCGACAGCCAAGTTCATTGTTTTGTTTATTAGGTGTTTCATTACAAAGCTCATACCAAGATTTGTAGTCATATCAGGAGAGTAATGAAGAATATTCTTGTTTTTCTGTTGATCATCAAGAAAAATTAGTCATTCACGAGTTTCAGGATCCTTTTGTCAACTTCTTGCAGTCATCAAAGAAAGAAAGCACAGATTTTAGGAAAATTTTAAAACCAAGGTACGAAGACTACCTAGAGCAAAGCAGTAACGTATTAGATGGGATGGAAATCAATATGTATTCCTATGAAGATCCTTTCACAACATTCTTGAGGTTAGTCATTGGGCTCGTGCTTTGCAATTTCATCAAGATTCTATCTGTTGACAAGTTTTCATGGGAGTTTCCTTTTAGTAGTTATTTCTTCTTTCTCATAAGCAAGCACTTGTGGAGAATTCAAACAGCAGCTAGAATGCTTACATGGTTGCATTGGTTGTTCCATTTCAATTGATCAAGTGATGAACTGATTAGTTAGAGTAGGTTTTGTTGAATAAGCTCAATTCCGAGCATCGTTTTCAGTTAGTCTGGAGTCAGTCTTGAGTCAATTTATTGAGTCAATTTTTTATTATTATGTTAGTCTTTAGCTTTTGAATCCATACCCAATGGATAAACACTTGGTCTACGGTGTTCTTGGCACCTCCAAGGAGCTACCATCCCCAACTGGAGCCAATGTTAGTGTTAGTATTTGCATACTTCCACCAGGGATCAAAACACATTTTGCATGTGCATCTTAGGTGTCCCACTCTAAAGAATTTTCAATCATTCCATTAGGTCATGATATAAAATTGTTCCACTGGTGGTTGTCATTTTCAAGTGTCCCATTTTCCTTCAAAATTATATGCCCACTGACCCTCTTCTATGTCTTCATCATGCTGAAAACAAGTCTGCTCTCATTCCACTTTTAGTCAAAGTCACCCATTGAGTCAGTTTCTTTCATTTCTCATTAGGTCACTAGGGTTTCATTAGGTCAAATCATTGCATTATCTCATTTTCAATAAAGGGAAACAGAAGGTGTGAGATTGATCCCAATAATGTCTCTTTACCATGTAAATATGATCTCCAAGATTGTTTCCAAAGTTGTAATTTGATTTCAAGTGTGAGTTTCATTCCAAGATGTGATTTTATTTTTATTCATGTAATTTTATGTCAGTTCAAATGTAATAAGTACTCAATCTCCGAATTCTTCCCACTCAGAGTTCCACATGACAACACATCAAGTGTCAAATATAAAAAGTGTCTACTTCAGCAATTGATCAAATGTCAAAGGGAGTTGTCTTTTTCCAAGGGTGCCTAAGTCATCATTTTCCACAAGCACTAAACCCTAATTTCCTCTCCCACCAAGTTAGGGTTTGCTATGGAATCAGAGACATATGAGCAGAGGAGTCATATAGTAGGTCATATTAGTAATTATGAGGTAATTCCAAACTCATAAACATCATGTCTCCATCATTTTCTAGGAAATCATTCCAAGATTCAAGCCATTTGCCACTCATAGGGCCAATTTCACTTCAAACTATGTTTCCGACAAAACAGACATGAATTTGACAAACGTTAGAGATGTTTTGTCCATAATAGGCTGAGGAAGAAAAACCTCCTTCCATTTTTACACATGTATCATGGTTTTTGAGAAATGTCAAAAATACAGGTGCTACAAGAGGTTTGCTGCATTTTTGGAGCGACCTTGGGAAACTCAAGTTTTCTCCTAGTTGGATTATCCACATTACTTGTTTGATGAGTCAAATGATAACTATTTAGAGATATATTTCCAATGAGCTATCATGAGCTCAATTTGGAGTTGAGGAAGGCCTCCAAAAGTTGCTTGCAATAGCACTCTGCATTTCTGCACCCTCATTCTGCACTTTTTGACCAGTCTTCGGAAAATCAACTTTTGACAAGGTAAATCAACTCCAAATAGAAAACCAAATGTAGATTTGAAACATATAATTGAAGGGATTTCCAACGGGCTATCCTAGGCCCAATTTGGACACATGGAAGGCAGTCAAAAGCAGCTTGCAAGTTGGGGTTAAAATGACGTTGCGCATAGAGCATAGGCGCTGCGCATAGGCCAAAGGCGTTGCACATAGGATAGTTCAGGCAATGTTAATTTTTTCAGCGTTGCGCACAGAAGAAGGGCGTTGCGCTTTTGGGTTAGGCACTACGCATAGGCCAGTAACCTCCCAAACTCTTCCAAATTCTTCCAAATTGTCCCTTCTTCTCTAAATCAAGTAAGTTAATCCTTTTTTTACCCTTCTTTCTACATTTTATGCTTGTGGATAAATTTTATATGGGTGAAAAATAACAAGAAAACCCTAGTTTTCCTAAAATCCCCATCCCCATGAAAAAATTTCCCAAAACCCTCCTTGTTCCAATTGATTGTCCCTAAACCATACTACATCACCCTATACCTCTAAAGACATTAAACCTACCCCTACATCCTCATCCCTAAATCCCTACACCCTTTTCCTTAGAAGCCCTAATTTCTAGGAATCTCACTACTTTTCCTAGGTTTCCCCCTACCTCTGACCTGTAATTGAATTTTCCTTTTCACCTCCCTTAATATTTTCACCTCCCATCACCTCACAGGGTTTCATAACCTTTTTCCCCATCTCACTTAATTTTTTTGGCCCTATCCCTATCCCCTAAAGCCCTCATTTCATCATTTCCTTCCCTGCCCCTATTCCCATCACTCCCTCATTCACTCTCCCTTTCTTACCTCTCCCCTATGGTTTCCAAAGTGCCAAGAACAATAATGGAGAGAGAGGACAGATATTACATGGAGGAATAACACAGTGATGATGAGTTTGATGGCCAAAGACAAGAAACCTCAAAAGAGCATTGGAGAAAGAAAAGCAAGAAGCCCAAAGTCTGAGTTTTGCCCAGTAGTTGGCAAAGGAGATTGAATATAATAGAGAAGTGTGGCTTGAGAGAGTCAAAATTCACTTGGAGAAGCTGCTAGTGAAAGCTAACAAAAACAATCAGATGCTCAGGCACATGGCCCATCACTATCAGACCCCGAACAAAATTTGCAATATCAAGGTCAAACAAATGAAGGATAAATTGAGGAAGATATGAAAGGGAAATAAAGGAGGTGATAAACTCAATATGCTTGCTGATGCATCCTTAGCTCAAATTTGACATGTGGTTGTGGTCCCATCCCACAAATTTTGAGAAATTTTGAAGATTTTTGAGTTTTTTGGCAATTTTGGAAAAACATAGGAAATTCTGCCATACGGCACTACGCTCTTTTTTGGGGCATCTAATGAGAAAAAGGAAGACATCATTGGGTTCATAATGATGAGGAAATACCCCCTGTACTTTTTCTAATCATTTGGAGCAAAAATGGTCAGGAAAAAGGGCCAAAACACCCAAAAAATCATGTTTATGCCTCTTTTTCAGCTTGACATTGTGCATAGGACAAAGTTTCTCTGTTTTAGAGTTTTCTATGTTTTCCATGGAATTTTTTAGTTTTATCTCAATATTTGGGTTTTTCACTGATGTAATTGGTAAATATTAATGTAATTATGATGAGTATTAGTTTACTATGGGTAAATTCATTAGCTTGAGTCCTCTGGAGGTCAAATGAATCAGTTTCCCCTCTTTTAGAGGCAAGTTGTTTGGTCTTCCTAGTCTTCAGATTCTTGTTCAACATTTGGTGGAAACCGATCCTCATCTCATGGATTTTACTCCCTGATGCTAGGGAGAGTGTTTTTGAGGTCTATATCTTATTCTTTTAAGGGTTGGACTCAGTTGGATGCTTGGCTTTTGAAGAAACACACTTTGTATCAGTTTTGAGCAAGAATATTAATCAAATTTGTAGCTATTTTTATGGGATCCTTATTCTATGGTGTTTAGTTCAGTTTCTCCTTTTGTTTTCAAATGTTGAAATGCATTGTTAAGTTTTTTCATCATTTCATAACTTCGAAGTGAATGTATGCAAGTCAGATAAGTAGAATCCATTCTCATATGCTCTGCTTTGGGTAGACATTCAAGGTCTGTTAAAATTTCTTTAGTTTAGAAAGAAACCATGATTTCACCATGCTCTTTCTAGCTCCTCACCTATCTTGATCATCCCACCCATTGAAAGCCTAAAGTGCTAAATTATGATGCCTACCTTGCCCCATAAAACACCCTGCATATTTTGACCTAATTTTCCTTGCCATTACTATTTGACTCCTTCTGATCCAACAAAACCCTGAGCTAATATACCTAGTGTTATTCATCAGTATTTTTAGTATATTTAGATGCATATAGGATGGTTCTAGATTTATGAAAACAACACTCCTTGAATATTATGAGTTTCAGAAATCTCACTGCCTTCATTATCCTTATAGAAAAATTTTCACTATTCTATCAACTTACCATTCCATGGTCACCTTGTCACTCCTAAAAACTCCTTATGGCCTTTCACCTACCATTTTCAGCCTCCTTCTCTGCCTATAACCTCATTGGATTATTTTTCCCCTGTCCATAACTCCACTTTCTCTCTAGGGTTTCCTATAGCAAACTCATTCCCATGTTCCCCATGTTCCTCAAGCATTGATGGTCTCAAAACTATCTCTGCAGGCTCTTTAGATAAATCAAGCACATTTGATTTTGGATCTTCAATGCAGCACTTTGACCATACTCTGTTTTCACTTGAAGATATCCAAGTCAAATTTTAGTCAAAATCAGGTCAAAGGACCCTCCCACTAGGTCATTAGGGTTTCACATGTTGTAAGGTCATCATTGGATGCTTCAGGTACTGATTTTCCTTGGAAAAAATTGGCTCAGATATAATAGAATATCAAAACATGGTGATTCAAGAAGGACCTAAAAGGTTTCCAAAGAAGACTATCCCTTCAGTTCATAGTCTGCACATGAGGAAAATGGACAAACTTTGGCACTTATGTAGGAGTGTTGAAAGGTATATCAGCAGAAAGTACTGATAAGGTAGGTGGTCTGCTCCTTAATGAAAACAACTTGCAGCAACAAGAAGGGCAAACAATTTGGTCTTGAGGAAAACTAGGGTTTTGAACTTGATGGCCCAGTTGAGTGCCAAAACAATGATCAATTGCAGAAATGACATGGAGAAGGTACACAAGGCCAAACATGAGGAAAGTCTGTTAGAATATATTGAAGAAATATGGAAAAAGGTGAGGTGAACTGGATATAAATTAATGAACTTTAAAGGGCTATAGAGGACTTAGAAGACAACATTTATGATTGCTTTAAAGCAATCCAAACACCTAGGGTTTTTAAAAAGTGGCCAGAGAAGGTGAAAAAGTTAAGTTGAAGTTAAAGGTTGAGACTACCCAATAATTTGAAGATGCTAGTGTGTGTAATCTCCCAAAGATGTCAAAATGAGCATATCATGCCTCAAGGAGAAAAAGGAAAGTCTAATTCATCACTTCAGTCACCTGCAAGCAAAAGTGTAAAGAATATCAGTGAGAAAAGAAAAATGACTTTAAAAACATTAGAAAATGGGTTTCTATAGTAAAATAAAATCAAAATGTCTATAAAATCCCATTATACATTTCAAACGAATCATTTTTATCTTAAAAAAGACCAAGAGCATTCAGAGGAGAATAAATTTCGAGTTTTTAGGAAAAATTTGCCTAAGTTTCCTTGGCGTTGCGCCCCTAGAGGTTAGTGTTGCGCGCTTGGAAATTTTTCCCCATACAAATTCTGAAGGCACTGGAAGTTGGTGTTGTGCCCTGGGGAAGGCATTGTGCACTCAGGTTTGGCGTTGCGCGCTTGGGACTGGCACTACGCCCTTAGCTTAGGCATTGCACCCCTGGCCAGGAGTGCTTTCTAATCAATTTAACCACTCAAACCACTTCAAAACCCTTTCAAGTTTCCTCCAAAGTCTTCTAAAGCACTGGGAAGAGGTAAGTACCTAACATACACTCATCTTCAAGCAATTTTACTGTTTCCTAAATCAATGAAATTGAACCCTAAGATCAAACCCTAAGTTTCAACCTTGAAATCACTCTTTTCCATCGCTCCATCTTCTTAGGCATAGTGTCAGTGATACAAAGGTAAATTGTACATCTGGAGGGTTTTCATTGAGTTTTTTAGCCTCTCACTCATTCTCATACACCTAGACCCTCACTCACTCATCCCATTCACTTGCAAAGCTACCTCTTCATTACCATCTCTCCATCTCATTTCCATTTACACTCCAGGGTTTTATAAAGGCAGAGTTTACAATGTCAGAAGATAGTGGTAGTGGAGGAGAGGCCTAAATGCTAAGGAGGCATGATCACAAAGGAGGAAAGATAAATATATTTGAACCCCTCGGTATAAGAGATCGCATGGCATCTCCCCTTACTGTTTCATGTTTAAAACATGTAGGTTGCTATGAATTTTGTGAAAAGATGCAGCAAGTGAAAAACCACCCTGAGCTAACTATATTATTTATCATTAACTTGCATGACAAACAAGTTAACCTTTCAGGGGTCACCTTTGAGCTATCTACATATGCTATTGCCAATGCCATTGGGATACCAAGTGTGGGTGAGAAATGGTTCAAGCAGGAAAACCTGGACATGAGCTACTCTGAACCCTACCTAAAGCCTAGGTATAAATACCACCACAAGTCCATCTTTCCTTTTTCACATATGCTTGATAGATATGCACCCATGATGAGGATCATAATGAAATATTTCACATGTGAGGGAAGATTCTCCCACCTTTACTCATATCACATCAGGTTGCTTATGCATTTTACTAGAGTGAGGATGTTGCACATACCCTATTACCTCTTTATAAGCATTGATAAAATGGCATACATAGTGAAAAAGAGAAACTACCCTCAGTAGATGTGAAGCCTTTTCCATCACTCACTTATAAAAATGGTTGTTATGCACCAACTACAGCAGAAAGGCATTTAATGGGAGACCGTCATTGCCAATGAGGTTTTCACCACTCCACAAGGCCATCAACAGCAAGATGTCCCTTCATATTCTCATCCTCTCATTCCTCCTTCACCATCACACCCCACTACTCATGCATCACCTGTTGGGAAAAATACTGAGAGGGGGGGGGGGTGAATCAGTATTTAGGGAAAACTCAAATAT